>CAWUFW010003598.1:1200000-1773390 GCA_963921515.1 Calotriton arnoldi
AACAGCAAACTCACCATGAAACATAAGATCAACTCAGTCTCCTCCACCTGCTTCCTCACTCTCCGCCTGCTCTAAGGAATCTTCAAATGGCTCCCCATCAGCACAACAAAAACAGTCACACAAGCCTTAATCACCAGCCCGTGGACTATGGCAATGCACTGTACGCAGGAACCACCACCAAACTCATGAGACGGCTCCAGACTATACAGGGCTCAGTGGCCAGACTGATCCTCAACCTGCCCAAACGGACTCACATCATCCAACACCTGAGGAACCTCCACTGGCTTCCCGTCTAGAAAAGATGCCACTTCAAGTTACTGACACACGTCTACAAAGCCCTCCATGACCAAGGACCAGCATACATGAACCACCACCTGAACTTCCACCAACCATCGAGAAACCTTTGCTCCACCTCCCTCACCCTTGCACAGACCCCACGTATCTGCCGTAGCCACAGCAGAGGCCGCTCCTTCTCCCACCTTGCCACCAAGTCCTGTAATGCCTTCCCCCTCCATGACAGAACAACAACCTCGCTGACTGACTTTCGGAATAGACTCAAGACCTGGCTTTTCGACTAAGCCCATCAACCCAGCACCTGGATATGCTCATGGGTGATAAGCTGCGCTTTATAAGTACTGATTGATTGATTGACTGTGTCAATCAAGAACATACATGTACACAAGGAGCTAAACACCATGAAACCAGATAAAGTTCTTAAGCAGTCCAATATACAAAACGTGTATTGAAGTCAGAGGGCAGCACAAGTTAATTTAATCTAAATCATAAATTACTGAGCTCAAAGACTTTTTTGTAGTCACAAAGAGCAAACTGAGAATGTATACTTAAAATCGGGGCTTCTTAATTAGTGTCATGATATTTTTCCTATTACATTTGTGCAGTTTAGGGTAACTTCAGGGTCTACAGTAATGTGAATATCCCAAAATGAACGTAAATGATCGGAATTGTTTGATAGACAGCATATATGAAATCAGACAAGATTATCTGACACTTTTCTTTAACAGCAGGTCATAGCTGAACCTCTATGAAGGCAGTTCTGACAGAATTACTACCTAAGACATGATACAGTGCCAGATATACAAATCCCTTTTGCAGCAGCAAACCCTGTGGTTCACAAAACCATCGTGTTTTTGCCCACAAAATCACATTAAACATTATATAAAAGACCTTTTACGAGTTGGAAAAGTTTTTCTGACAAAAAAAAAAAGCTTTTGCGCCTCTCTCTGAAGCACAAATAAGGAGGGGCATGAAAGAGGCCTCCTATTTATAATTTGGAAAGTGATGCATCAATGGTTTATGACTGCAACTTGGTTGCAAACCATTGATCAATTGCCAGCCCTTTCCCATGGGACAACTTCCCCTTAGCAAAGTATGTCAGCAGCATTGAGGGCAGCAGGCAATGGTCCATCAGACCACTGCCTTCTTCCTCCGATGGGTTCCCAAACAGGAAACATTATTATTATTTTTGAAAGCATTAACAGTCTTTTTAGTGGACATGTGTGCTTTAATAAACAGTTCCCCATTTTGGAATGCACACACAAGGATAGAGTTCTGCTTTCCCTTGCGTGCCTCCATTGCTGCATTCACAACCATTTAGATGGGGTTCCAAATTGTGCCATGCCTAATTAATATTCATTAGGCAACTTGTTTTGCTGCCCCCTGCATATGGATAATTTGAGACTTTACATATCAGTACATAGATCACATTGTAACTTGCATTCCCAATAACAAACAAGTTGATGTGCAAATTCTACATCCATGGTTTGAGAACAGTAATTCTACATCGGGCCTTAAGAGCGCTATCTTTGAAGCAGGATATTTACCTCATTTTTGCAGTCTTAAATTAGGATTTCTAACTAATGCATTAATTTCAATTTAATTCATGTAGTGCTTCATATTCTTGACGTGGTGCCCCAGCACTTTTGCAGTTTTGGTGGATGGGTAGCATAATCCTCTGTACATTTTGAGCCAACAATAAGTGTTCAGTGGAACGAATATGGGCTTTGATTTTCTACTCCTCTAAATAATCTACTACAGGAAGCTCATTGCCCATTGACATGGGGACAACATGGAAAAGCTTGGACGGTAGCAGCTCCTATCTTTTGGTACCCTGGCTCCCCCCTTCCTTCCGTTAGGAGTTTTGGAGGCAGAGGAAGGATAGCAGATAACAGGCTTTACAAATGTTTACTTTCTGTAGCTTCAACTTGCCCGTCCCCAGCTCCAGAAGAAAATGTGAGTCCTTTGAAGTGCTAAAGAGTGAATAAGGGTTCAAAAGTATGATGTCACAAGGATCAAAGGGTGCTGGAAGGCCTACCGCTACTTAGTGCCTTTTGTTGAATTAACGTCAATGTGGAGCAGATATAGTTTCTGTCAAAAAGGAAAGATCTGCTAATAAATGCAAATGAAGCAGTACCTTGTCTACCATGACTTTTGAGTATATTTCCCTTTCTAGTCATGTTACACAAAGAGTGCTGAAGTTCTAGGATCCTGTTGATGAGAGGTAATGAAAATGGAATTATTACATCTATTCTCCAAACCGAGATGTGCGCTAATAATTTTGTTCTTAGTGCACAAAGTAATGCTAAATCAGAGAGCACCATTTTAATCCTTTGTATGGTTTCAGACTTGGGAATAATGTGTTATTATTTCGACGTAAGCTTGCGAGAACCTAACAGAGATCGGCTCAGTCACTGCCACACCAGCTGTCATCTCAGCCATACTGCTGTGATTTAATTAGTCTGTTTATGTGCTGTCTAATAATATTTGCATCTCTATGAAAGGGCAAATGCGACAGGGACTTTGTTCCCTTTCTGATGGTATCGACTGAGAATAGCGACTTGCAGATGATGCTGGGTTGAATCACCATTCCTGCCAATTGAAGCTGTTGATAAATTGTGCATTGAAGAATTATCCTTCATCTCATAAGGGCGATGGGGGTGGGGAAGAAAGATGTTAGAGAGTGATTTATTTAAGGATTAATAGAAAGCCCTAGACACAAGTGGATACTACAAAGTGTCACATGTTAATTTGTGGGCTCATATCTGATTGCATTTCACAATAACATATTTTGTGTGGCAGAGAAATTCTTGTCGTACTTGTATCCCTTACAATCATATCAGTGTCAGTCTAACTTTTGATCGACACCAACCTTAGAATCCAGCACAACTAGCTTATTCAGAAGACCGTGAGTCTATGCAACACACAACAATATCAGACTCACCAAAGTCCCCTGAGGTTCTGCAGAGAACTTAACTCCACCTATTTCAAATTTCATACCTTAGCTTTTGAAAGGAAGCACAACGGCAGTCGTAACAATGATAAACATTTTTTAAAACGTCCTATATACTTTTATAGGTTGATAAGAAACAGCATTAAAGTCAAGCATACATTTTATGGATGGTGGATGCATGCTTTGCAATTGAAAAATGGGAACTATGAATCGGGCTTTTCACTTGACAAGTTGCAATTGGGTGATATTTGCTGAAATAAATTCGGAATCCCTATTTAAAGAGTTAGAGCAGTTTAAAATAGTAGTCTATTTGTTAAGCAAATACTCCTCACCAAAATAATTTCTTGGTGCTGCTAACCAAGTTTATTGTTGGACAGCTCAATCCTACCCATTTATTTGACCTCAGAAGTATGAAAGGCTGAGCACACTGACCAGAATTAAAGCCTTTGACCACACAGGTTAAACAAATGCCCCTAGAGTGGATGCATTAGACCGGAAAGGTACCAGATCAGCCCAGAATGGTGTTTGGCCTGGTATGTTTTGGTGTACTGATTTCAGATAGTTACACAAGAGTGGATTAGCTGAGGGGGGTATGCTAGACTGGCAGACTATGAACATCTGTTTTTGTGAACTGGCAATAGCATATGGGTGTAAGTTTTAATTGGTCAGTGATTACTTAATGAAGACAGATTATTGATAAGGTACGTTGGTTTTCCAAAGTCTAAAGCTTTGGAGGTGATGTACATGCACTGAAGTTGTATTTTGGAATACACCACACTGTAGGAAGAACCTGGGGCACAGACCTGGTTACAGCCCTCAGCAAGTCACTTGTTTCTAGGGACCACACACAAATGCCCATGTTTAAAAGCTGGAACTCTGCACCAGAGCAAGAGTTACCATTAACTTAGGAACATAGTCCTAACCTTTTAGGGTTCACAAAGAATTATTGCAGTTCTGGAAATCCATGTCAGTCATAGATTTCCTGGACCACTCCAGTGGGTAGAGTTTATGTATGCAGAGTTTCCAATAACTGAAGAGTCTGCATGCATAAGTAAAGCTCAAATGTGCATTAGCACATGCAACTGTGTTTTGTCATTGTTTTCCATTGGGATAAATATATTTCCCAATAAGGAATGTGCTTCCTTTAGATCCCCAATAAATTAGAGTCTGTTCTTTTCTCCTTCACCCCCCACACCTCCAAAAAGGCACTTATACATGTCTTTGACAGAATCAAATTCAAAGGGGTTTCTAAAGTTAATCCCCATTAATTTAAAATGTGTATCTCCAGTTCATGAATGATCTTGATTTTACACTCATGAGGTGAATTTGTGGACACCTAAGGACAACCAACTTGTGGAAAAATAGTGTTAACTGGGCTCAAAATTGGCATTGCCCTTCAAAAATACTGAATACCGTAAGTGAGGTAATTGTTACTTTGTGGGCTTCTTAAGGGTGGCAAGTAATATTTGAGGATAATTAGGGCAATGCGGGTTTAAAAATACAAAATGGAAGAAGGGCAACATAAGACAGTGTCCTTAAAGTATCTGTGCAATCCAAAATAATAATGAAATGTGCTCATTGTCGTAATACCTGCAGTAAACAGGATTGGGCACATTGAGAAAAGCTCTCATTTGTTGCATAAATAATACTTAGTTGCAGACCTAGCATGAAACACTGTCATCATTTGAGATCAGTTCAACGCATAGCCATTTATCAGCCACTGTTTGATTTTTTTAACTTATTTTTGAGTGGTGACTTACCAACACAGAAACATTCCTGTGGCTGACTGTTATGGTTGATTTCAAGTTGATCATGTTCCCTGTGTATGAGGTACAGTTCATGTGGAAAGGATTGAGTACTGGCCCTAAATCCCTCCCAAGGAAACCTTAATATTTGCATTTAACTGAAGAACAGGGCTGTACCGATTATTCTGCCATACGTGCATATCCCAGGTAGGCTATGGGCTAGGCAGCTGCATTCAGAGCAGGATAGGCTGTCTTGACCCAACCATGCCTCTACAGCCCATTCTAGTCAAAACATCTTGCAGCATGGTGATTTTGTTTTCCTGTCTGGTCCTGGTGAAGCAAGTCTAAACAAAAAATCATATAAGCAAGCATATCTTTTAGATGTGTGAAGACAACACAAGTTGAACACAAGCATCATTTGTAGAAACTCATGAAGTATCTGGGATCAGCATGACACTGGACAACACGCACCACTCTCCTTGATAGCTAACATTGGGTACACAATGGTGTTCAAATCGTAACTGATAGTATAAGGAAAGCAAATGCATATATTTTTGAATTGGGTGGAGAATCGATTATTTCCAACAGGACACATTAAGAAAGCATCCTTCATATACAAAGGAGGGGTCACAGCAGAATGCTTAATTCACGGATTTTGTACAGTAATAACATTGCAGTGGAAATCAGGGGGGGCATATTTGTTTGTTTCTGATTTTTTGGTGCGAACATGGCCCAACGACATTAGAGCGCTTTATGACAGAAGCGGTTTGCACCCTTTTTTGATAAAGATTTTCTGTTCCTAAAAATCCTCTCGAAGTAGCAAGCTCAAGCTTCTGCTCATCATCAGAAAAACCTGTACATTAACTTGTAAACCAAATATACTCACAAGTACTCAATGAGTTAAGCAATACCCCTTTTATAATGAAGCCATGATAATATCAATGAACTGGAGACAGTTTCTGAACATGCTTGCTCTGGCTTTTTCACCCAGCCCTTCGGAATCCGCTCGCAGCACTGCCAGCCTAACCAAAGAGGATTAACTCTCATATCCAACTGAGAACACAGATAATTCTCAGTAATTGGTAAAAAATGAAGATGAATGGGGCTGAGAGATAAGGAGCAATTAGCTCATCAGCAGTTACAGCTGTGCACTCAATCCGGATCCATCTCTGGAGTCTCAGTTCCATTTAAAGAACCCAAACAGAATAAGCAGAGGAACTTGTCATGTACACTCCACCCTCCTCCTCTCCTGAAAAGGGAAAAAAAAGAATTGTCATGCCTGCCCATCATTGCCTCTTGCTCTATTCTGTTGCCCCAGCATGCACAGACACCTGTCATAGCACGCTCTGTAAATTACTACTTCTCCCAGGACCTGGGTCTGATGCCAATTTTAGTAAACTTTGTTTTAAAAAAACAAACAGAAATCAAATGACTACTGTAGACACTCTAAAATTCCCTGTCAATCGTTTCATTATAGAAGCATCATCTGTTTGAAAAAATCAGCAATTCCCTCATCTAATTATCGGACGGATTTGAGATTCATTAACGTCGCTGAGGAACAAAATCAGATGTGCCACTGCTGTGCTGTGCAGAGCGGCCTGCAGTCTTTCGTTCCTGTCACTTGTTCTCTCAAGGTCTCAATGACTATTTCTTCCTGAAGTCGTTATAGAAATAGTCTCTCAAAGATAGAGGGCTATATTTTTCAAAAAGTGTAAATCTATTTCCGGACGATTACGACTTCACATGGGAGTTGATTCACACATTTTGGGAATTCACAAATGTTTCCAGGCTATGGGTGGCAATCTGCAACGTCCATAGGTTGTCATACAAACTCCTTGAAAACGTAAGTTAACTTGCTATTGCGACTATGCTGAATATAGCAGCATGTCCATTTCACACAGTGCCCAGTTGAGCATGGGGAAATGTAATTTGTGCACAGACACTTTAATCTCCACTGAAAAAATATTCTTCTCCATGAAGAAGCTCCTTCCACTACACCCTCACTTTTTGGGTCTGTTCCTTATCCAAATCCAGGCTGGCATTTACTCTTGACCTTGACAGGAGTAAATCTCCAACCAGTTTGAGACTTGGGATATGTTGGTAAACAGTTTGCAAACGCTCATGTGGTGGTGTGCTCACACTTTCCACTGTTTCCTCACCCCACAGCGGCCCCCGGAATGGGATTACTCAACTGCATTATAACACCATTGTTAGATAAAAATGGTGTATAATAAAAGGATGTATTAATGCAAGGCCACTATCTCTGTCCAACTTGCAACAGAAAATCGAGGCATTTGCATGTGTAACTTGGATTTACACATATAAATTGTTTTGTGGTTTTGTATTTTTTTTAATGCTAAACGAACAAAAATGACCTCGGGAAACCAAAGGGTTGACTACGCCAGGGACATATTTCCACTTCTCCATTAGGAGGGAAGAGTCTGCGGGTAAGAATCAGAAAGAGGCATTTGGCATGTAAGCAACAGTTGCAAACTGTAAATCTAAGCCTGTCAAGTTTCTTGAAATGATATAAACCGCTGCCTTGTTCATGCGCGACACAAAGGAAGCTGAAAATGTCAAAACCACTGCATAACTTTCGACATAGCTCGTGGTGTTTTATGATCTTATTATTCCAGAGCGGCGTAAAATGCAATCCTGCGTTTCCTAACTGTGTTTAGAAATGCAGAACACCAAAGTCCTTTAATTGCTTCACTTCCTTGAAAAAAATAGAATATTTTTTGTATGAATACAGCTTAAACAATGAGATTTTCTTAGAACATCTGCTCGGAGATCACATTTTGAATAGATATGAACTCATTTCCTACTAAGCAGGCAATTTACTATTGTTGATAGCTGTTTACAGTTCCATGAGTCAGATATTAGCCAGTGGCAAAGGTCCCTCACAATCCTTGGAGGATTCCTTAAATTGTTTACGCAGTGTTTTCATCATATAACATTTGAAGGAAGCACAATTTGCTGATACTTTTCCTGCGCCTTTGTGAATTAGAGGCCAGGCCGGGAAGCACATGGGATTAATTTCAAACATTTACGTGGGAGGCGTCCTTTCCTCTCCTCTGATTGCCTAATGGCGTCAACCGCCCAACATGGCGCATGCTTCAATAATGGAAAAGGTGGCCTATATGAACATGAATATTCAACGCATTTGATGTAAATGGAAAATACTGATACAAAACTTGCGTTGAATATTATCCGATTTGCAAGTTCCGCCTCTCGCGCGGCGGTTGTCTTGAATTGCGCATGTGGGTGTATATGTGTGTGTATTTTATATAAATATGTATCATGGATTTCTTATTCGCACAACTGTTGCCACAGAATTCAACCAGATCATTTTTCAGCTTCTAATCCGCCATGGAGCTCTTATCAGCCAGCCTGTCACTAGACAATCCTGGTTATAAACAAGAGATTGCAAAGACGTCCCAGTAATCAATACCAGGGCGGCTACAGTGGAGGGGCCCCCCCCGACCACCGCGTGTCATTTGTCTTGGCATCTATTCCTATGGCCAAATGAAGCATTAATTCAAATCATAAATCTGTGGTGATTTAAATCTGGGAATGAACACCTGCCTGCTTCTGTGATTTATTTTGTACATTTCAGTAAGCAGCAGATTTGTCCATGTGAGCTGACAGGTCACCTTCAGATGCTAGAGGCAGCCTGTTTATCACCATGCAGATGGGCATCTCATCTCTGCGAGTGTATATTAAGCTAAGAGAAAAGGATTGATTGTGGAGGGTGAGGAAAGCACCGTGGACATGCATGCTGCTCAGCTCCCTGATGTGTGATCCCCGCACGGACGGCTCTTCTCTCAAAGAGACATTCTGACTGCGAAGAAAGCTGCTTCAAGGTTATAATGTGAAATTAAAGGACACAACAAATTATGCGTTTGTGTGCCTGTCGCCATTTTCTCTCATTTCAGTTTAGGATTATAGCGTCAGACCTTTGATATGGCAAGTTTATACATTCACGTAAATATGCACCACACTCAGTTTTTGTGATCTCTTCCGCAGAAGTTATTTTGATACCTTAAAGTGTTCAATTAATAGCAGTCTGAGAAACTGACCACAGTCTGTTAAAATGATATTAATGCTTAATAAATATTTCATATGCAGATGAGTGCTTTTCTTTACAGAGTTCTGTATGTTAAAGTGGAACTCCCGCTCAACCCTTTAAACCCTCTGACACCCTCTAGCACAGACTTCCAAAGATGGTTTTAAGTGTGGTCTTTGAGACAGATGTAACTGTCTCACCATACTGCTGTTTTTCTGAAAAATGTATGCATGAAATAATTTTATGTATACATTTTTGGGGAAAAACAATAGTAGGGTAAGACAGGTAAATCTGTCTCAATGAAGTGCTTTTGTCAGGGGACGTCCTCTATTGTTCTTTTAAATTGCCATTCATATTTTGCTTCCAGCCATCTCAGCATACAGATTGGAGCAATGGGTCATCCCACTTAACCCACTGGCTCCCTTCACTTTGGGAAACTATGCAAAGCCTTTGCACACTTTTCACATCTACCTAAAAACAGTGATAAATCTGGTTTCAAAGTGTGCTTTGTATATTATTAAATTTTTATTTTAACTTTAAATACTGGTTATTTAGCTGGCCTGAACTTTGGATGCCCATTTAGATGGTGATCTATTTTTTTCTCCTTTTTATTGTTGTAATGAAATGTTGATGTGACCTTGTAATATTGTAGTTGCCTGAAATATCAGTGTTTGCTAAGGTTGTGATTTAATCTTGGCTCTTTCACAAACAATAATAAGAAAATGCTTTGTGTACCTGAAATGTTTTATAGTTAGAAAAATAAAACTTAATTAGTAAAATGACCATATCAGCAAATATTTTTTAAATGTATATTTTTTATTGCTAGCACTTGGTGGTCATGTTTAAGTAGTGACTAGCTTGCCAAGGCCAGTTCTATTTGTCCTGCCAAGGCATGTTTTAAATGTTTGAGGTCGAGCATTGTATCAATGATATTTTAAAATTGATTACATGCGGCTGCTGTCCACCACCTATTTCTTCAGGTGGGAGCACATTGCTGGGGGGTACTGCCAACATAAACAGCTCCCATGAATGGAACTCAACAGGTTGAAACATTTCAGGAAAGAGAAAAATAAGAAATCATTAGGAACTCAAGGCCAATCCATTGATGTATATTTTAGACGAAAACATCATGCTGATGTTAAGCATTAGTCAATAATCCAACCTGTGACCATAACAATATCTAGAATCATATTAAAACATTGTGTTACCACATCAGTCTATATATTCAAGAAAAATCCAATAAACAGTTTCCTTTATTTTTTTAGCATTAGTACAAAAACAACTTTTGGTGGAACATTTAATATGCAATGTGATTGTGTTGCAGCTCAGTTTTACAAAGATGTGGCACATAAAGGTTGTGTACCACTTTTCCATTGCCATTGATTAAAATTAATAACCATTATATGTACACTGTGGTGTTGCACTGATAATAGTTTGTGCTTTCTGTTTTTTAAATGCCAATAAAATATATTGATTTGCGTTCAAAATATGCATTTTTATTATTCTGCTAGTGCTTTAAAATCACATGTGGCATAAGATTATATCACATTGGCTTGAACTTAGCACCCTTTGATCAGAATCACTTAGGGGTGACATGAGGCAAATTTATATCACCAAAACATATACCTCGTTACCTTGCCATCATCATTTACAAATACAAGTAGAACAGCAGCGGCTTCTCCTCAATGACGGAGAGAGTCGCCGCACTTGCCCAGAGGCAGCAGCTGAAAACTAAAACGATATCTTATTGTTGTTTTATTTTTCAGCTGCTAGCTGAGCCAGCATGTGTAGGGAGGGGCGAGGTCAGGCCATGGAAGGGAGGAGGAATAGAGTGGTATGTGCACTTCTAAGTGTGCATGTCAGTTTGGCCGGCTGTCTTAGGCCGGGCAAACAGACAGGCGCAGTTAGGTTTCTCCAACCCGTCTGTATTGCACAGCTAGGTTGGAGAAAGAGCATAGACTCCCTGTGCCTCAATGAGAGTTAAACCAGCCCGCTCAGGCCAACCCCAGGCCAACCCCTGTACTGCTCTCATGCTTGATAATAGCATGAGAGCAGCGCGGGGATTGCACAGGGAATCTCTCATGCTGTCCCAGTGTCTGCTGGGACCAGGAAGCAGAGGAACACCGAGGCGCAAGACTGCCAGCAGCTTCAGGTAAGTCTTATTTTTTTATTATTATTACACCCCAGTGCTCCTCCCCCTGCACTCCTCCCTGTACCTCCTCCACCTGCCCTACCACTTTTTGTTTGTGTTGACCGCCACTACAGTAGAATTTCCCCATGTATATGAATAAAATGTGTGCATATAGGCATTTAGAAATTGTTCAGTGAACCCTAGCTTTGGAGCAAATGTCAGACTTTCTACAATAGTTATCAATTTCCTTGAAAAAATAAATGTAAAAAATTCCTACTTCCTGTTTTTGCTGCTAGGACAAAAATGTACATGCGTAAATCTGACACGAAATTGCATTTGCACATTTAACTTTTTTTTTTTTTTTAGTTTAAAAATATTCTTTCGGTAGAGAAATCTCTTACCCTACACCTCTATTAAATTAAATATGGAGTTGTTCCACAACCATTCCCATCCCAGAAATGCACTTATAATTAGCTATGATGGGAGTACATTTAATTAGGAGGATCTACCTGCAAGAAGTATGTGGATATTACCAAAAATACATGTAAGTGGGTTTTTCACTTATCCAGAAATGTCTACCAACTTGTGAATTCAGAAATTCCACTTTACTGCCACAATTTCAAAATTCTAAAACAAGCTATTTGCATGTAACATTTAGCCGCTTTCGATACAGTGAATCAAGATTTGTTAGACTACCTGCAGAAAATGGTATTTACTTCATTCATTTTTGGTGAGCAGCATGTTGAGTAAATTGGGCTCGAGTGGATCCAAATTCACTACAGCGATAACAGGTCTGAAACATGTATTGAACTGAATGAAAGGAAAATACCTGAACTTAAGTGGTTCAAATGCACTTATAACCTTAGTAGGCTAAAAAGGAAATCAACCCCTCACGTTCAGCTGGCCTGTATTTTATAAAACTCTTTCTTCTACAATGCCCGTTGCCAATATTTTGTGGCTAGATAATATGGATTGTGGAAGGTTTTTCTGCCTGTGCAGAACTGAGCATGGGTAGTGTTGCACTTAGGTGTACTGGATTAGGCGCATCTAATACTTTTCAATTGCTAATTCATGACAACATATTTTGCAGATGTGACACGTTCTAAAAATGTTGACTTTTTATGTGCGTAGTTATAACAAGTCACACTTCAGCACTTTTTATGAATTAAGCACAGAAAAACATGCAATTCAGAATTATGGATGTGCATGTATTAAATGTGTATACATCGTATAATCAATCCGCTCTCTCACTGCGGACACACAATCTCTTTTAAGCTGCCATGCTAAATTAGCCAACTGTCAAATCAAACAACTTTACAAATTTAGGATGATCTTGAAATGCCAAAACAATGAAGCTCATTGGAAACTGTATTTATCATCTGCATTTAAAATGGTAGGACATAATATCTTACAGTGGTAATGATTTTAACTTGGATGGTACATTACATGATATATGCCAAATAATACTCAGTCAAAAGAAAGGCAATCTGTTCTATCAGTTCTGCCTTGCCCTACCCATGATCATGCCAATATTATGACATCATAGAATCAAATCAAAAGCTTCAGCATAGCAACATATAGAATGCAGACTTATTGTCTTTGTCAAAAAATCACCAATATTTATGATCAAATGTAAATTTAATTCATACAGTGCAATGATTCTCATAAAAAAATGTAAGAAAGTTTCATTAAAAAATCATTAACGTATCTTTGATTGTTTCTTTTACAATTTTTCAGCCTACAAAATGCAGCCATAAAAACAACCACAATGTGGCTCTGCACCAGGGCCGGACTGGCTACCGGGCGTTTTGGTGGGCTGCCGAGCTGGGGGCTGATTTCACTGCGGTGGGGGCTGATTTCGTTGATGGGGACCTGCGTGCGCTTTGAAATGAACAAAGCAAAACAAATGTTTTTAAGCACACGCAGGTCCCCGTCAACGAAATCAGCCCCCAGCTCGGCAGCACAACAAAACGCCCGGTAGCCAGTCCGGCCCTGCTCTGCACTCTAGCTGAAGAGCACAGTGCTCTAGCTAGAAGTGATTTTAAAAATATGGCTCTCCTGGGGTCATGGATTTAATGACCCTGGAGACCTAGTTTTGTTTTTAATGTTGCTGGATGCTGCTGCACTTCCAGCAGCCCCCCACAATATAACAAAAATGCTTGGTTGAGGGGCACCACCAGTATCTAAAAAAGCCCTCCCAAGGCATTATGGCGTGCTCCTTCCTCGGAGCAGTGAATATTAAATGAGCAGCATTCATGTGTTTTTCATTGCTTTTTTGGGTGTCCACGAGCCCACTCTGGATATACACATTTTTTATTTTCTTTGGGAGCTATGGAGGAGTCCCAAAGCCCCTGTGACCCTGCCGGCTCCCTGCAAGTGGCCCCATTCACGGGGCCTTGCCAGGAGCCAGCAATAGTTGCTTGCATTTTTTAAAATCGTAATTAACTCACTGGGATACCCCACAACATTTTTTTATGATGGGGCTGTGGGGGAGCCAGAGGGCAACTGCAGCCCCACTGGCTCCTTGAAAGAGGACACTTTCACGGGGCTGCACAGGAGCCCACAATTTTTTTTGTTTTGAATTCTGAGGTACTTTGGTGCCCAACCAGGGCACCACATAAGATGTCTTGCCCACATTGGTATCAGTGGGGGAGGCCCATGGCCCCTGCAGTCCCGCCGGCTCCCATGCCTGCACCCATCAAGGGTGCTAGCAGGAGCCAGCATTGCCCCAACCCCACAGGAGAAGCTTTTCTTTTGCTCCTGCCGGGCAGGAGCAATTGTACGTTTCTTACTTATGTGCTCCCACCCGGCATGAGGAGACCACTCTTGCAGGCAGGAAAACCATGGTGCCCCACACCGTCAGGGAGCCTGGCAAGGGAAATGGGTATCCCCCTCCCCTTTCATCAATTATTTGCCCTGGGATTTGGTCGCCAGGGCCTCAAGGAGACTCAGGAAGGGGGGTTGCGTGCCCCCTCCCGTTTAACTATATATATCAGCCCCATTGGATAGGGTACAGGGGCCTCAAGGAGGTTTGGGGAAGTGGTCAGTGAACCCCCTCCCTTTCATTGACTATCAGCCCATGGGGGATAGATACCCTTAGGGGTGATAAGCCGTGCTTTATCAGTACGTTTTGATTAATTGATTGATGGGTTCCACTGGGCCTCTAAGAGTCTTGGGGGGGGGGGGCTGCATGCCCCGTCCCCTTTATTTAAGATATTGTCCACAGTAAACTTAAAGAAAAATAATTTTTGGTTCTGGGAGGTCCCTCTAACCCCATCCACCAGGCCTTGGAGGAGAGGGTATTCCTACCCTGCCCCCTATATGTTTTTTTAAATATTTTTTGAGGACGAGGGACTGAGTTCTTGAGTCCTAAAATGGCAGCCGCCCCATCTTTGTTGATGTGGTGGCAGCAAATCAAATCTACTGAGAGGATTGACACCAAATCACAAAAACACTTGCTTTCTGCACCAAGATTTGCCTTCTGCCAAATGTGGTGTAATTCGATTCAGCAGTTTTTGCGGCATCGCTGTTCAATTGTCTTATGGAAAAGCAAATGTGGAAGACATATTTTGAGACATCCCCACCTTTTTTTCTTGGCCCCCATTGATGGATTAGACCAAAACTTTCCAGGAAGGAGTTTAGGTGGATGAGACTTTTTTAGAAAAAAGTTTTGTAAAGATTTTTGAAACGGTGTCACAGTTATAAGCAAACCAAAAAATACTTTTCCTATGGAAATGCAGACCTAACTATAAATACCCAGTGACAACCGCCACTGAGTAATACATATATATTTAAAATGAAAAAATGTGACATGGCTTTGGCCTCACTGTTTCACACCACCATCTCTCAGTAAGACACTTCATTCTATCTAATGCCACCTATCAGCTCTATTTGGCTTTTGAAAGAACCATGTTTGCCGGATACATGTTGACTCTATGGGGCCGATTCCGATCTCGGCCGGTAGGGCACCGAATCGGATTCGGCTTAACCGGATCCGATTCGGAGCCCTCTTTCCCAACCGATTCGTACGTGCGTCCGGGCGAGCGAGTACGATGCAAGCGCACGCGAAATCGCCGACCGACTCGTACGCGGGTCCGACCCGCACCGACCGACTCGCACGGACACTGTTCGCACCACGCAATGGAGACGTTCCCCGGCCGGGCAAGTACGATGCACGCCTCGAGCAGTGCGACCGACTCGCGCCGTCTGGCTCGAAAGAGCAGTCGGAGCCGGACTTTGGGGTTCCGTGTCGGACCCCTCTGTATGCGTAGCCGCGTGAGTCGCACACAGGGGGGACCCATGGGTCCCCCCTACCTGTGCATGTACGGCGCGATTCGCATCGACGCGTACCCGCTGTAGGGGGCGCCCTTGTTCGCCTCGCACCCATTGAGTCAATGGGAGCCCGCGTACGCGTTGTACGACCGGCTCCCATTGACTTCAATGGGAGTCCGACCGAATCGAGTCCGATAGCATGCGTCCGCATCGTACTCGTTCGGTCGGGCTGCTAGAGTCCGATTCGGTCGGAAATCTCTCCGGGTCCGGCTCGGTCGGAGTGATTTCCGGCCTGAATCGGAATCGGCCCCTATATATGAGCTAAGAACTTTTCATTAAATGCTGACTGGGTGTAAAACTTCCCAAACTGGGGAGCCAAAGGTTTTGTATAATGTATAAGTACAAAAAAAAGTAGACAATGTGGCACATTCCTTGAGGCCCATCGTTGCAAGTCTCCATTTAAGACACTGTCCTGATTTTAGATGAGTAAATGTCCCGATCTGTAATTATGTTGTTTCTTGTCTCTGCTGTTATCTGGATTTACTTCCTCTTACCTTGAGTGCACAGAGAATGATTTTATACATCTCAAACTATCCAAGTAAGTAATACAATCATTAATTAACTCTGTGGGCTAATCTTTGAGCTGTTTTAAATGAAAAAAACTGTAAAACAAGTAGTACCAATAAGCTCATACATGGGTTTTCAACATCACATTCCAAAGTATTTTAATATTTATTCACACGAGCGAACAAGATTTATGTAAAGCCGAAAAAATAACCCTCTAAAGTCGTCAAGAGAGATGAGAATCGCTTTATACAACTACTTACTAAATAAACAAACATAATGAGAAAGGCAGAGACTTTTATGTGTTTGGGCTGGCGATTTCGGTAACACCGTATTTTCAAGGGCACCTTACAATAATGTGCTCCTCAGACTCTTATCTGACACTACACCTGCCACGTGCACAATATATATTCTTAACAATGAGCAGCTCCCTGTCCGAGAAAATATGAGCTATAGCCTGCGAGAAAGGAATGATATGCAAGGAAAGTGATACTCTTTCCTCATTGGTCTAAAGCATTTAAGATGCCAAACCTGAAGGCCTTCATCAAGTTTCTGCAAAATAATGGCGCACTATTTCCATATGAGATGAGTGAAATTAGCTGATAAAAATAAGAACGGAAATTCTCCATGTCTGACTGTTTGTATCAGTAGAACTTACCAACACTTGAGTTTAAGTCCCCGTTCTCTGAATCCGTGCCATGCTGGTTATTACTGCCATGATAGCTGGTCATAGCTTCTAATTTGATTTTTTTCACCTTCATTGCTTCGGCTATGGCCGCATTAGTGGCAGCTGCCGCCGCCGCAGCTGCTGCTGTCAAACCTGTGAAAGACAGAAGTAAACTGAATGTAATAGAAACTACAGTCCGACTCATTTAATCACTAAAGCACTCAAGAAGGAGGATTTGCTACTAGTAAAAAGCTGCTATAAATGGTGCTACAATGACCGTCTTCCATATTACTTTTAAAACGAATCAGTTTCATAGATACAACATTGTAAAAAACTATGAACGAGATGTGAGCACATGCTCTAGAGAGCATCCTTCCAGAATTTTCTGCGCATCCATTAGCGCTATAAAGAAAAATGCCATGCTCAAACACCACAACAGTATTCCGTTTCTTATCCATTGATGAATGAAAACACGACCAGCTTGTCATTGAACCATGTTCTTTGTAATTTGCAAAATGTTCTCTGCAGCAGGTGCATAAACTACTTTGATATCTTGCCAAACGGTATGTTAATTTATCATGTGCAGTGCTATTTTGGCAACAAGTTGATTTGGTGATCAGTAAAGTATGAGGCCATAGGGTGAGAGGTTTACACTTTACAGTAAATTCACAAGCTGCATTATAGAATTATATGAAAGGGAGTGTTTCATATATGTCAACATCTATGGACGACGTTGTCTTATAAAGTGCACCCACTTTTTATGAAGCAAACATAAGTAATAAAAGCATGTCATACACTTTACGATGCCACAACATCGACATATAAGACTTATTTAAGCCAGGTATTAAATTTGTATAGCATTTCAATCTCTTATTTCAGTTGGTATTTTTATGTGTAGTATACACTGTCAGACGCTATAGAGGAATATCAACTTCCAGTTTCCCTGTCTGAACCTGCAAATGATACTGAAATGGCTAATTACCAACAAGAGCACTTGATACAGCTTTGTAGTGTCCTGCTGGAAACGTTCTAGTGCCTCAGCAGGCACTAGTTTTACCAGCCACTCACTCGAGGGCTGGCCACACTCACACCCCACACCCATCCAACACAGGCGTCATGAATGATGTGGGCCTGCTAATAATAGGGCCAGAGTGCACGTGCTCGTGGCCAGTTAACCAAGCATACTCCCTGTGTCTGTGTACATTCATTTCAGTAGCATGTGGGCCTAGGGCCCACAGCTCTACAATGGTGACAAAGAAGCAGAACCTGTATGCCAAGCCGCCTGCAGACCTCTGCCGTGAAGAAGGAGGGTAACTGCACACAGGCACCATCGCTAACGCTTACCTGAGGAAGAAGACTGCAAGTGGCGCTGTTAGAGGAACCCGACAAAGAATGTGTCCTAGCCCCCACAGTGAGGCATAGAGCACTGCCCCCAAGCCAGGGTGATCGGCAGGGCTAGTCGGCGTTACGAAAACAATCGAGGCAGAAAGAAAAGGCTCGCGGAGCTCCCTGCACACACCCGCCAGCGGCACTGCTGCCCCACTGACGAGGCACACAAAAGACTGCAGTT
Organism: Calotriton arnoldi; assembly: GCA_963921515.1. Classification (NCBI taxonomy): domain Eukaryota; kingdom Metazoa; phylum Chordata; class Amphibia; order Caudata; family Salamandridae; genus Calotriton; species Calotriton arnoldi. The sequence continues at coordinate 1,218,263 of CAWUFW010003598.1, forward strand.
GCGGTCAGGCCCAGGCGTCTGCTGCCGTATGTACGGAGTGCCCCACAACCCTCACACTGAGCCGCAAGAGAGCCACAGGCCTGCCCTCCAGCAGTACAAAGCCTGTCATGCCCCGTGCCTCTGCTTTCACCCACCCACTGAGGCGGCTGTAACAAGCCTGCCTGCCTACTACCAATACACACAAGGGATCTAGGGGAGAGGCCCCAAAGAGAGAGCGTACTACTCCCTGTCCAAATTATAACTCACAAAAAAGTATGTTCTTGAAAGAATTATGACATAGTATACGTCATGAAGGAAAGCTACTAAACTGCAAAAAAATGTCTTCAATAGCCCGGTCAAATGTCTTGTTTGGGATAGGGAAAGACCTTTTTTAAGGACGAGAACCCTCACTCACTTTCCTTCATGAGGTATACTATGTCATAATTCTTTAGAGAAGGTACTTTTTGATACAGGCCTGGCTGCCGCCAGCTGCTCCAGGCAAGAAAAGGAGGGGGAAGCACCCTCCTGACTAGGCGGACTGCATCCAGCTCTTCGGCAACTCCTGCAGGTTGGAGCGCCAGCGGTGCTTTGCTGCAGCATGCCATCTCATTGGCCACGTGAGGATGGTGTGGTGTACTAGCCTAAAACCGCACCCACAGTGATATGACCACAGCACCACAATGCCCAGACATCATGAGCAAAGCTGTATCATAGCCTGAGACTGCCCATGCACTGACTACCTCAGACAGTCATCCACCGGTTAAGCACCACGTGGTGAAGACAGTTCGGTGAAAGGCATTCCGCTGTGGGACACGGCTGCCACCTGTCAGTTGCAGGACCTGAAGCGCGCCTGCATTTGCAGCCCTCGTACCGGCATCTACAGCCCCCATTGGGCCTGCGACATCAAGAAAGCACCACCGAAAAGAGAGTGCACCAGGCAGATGTGTCACTGCTGCACCACCTAGCGGTGAATGAGATACACCGCACCAGAAGAACAGGAAAAAAAGGACTTGTTTCAAAATAAGGTGGCCCCCACATGGTCAACAAAAGGAAACATGCCGCTCTGCAGCCTGATAATGAATGACGAGCATGAAGTTGCCCCTACGCAGCAAAAGACTTTCAAAGGGACATGCCGCTCAGCATGTCTAAGTAACCAGAAGTGCCCAGAAACCTCCAACTAGGCAGCAGAGATTGACAGTGAGGCCCCACTGCACTGTAACACATACTGACAGCCTCAGAATCAGTTCAGAAGAGTGAGCAGGGTGGAAAACTCCCAGTTCATGCCTCCACCCAGAATGGCTTACACTGCAAGAGTGTCACAAAAAAAGAACAAGGACTTAAGAGGCTGACCCAGAGAGTGCCATACACACCGAAGTGGGCTTCCTACCTTTTGAACGGCAGGAGACTGCAACACCCATGCAGCAAAGAGCCCCAAAGAGCACAAAGCTGCCCCAGCCAAGAGAAGCGTTAAGTGGCCAAGCAAGGTCCAGCAAACGTCATAGGACCGAAGGCACCAATCAAGTCTTACGAAAGCTGCAAGAATGTGAGCTGTGTGCATGCCCCCAGTGGCTGTCTGACACCACCACAAGCAGGGAGATTGCGCCGCATGCCCCTGGTGGTGAATGCCCCCCGCTGCAGGATGTCTCTGCAAGGAGGGAGGACCGGACTGACTGTCCATGGTGGAGAGTAAATGCCTAGCATGGCCCGGATGCAGGAGGGAGAGCCTTTACATCTCCACTGCACTAGCACCACCCTGCAGTGGGCCAAAGTCTGCCAAGGGACTATGCAGGGAGTGCCCACAATAATGCCTTAAGACAGCGTTGTACATCGGCCCATTACATGCATGAGGAGAGCCACACATCCCCAAGTGGCAAGCTGCCACAACCGCAACACGAAGGAAAAGAAGAGTGACAATCCTGTCACCCTGAAGAACAGGATGAACACAGGTGCACTGGAGAGATCAACAAGGGGAGAAGAACGAGAACTCGTACCACTACAAGAGTGCACCTGCAGACACAAGACAGCCACCAAGGCGAAGTGATGTCCCTGGAGACAGCTCAATGGGAGCACCACATGTAAGCTACCAGCAAGTGCAACCCACGACTCTTCCCCTATGCTTCCAAGTGCGACCATCAGTTCCTGAGTTTCTGCAGTTTGAGTCAGATGGTATCCCTGCTCGTGACCGCAGATGCCACGGGAAAAGAACAGCAACAGTAAAGATACGTGGCTGTGAAGTCCCTCCAGTCATCCGCACTCCAAGCAAATCATTACCATCTGTTGTCCAGATCCAATGGCAACCACATCATCATTGCCATGTGCATCACACATTCCAGTGAAGGAGCAACTCATCACCAGGGTGGAGCCTTGAACCGGCAAGGCACTAAGAGACCGAGGCACCCCTATCGAAGTGAGAGACCAAGTGTCGAGAGACTATCTGACAGCACATCCGCACCTGTGTCCCATTGGCAAGCATAGCGACCATTGTGTCACTTACCATGGCGGTTGCATGAACAAATTCATCGTGATTATGTCACTGATCCTGCAGCGGCCCCCAGGTGGCCTACAAGTAGCCCTACATAGTCCACGCAGTCCCGTGGCAACCCCACAAACAGCCCTCAAGGACATTCCTGCATAAAGGTGTCCTGGTACTAGAGATGGTCTGGAAGCTGCTCCACTGAAAAGGTACCAGGAGGCACCGGTGCTTTAGAGGAGAATGTCCCAAGCATTGTTGATGCCATCTGAGTCCTGGCAAGACTTGTCATCAAAATGCCCAGAAGCCACAAGAGAAGACTCTGTAGCGGGACTCCACCGACGTTCCTGATGAACCCTGTTTGAACTGTTGGACACCAACAGCATCACCGCAAGAGCACACAGGTCCATTCAACAGTGTGTAAGCGGACATTGATACAACGGACAGGCTGCTAAAGAATCTGGACTCCATCTACACATTGTTCATGCCCAGTGGTAGCTGGTTAAGAATCTGGACTCCGTCTACACATTGTTCGTGCCCAGTGGTAGCTGGTTAAATTATGGACATGTGCCAAGATGCCTGGGTGTTCCCAGCTGTACCTGTCCACCATTGTCCTGTGGACTGCCTCTCGAGGCTGAGAGACTAAGTGGTGTCTTGTGTTCATAGTTTTATTTCCATAGGTTGGACTTTGTTTTGTTTTAATAAAGTTTGGGAGGAATGTAGTGTCCTGGTGGACACGTTCTAGTATCCCAGCAGGCACTAGTTTTACTAGCCACTCTCTCGAAGGCTGGCCACACTCACACCCCACACCTTCCAACACAGGCGTCACGAGTGACAACGGCCTGCTAATAAAATGGCCCAAGTGCACATGCTTGTGGCCAGTTAACCAACCATACTCCCTGTGTCTGTGTACATTAATTTCAGTAGCATGTGGGCCTAGGGCCCACAACTCTACACAGCTTCAGCAATTGTTCTAAAATAAATTACATCAGGAAAGCATCGAATCAAGTTTGGTTTAATACTTAAAGGGTAAATTTCATGACTTGGGTCAGTTTAGTGAAAACATTACTACCACATTAACTGCACCCTCCCCAGTGAATGTCAGTGTTATTTTAAATGCATGGTCTCCAGCAAAATAATTAATTATAGCACTAATAATAATTTAATGTAGATATTCTAATAAAACGTAAATCATTTTGAAAAGAAAATTCTCAGATAAAATATAAACAATACCTTCCACATTAGAAACACGGTTTCAATTCATTTATAGAAAAAGTGCATAGGTGGGCTTGAACTTCCCAGAGAGACTTTGTGTGTACTTCAAAAAGGTGTTGCATGTTCGGGCCACTGATTTTGTTTCCCTATGTATTTTATATATAATATGGCTAGTAATTATATTCTAAATGTTACCACAAAATAGATATTACAATGATTTATAGTAACATTACAAATGTCAAATAACGTATATAGTTTGGTGCAAACCACTTTTAAATGTGTTTTACATCAGCGTAGGTATACGTATTTATATGTGTTCTTCAATTTACCTAGATGTCACTACTTATTTTAAAATGTAGTTTTTTTAGCTCGGTGGCCTTTAGTACATTTTCCAAAGCATTGGCCCAAAACTGGGGCATCTTATACAAAACTAGTATTTCCTCTCATTCTAGGCAGCAATGATTAGTGTCCTCTTACGTGCAATACTGTCTTCCATACAGATTCAAACAGAATGTGTGTATACCCATTTTGTGAGCGGGGCACAGTGTCAACCTGATGCAGGTATTGACCAACTAAGACCCATACTGAGGCAGCCAGTTTCATTTTATGAACTTGCTCGACAAAGTCACTCGTCAATGTCAGTATCAAACCTGTTGACCTAGAAGAAAAAGACTTGCAAAACAGTGCCATTAAATGTAAAGACACTCATTTGTCTTACTTCCTGTCTTTAGCGGTCATGTGCATCAATGAAGTGAAAGTGGCAGAAGGAAGATCTCACTGCTTTGTTCCACCCTATTACAACTGTTGTAGGCCTGCTTCAGATGAAAGAAGCTAGAAATGACAAGACTCCTCAGCTTCTTTTTAGGTAAAGTGATGGCTGTGAGAAATAACTGCATGCTAACAGACAAACCAGCTTGTGAGTACTAAGGGGCACATGCATCAAAGGTTTTTGCGATCGCAAACGCTGCGATTCGCAAAAATCGGCCGTTTGCGATCGCAAATTGGCCTTTGGAGATGCATGAAAGTGTTTCCTATGCGCAATTTAAGAATTCGCAATTATTTGCGAATTCCTAAATTATGATTGCATTTAAGGAATCGTAATTTGCGATTCCTTAAATGCAATGCTAGAAGCACTTTCAAATAGCGATTTCGCTATTTGGGACCGCAAATTACAGACAAATCAAACTTGCCTGTAATTTGCAAAAACTTTGAAAAATGCACTAAAATGCATTTTTTAAAGTTTTAGGTTACACACACACATGCCCTTGGGGCATGTGTGTGCACAACATGGGTGCACATCACAATTTCAGGGTGCAACAGGGTGTCATTTTGACACCCTTGCACCCTTGAAATTGCACTAGCAACTTACGAGTACCTACTGGTACTCGCAAATTGCGCATGCAATCTCCAATTCATTCCTATGGGCCTGTAGGCCCATAGGAATGAATGGGACGGCATTCCTTAATTGCGAGTCGCAATTTGCGAGTCGCAATTAAGGAATGTTTAGGAATCGCTATTTTTATAGCGATTCCTACATGCATAGGCTTTTGCGATTCCTTAATTGCGATTCCTTAATAATCGCAATTAAGGAATCGCAAAAGCCTACCTTGATGCATTTGCCCCTAAGCACTTTCTTTTCTTTTTTGACCCTGAACAAAGGGAAACAAACATAGAAGAATTACGAAATGGCTTTGCTTTACATCATCATTTAGCATTTTGAACTGAAATATGATCATTCTGCAGGCTTCATGCCCAAACTAGGATCTTAATCCAATGTAGTTGCCACGAATCTTAATTTTGCTGGTGGTAATATCATGTTTGTTTGCTCAGTGTAAAATGATATCTTCAAATTATCGGGTGTTAGAAATTGGGTTGTAGATTGACTGAGCCCTAGTCTAGAAGCAACCACAATCCTAGTCAGGGTAAGAAGAAGGAAAACCCTAAATTAACCTGTGCACACACTCTGGCAGCTTGGCACAGAGCAGTCCGGCTTAACTTAGAGGCTGTAAAGTATTTGTGCAACACTTCAAACTGTGAAACAGTGAAAACACTACACAAAAAGATTCCACACCAGGTTAGAAAAATAGAACTTGATTTAATAAATAAAAGAAGACCAAAATGACAAAACTCAAATAAATAGAACTTGAGATATGAATTTTTAAAGAACAAACTGTAAAATAGCGCTTAGAAGAAATAAGCACTTATTTGGGATGTCTGGTCACGCTGGAACGTGACAAAGTCAACGGTTCAGGCCAACCGCGATGGAGGGGAGGTCAGATACAACGACCCAGTGAGGTCCGCTGAACATAAGGACCTTGATCCTAGTTGCATCACCGTCAAAGATGCAGGCTGCAGTGAGGTCGATATGCAGGTCCTGACCCGCACAGCAGCGATGATGCATCGGCTCTGATAAGTGAAGAGCTGCTATGCGGAGATTCGGCATTGTCATCGAGGATGCAGTCGGCGGAGATGTAGAGACCTTGTGCAGTGGTGGTTCTGAAGGCGATTCGTCTGGCCGATCCATGCAAAAGAGGCAATGCACCAGTTCTAGTCATGCAAAAGGAGCGAATGCGCTGGTTCCAATCCACGCAACAGGAGCGATACACCGTTTCCAGTCAACGCAAAAGGAGTGATGCGCCGGTTCTGAACCACGCAATGGCACTGATGTGCCAGTTTGACAGAGGATGTGTGGGTGCTACTGAAGCAAGCACCTTAGGCCTCACTTCCAAGGGTCCAGGACTGGGCACCACTTGGCACTTGGCAGGGCAGACTCACAGATGGCAGAGTCCAGGTGCAGAAGCAGGTAAGTTAGTAGTCTTTTATGTCCCTGAGGCTTAAATTAGGAGGCTTGCCTGCAAGCCCAGCAAGGCAGGAGTCCAGAAAAGCAGCAGTCCCACAGAGTGGCAGCTCTTTGTCAGCGCAGCAGACCTTCTTCCTGACAGTCTTCACAGGTCCAGAAGTGTACTGAAGTGGTGGTGTCAAAGGTCTAGTACTTATTCCCAGTTGTGCCTTTGAAGTAGGGAAACTTCAAAGATAGTCTGCTCTAGACTCACTACAGGCGGGTATGCAGTCCTTTGTGTGGGGACAGGACACAGCCTATGCAGGTGTGAGTGAGGCAGGGTCCAGCTCCTCCCCCCATCCTGCCAGGATGGCCCATTAAGCAACAGCTAAGCTCCTATTGTGTTTGGCTGTCTAGGGGGAACACACAAAGCCCAGCTGTCACCCTCTCAGATGTGTATCAGAGACAGGCAGCAGGCACCAAATGGGGAAAGTAAGAAAATGCCAATTTTCTAAAAGTGGCATTTTCAGAACTGCAAGTTAAAATCTGACTTCACCATAAGTTGCAATTTTACATTGTGGTTCCAGAGACACCAAACTTGGAAAGTCTATCTCTTCACAATTGGGAATTGCACTTAAAACATGTACTAAAGTAATCCCCAGGTTAGCCTATGATGGAGATAGTCCTTGCAGTAGTGAAAAACGAATTTGAGAGTTTTTCACTACCAGGACATGTAAAAGTTAAAAGTACATGTCCTACTTTTTAAATACATTGCAACCTGACCTCTGGGTTGCCCACGGCCTACCTTAAAGGGAAGGTTTGGGACTGGCAAGAGGTTTGTCTTGCCAGGTCGAAATGGCAATCTAGACTGCACACACAGGCTCTGCAATGGCTGGCCTCAGCCATGGTTAGAGGGATACTTAAGTGGGTGGCACAACGAGTGTTGCAGGCTCACTAGTGGCATTTAATTTACAGGCCCTGGGCACATGTAGTGCACTTGACTAGGGATTTATAAGTAAATTAAATATGACAATTGGGGATGAGCCAATATTACGATGTTTTGCGGAGAGAGCACAAGCACTGGTTAGCAGTGGTAAAGTGGACAGAGTCCTAAAGCCAGCAAAAACGAGGTCAGAAAAAATGGAGGAGGTAGGTAAATGTTGGGGGGAAGATCACCCTAAGGCTGTCAGGTATAACATTGGGGCAGTAAAATTTCCCAACATCTTGTTGATTTACCACTAAAATCAAGCAAGCACAAAAGGTAATACCAGTGGAAATCAGGTTTCTATGCAAAATTACTATTTGTGTTGATGACTAAGGGCCTAATTCAGAACTCGGAGGACGGGTTACTCCGTCACAATGATGACGGATATTCCGTCCACCGAAATATAAAACCCATAGGATATAATGGGATTTATATTTCGGCAGATGGGATATTCGTCACCATTGTGACGAAGTAACCCGGCCGCCGAATTCTAAATCAGGCTCTAAATGTGCATGTAACTGTGCAAGGGAATATCCATTCCTTATTAGAGGTACCAGATCATAAAATCCTTCCTAGTTAAAAATAAAAATAAAATTCTGCAAAACAAAATAATATTGGGAGTAAGTTTCTTTTCCCATTTGAACCTTTCATTGTATCTTTACCAACAAAAGATGGTAGTGAAGAAACCCCTGAAACCATAACATAAAATATGGAAAACACTGCTGCAAGAAAAAGACAACTGTATTATCATATAATGAAATGAAGAATACAATGATAGAGCAAAATATTTGGGGAAAAACAGAAAAAACGACTGGGCTGAAAGTCGATGCCTGTGGTTTTATTTGAGAAAGAAAACAACTACGAGGTCATCAGACACATAGATCAAATGAGTCTTTCAATGTGCAGAAAATAACACAAAGTAACGTCACAGTGTAAGTGGGTGAGATAAATATAAAAATGGGAAAAATGGCTGCAAGCAAAGTAATTAAAGGCATTACTGAAAGTCGAAAGGGAAACAATAATTTGAATATGATAGATTAACAATAAATTATAGAATAAACGCCTATCCGAAATCAAGTTGAAGATTTAAAATCATTGAAGTGTCAAAATTGTGACTAGAATACACAACAACCATGAAGAGTAACCCACTCAAGAACAAGCATTCTTAGCCCACTGTCACATCCTGGGAGACTTGTAAAATTCTTCTGATAACTTAAAAGTAAAATGAGGCGTAAGTTGAAACAGCTGATATAGATAAGGCAGACACCTATTTCCAGGAGCGAACCTCTGACGGAGGAAACAAAAATCCTGGAGCCATATTCCATAATGTGGGCACTACAATTAAGGACAATTAACACACGTGACACCCCCCAGCCCATCTTACTTTCTTGCAATGCAAATGCTGAGATAGGCAGGCTGTAGTACAGTTCACTTAGTACCCTGCTGCAGAATGCTCACTGCTGTCTGGCTGAGAGGTGCTCTGTGCAGCAGCCTTATCAGTGTGCGTCTTGGCAAACACCTCCGGCATTTCATGGGAGACTTTGCCGCTAGACGGGAAGAGGGGTGGGGTCCTGATCGATCTTTCTCTATTCTTTTCTAACTTTCTTCAGAGGGATGGGGCCAAGAATTGGGATCATCTGCCCCTATTCCCAAACTTGCTGGCAACAGTATAAAAACACTGCTGAAATGGAAAAAGAGAAAAATATTCAGAAAATTGACGGAAATTGCCCTTAGCACTTGCATTTTAAAATCGTAACTCCTTTTTTCTGTTATTCTTATTATGAGCTCTCCATTGATGTTTGCATGTCAGAATTTCGACTACAGGAATATCTTGCTAGAAGAATATCAAAGTCAAAATAGTGTGGAGTACATATTGATAACTATACAGTCACTATCCTTAGCTTCATATATATGTACTTTAACTGTAATATAGCTATATAGTGTCAAGGTACTTATATGTAGAATTCAGAAAAGCAAATATACTTAAATGTATAAACTTACCCTGTCGATATATTAGTCATCGGTATGTTTGAACCTTATAATTTTGTACTACGATATTTAAAACTCAGTCACCTAGTACCCTACCCTACTGATATGGGCAGCTTTAAAAATACATCATCCCACTAATATCACAGAAATGCAATTTACAGAACACGTGCACATCTATTAGCAATAGAAAGCTAATCTTTCCACAAGGAAGGATATCAAACATGTGGCATTAATACGCAGTTCTGATTCCTAACCATCTGATAGGCAGATGGTCTAAATCTTATTCTGCAGCTAAAAGGATGGGGCACGCAATTTAAAACCTTGTTTGCATTCTAACTAGTATGAGAGCCATATTGTTATACACAGTACATCATAGCATTGTTTAAACATTCTAGCTTGTTTCAATCATAAATGTTTATGGTCTTGTTTGTCTTTTGGGATTTGTTTGGTATTGAAATCAAATACATGGTTTTATGAAAGTCATAAGAGATCATGAGAATGTATTACACATATACACAGCTAATTCAACAGCAGCCCAGCATGTGATTAGAACATCGCTTATATAGTGGACATTGTGGCACGACCTCCCAATCCACATTAAAGCCACCTCCTCTCTTCTTGAATTTCACAAAAAGCTAATGACGAGGCTTTTCTACTAACCATCCTACCATAGGCAGGGCTAGGCACACACACCTGCTCAGCACCAGAATACCCTTGCAGGTGTTAGTGTGCTTTAGAAATATGCATATCATAACATAACATGCTGTCCAATTCAGCAAACACAGCAGAATATGTCATAAATTCAGATTTAAATCCCAACATATGCTGTTATTCACTAACTTCTGTTTATCCATTTCCTATCCTATTTACTGGGCCAGTACTATGATTTATGATGTCTAAGGTGAGATTACATTCTGTCATGCCAAGTAGGCCATACTTGGCATTTCCAAAGGCAACCTAGCAACATGTAGTCCTGGTACTCTAGGCAATTGTCTACAGCAGCATTGCTGTGGTACAGCCACGTGTATTTGCACATACACTGTACCTGCTTACCATTGTGAAAAACATACGTCTTGGGGAGTGAATATATTAAAACGCTGGTTGTAACAGAAAATACATAGGGGAAAAAAAAGAAAGCTAACAGCACTGGTAGGGGTGTGTCATCTGCCATGCCTTTCTAGGTCTGTTCTGGGCTAAGGTTCTTGAGCTAGAAGTGGTGGCAGGACTGTCAAAGATGAGATGCTGCAGAGGCAATGTTGAACTGAGTTGCCACTTCAAGGCCAAAAAGCATGCCGATGACCTTTCGGCATTTAAGTGAAATATGTCAGACAGTCTAAGAGTAAAACAATATGTCCACTTATTATTTGAGAAATAAAAATAGGATTTTTCTCAAAATAGAGACTCTAGGAATAACTCTTCACCAGAGGGTATCAATGAAAATCTATATAATCCAGAATTTAATTAATGATTATGTTCACATATTGAATGCATTGAAAAAATAATTAAAGGAAAATGTCAAGCTCAAGCTCAGTGAAATAGTAATAGGACAAGATTAGATTAATGGAGTCTTACAGAGTTCCGATGCTCTGCAGGTAACATACAGCTGCCAGGCTAAAATTCAATGAGTTGACAAAGATGCTCAAGGTAAATTGGTGGGAATCCCCAAAATATCTAAAAAAGATAACATTAATGGGAAGGGTACTTACCATAATTGGGCAAAACATCACATGATTAACCAGACTCATGGAACAAGAATATCTAAACTTCTAAAAAAAAAGTGTGTATGTATATATACATTGATATGGGATCAAGGCCGTGGTAACAAGGCCGAAACGCGTCATGCTGTTCTTCAAGCAATAAAGAGCACTTTATGAACTTTCAGCACGGTGTGGTCTGTACCTGATTATCCGAGGAGTTGGAGTGACGGGATTGTGGAGTTTCATATATATCCTTGGAGGAGGAGAGGAATGGTCTAAATAAAGAATCGAATTTAAGCCAAGGAGAGTGCCGTGTATTTAATCAATTGTTGGATTATATATATATAACTACATATGTGAAAGGCAGTATATATGTGTGTTGGAGTATATAAATGGCTATAAGTGAGAGTGTGTGATTGTGAGAGTGGCTATATGGATGAGTGTGTGCTTGCATCAGTGATTGCATAGGAGCGTAAGAATGTGCTAGTATTTTTATGAGTAAGTGAGCTGGTGTGTATAACTGTATAGGTGAGTAAATTGGAGTGTGATTAATTATTTGCATGACTGACTAGGTGTGTGAGTACCTCTATGGATGAGTTGCGTTGTGTGAGTGTTTATATAGGTGTATGAGTGCATATGATAGTCCTGTACTGAGTGACTGTAAGTATGAGTGACTGTACGGGTGAGTGAGTAGATGTGTGTGTGTAGACCTAAGAATCAGTGAGTGTGTATGTACTTATTGGTATTGGAGTGTGTATGGTTTTGAGAATGGCAGTCTGTAATTTAGAGTGGGTGTTTCAAAACTTATATTAGAGTGTGAGAAGATGCATTAAATTCTCACATGGATGATGTCATCAGTGATGTCATCAGTGATGTCATTTGAGATGTCATCAGTGATGTCATCAGTGATGTCACTGGCCATGTCATGAGTGATGTAATATGTGACGTCATCAGCAGTGCATTGCGGGGCGCGAGTTATAGTTACCTGAACTAACTATAACGGGGAATTTCACGGGTTTTGTACGAGTGCAATGTCCAACTAACTATAACTGTCCCTAAAACCTTATGGTTTTTTCAGTGATTTTTTAAGGTTTTTTAAATGCAAATTTCTAACTATAACGTGCCTGAAACCTATGGTTTTTTCAGTGAATTTCAAAGGTTTTTTAAATGCTAATTTCTAACTATAACGTGTCTGAAACCTATGGTTTTTTCAGTGAATTTCAAAGGTTTTTAAATGCTAATTCCTAACTATAACATGTCTGAAACCTACGGTTTTTCAGTGAATTTCAAAGGTTTTGTAAATGACAATTTTTAAATGTATTAATTGTTATATTTATTTTTTTAATACTGATTTACTACATTTTTAGAAACAATTTTTTTTACATATTTTATTTTTAAATTACATTGTAATTACATTATACATTACAAAAATACTTTCTCAGAATGAATTACTTTAGTTTAAATACTTTGCACATAGGCAATAGACTTTTAAGTACAGTAGTTACAGTTGTTGCAACGGGCAACACATTTTCAAACACAATGCAACATTCAGCTCAATGTGAATTTCTAGTTAAATGCAATTAGTTACTTTATGGATTACTTTTCTAACCACAGGACTGGATCCTAGATTCAGTCCTGGGACATCTCCTGTAAACAGTTGAGTAAAAGCGTTTTGGTTACATTAGTGATTTTTAAGGAATATTATTGTATTTTAAAAGTTGACACTTTGAAACCTTTTCTCATAGAATCACCAATGTTATCCTATGGAAGGAAATTCACTTAGCAGGTAAAAACTGTTATCGTTACTTTTTCTTACTCAGTGTTGGATCCTGGATCCAGCACTGGTGCATCTCCTGTAAACAGTTGAAAGAATGCGTTTAAGTCATACAGGCGATTTTTAAGGAATATTTGTAGTTTGTGAAAATCGACACTTTGAAACTTTTCTGCTGAAAACCAGACAATGGATTCCTATGGAAGAAAATATAAGTTACTGGTAAGTACGGTTAAAATTACTTTTCAGGGTCAGTGCTGGGCTAAAAGATGCAGCACTGAGGTCTCTCCTGATAACAGGTGAGTAAATCGGAATTCGTATTTCGGCTGATTTTAGAGGAATATTTTAAAGTTCCAAAACTCCACACTTAGAAGAATTTCCAAGTGAAACCAGTCAATGTTAGCCTATGGAAGGAAATTCAAGTTACTGGTAAGTACGGTTAAAATTACTTTTCAGGACCAGTACTGGGCTGAAAGATACAGCACTGAGGTCTCTCCTGATAACAGGTGAGTAAATCGGAATTTGTATTTCGGCTGATTTTAGAGGAATATTTGTATGTTTCAAAAATCAACACTTAGAAACTTTTTCAGCAAAAAGCAGGCAATGATATCCTATGGAAGGAAATTCAAGTTACTGGTAAGTACGGTTAAAATTACTTTTGAGGATCAGTACTGGGCTGAAAGATGCAGCACTGAGGTCTCTCCTGATAACAGGTGAGTAAATCGGAATTCGTATTTCGGCTGATTTTAGAGGAATATTTTAAAGTTCCAAAACTCCACACTTAGAAGAATTTCCAAGTGAAACCAGTCAATGTTAGCCTATGGAAGGAAATTCAAGTTACTGGTAAGTACGGTTAAAATTACTTTTCAGGACCAGTACTGGGCTGAAAGATACAGCACTGAGGTCTCTCCTGATAACAGGTGAGTAAATCGGAATTTGTATTTCGGCTGATTTTAGAGGAATATTTGTATGTTTCAAAAATCAACACTTAGAAACTTTTTCAGCAAAAAGCAGGCAATGATATCCTATGGAAGGAAATTCAAGTTACTGGTAAGTACGGTTAAAATTACTTTTCAGGATTAGTACTGGGCTGAAAGATGCAGCACTGAGGTCTCTCCTGATAACAGGTGAGTAAATCCGAATTCGTAGTTCGGCAGATTTTAGAGGAATATTTGCACAATGGTGAAGGTAGGGGGCGGGGCCTGAGGTGACATCTGTGCAAACGCGCCCCGTGGCGCGTTTCAAGTTGGGGGATTAAGTCCCCTTGAATCCTGAGGGTTCCTGGGGGCCAACTAGCCCACCATGTACCTCCAAAAAGCGCCACAGAGCTGCGTTGCAGAGAGGTGTATAAAGGGGCGTGGCCTCTGTACACCTCTCTGCAACGCAGCCTAGCGCATACTGGAGGTTCCTGGTGGGCTAGTTGGCCCCAGGGACCCCCAGTATTCAAGGGAATTACTTCCCCATCTGCAAACGCGCCAGGGCGCGTTTGCAGAGTGGTGAAGGAAGGGGCGGGGCCTGCGGGCCGATCGTTTTTTTTTTTCCCTGAAGGGGGGCTGTGTGGCCCCCCTTCCTTTTCTTATTTTTGGGCCCTGGGGACCCCATCCCCCAGGGCCTTACCCCTTTTTTTTTTTAATTTAAAAAAAAAATTATTTCTGGGGAGGGGGCCGCGTGGCCCCACTCGAACCCTCTGCCCCTTGGGACCCCATCCCCGGGGCCTGGCCTCTGGTTGGGGACTGTGGGGAGTCCCCAAACCCCCACAGTCCCGCCAGCTCCCCGTGTCCTACGGGAGCCGGCATTGCTTTACACATGGGGAGCAGCTAACATGCTGCTCCCCGTGTGGAAAAGCAATTGTCTTTGGATATTGGAAGCGAGAGCAGGTTTCCCTGCTCTCTCTTCCAATATCCAAAGCAGTTTGCAATGACAGGACGGGGCCGCGAGGCTCCGTCCTGTCATTGCAAACAGCAGTGTCCCGGGGTAGGCACCCCGGGACACTGCAGGAGCCGACCCTGGGGGTGGCGGTCTCCAGGAGCCACCACAGGCTCCAGGAGGGGGGCTCGAGCCCCCCCCCACACAGGAAAAACAAAAAAAAAGAAGCCCCGGGAGGTGGTGGTCCCCGGGGCTGCGGGAGGGCTCAGAGCCCTCCCGCACCATTTCAAAGAAAGCCCCGGGGGTGGCGGTCCCCGGGGCTTGGGGAAGCCTTAGAGGCCCCCATACATAAAATAAACACCCCCAGCATGCCCCCGGGACTTGGCCCACCCGGGGGCAAATTAACATCGAGCGCGGGAGACCGCGCTTCGATTTTATCGGCAGGATCCGCGCACCCTGAGCGCATCCTGCCGATTTAAAAAAAATGCTTTTGCCCAGGGGGTCCTTGTGGGACCCCCTGAGCAGACCTAGGGGTCAGGGTGTTTCTACCCTGCCCCCTTTGTGCGTTTTGCGCACTTTTTTACTGCTCTCTTGTTCCTCGGTTCTACCGAGGAACAAGATGACTGCCAACACTTCCTGGTTTGGAGTGTTGACAGCCAATTAGCAGACAGCTCGTGATCGGGAGGGTGCGCGAATCCTACGCGGCCATAGATATATATGTACTTTTACTTTTGATTTTCTCAGCAACTACTGAACGGATTTACACCATTTAACAAAAGGGTTCTTTCTGAACCAAGAACTACCTCTTTGCCAAATTTGGTGTAATTCCGTTCAACAGTTCGAGCTGTAGCCGTGTCTAAAGTTTCCCATGGGAAATTGATTTTTTGACTCTTATTTTTTTAATTTCTCCGCAACTACTGAACGGATTTACACCATTTAACAAAAGGGTTCTTTCTGAACCAAGAACTACCTCTTTGCCAAATTTGGTGTAATTCCGTTCAGCAGTTCGAGGCTGTAGCCGTGTCTAAAGTTTCCTATGGGAAAATGAATGGGGAAAACACGTTTTGGGACCCCCTTTTTCTCGGCCCCCGCTTGACCGAATCACACTGAGACTTTCAGGGTAGGAGGCGGACCGGAGCGGGCCATAAAGTTTGAAAATTTCGCGAAGATTCGTCAACCGACGCAAGAGTTATTTCAAATAGAATGTCGCGGATTTCCTATGGAAAATAGGTCCTAACTATAACTATCTACTGGCGACCGCCAGTAGATAATATATATATATATATATATATATATATATATATATATATATATATAAACACAAATTAAAAATGTCCACTTTTCAAGGAATGATGGCTTGAATTGCTTTAATAGTAGAAGCATTTAATTGATACTCAAACTCAGACTAACCTTACTTTTCAGACAGTGTGAACCCATTACTGTGTCATCAAGATATTAAAGAAACCAAACACATGTAAATGAAAATAAATTATTAACGTAAAGAAGGCCAAATTGTCTTGCTAGTCCACAACAAAATTGATCCTCAAAAAGTTCTTTAAAATATATTTTTTCACGTATTTGCATACATTCAGAGTCTTGGGTATGAGATTCTTTGTTTTGTTAGGTCTCCTCGTAAAAAGCTCAACAACTTCGGCGGTAGCAGACAAAAAAGTTCATCCAAATATACACATATTATTACTTAAAGCAAGTTCAAACCAATGCGGTTAAATATAGAAGGATGACTGTAGAGATTTGCACCAGATATTATGAAGATGCACAGATTGTACTTGCTGAATTATCAAACCAACCTTTAAAAAAGTCATGCTAGTTATGTGCCTCCACCAATAACACTGATTTATTTGGTTTAGCAAAAATTGTAATAGCTGATGCACGCAGATTATCTGAAATAAAGACTCAGGTCTAGAGTTAAAAAATCAGAAGGGTACTGCTGTAGGTTTCCACCTCAGTTTGGTTTAAACTGAGGAGAAAAAGTTTATTTTTCTGATGTTCACATAAGTTTCTAGCCATATTCTTTGGATGCTGTGATTATTGAAGTTTCCCTGAAGTATTCTTGGAATTTTTTAGGTAGCCTTTTTGCATGAGCAAATATACATCTGTATCAAAAACACAAAGGGGAGAGTAGAGGTAGGAAGTTTGGGGACCTGTCCTCCACGGTTCAATACAAATAATCAAGAGAGGTACCCTCCATAGGAGGAAGGAATAGAGACAGTATTGCCTTGGTGGCATGCTTCATCATAGGGTCCATCCCTGCCCTCTACGGACAGGGGCATGCTACGACCTACGAATACGCGGGAGCTCTAACTTGTAAAAAACAGGGGTGTCTTTACACACCTTACAGCTTATGGTGAATCAGAAGGGAGTGAGTTTTTATTAAAAAAATAGGAAGTGAAGTTAAAAATACCAGTTTAGTGGGTCCAAAAACTATTTTATTTCTTACCCCAAAAAAGATATGCTAAAACCTGGGGAAGCATGGAAAGACTCTAGGCATAATTACCTAATGTTTCCCTAAGTGGTTAGGTGTATAAGGACACTCCTGTTTTTGAAAAAGAAAAGATTTTCTTTTCAGTTGTTTCTCTGCAAGGCAAATATACGTCTGTACATTTGCTCATGTGAAAAGACAAGAGCAAGAGAAAATGCACTTGCTGGTTTTTTTCTATTCCCCTTATATGTCCAACCAGTTTTGGGGTGTTCCCTGCCAATCTACAAAATGGAAAGATATATTTTAAGCCCATTACAGGAGTAAATGTCCATCCACATAGAGGGTAGGAGTGTGCCAAGAAAAGTCTGTGAGTACCCAAAACCCAGTTAATTAGTGTGCATAGAGTTTCCAGATTCATCATCTCCCTAAAAGCCTTCCTGCCTGTCCATACAAGTGAACTATTGTGTTAGAGTAAATGGACTAACCAGTACAATTAATCTTTTGTGAATATTAAATATAAACTTGCATTCATAAATGTGGATGTGTGTGTGCAGGGCGGCTCCTCTGTTTGAGCGGAGGAGCGTCACCTCACTTAAAAAACCCCCAAAGCTTGAGATGAAAAATAAAATGGTAATTCATTACCATTTTATTTTTCATTTTCCTGTCCTGAACCAAGCATCAGGATGGGGGCAGGACCGCTCCTGAATGACAGCAGCAGGGAGGAGTCTGCACAGTATATGCAATGTTCAAAGTGTGCATGTCCCTTTGATCGGCCATCTTGAGACACCCAGCTAGCTAAGCGCACTTTGAAAACTCTAATCCAGCTGTCTTAAGACAGCTGGGTTAAAGTGCAGGCCTCCGGGGCACTGGGGAGTGCTGAGTGAGGCCGCTCCCTCCAATCAGGGTGCTGCTCTCACAGCATGACAGCAGCACCAGGATTGGTCTAGGGAGTTTTCTGGTGGCGGGCAAGCTGCAGTCGAGAGAGGTTCAGAACAGGAGGTCCTGTCGTAAGGTAAGTTTATTTTAAATATATTTTAAGTTTATTTTCACGTGCGCACCCTTAAATGTTTATATTTTTGAAATTATATTTGAGTGCCTGCAAGCCGCCCACCCTCCCCCCGTTGATGCCAGCCGTGTGTGTGTGTGTGATATTAACTTGCATGAGAATCAGAAACTCTGGATCAGATTATGTCAATTGGGAGAAAGTGGAATATCGGTTGAAGTGGATGGTAGTTCTCTTAAAGTAACAATGGCACTATTCCTTACTAGGTCCAGTACGATTTGAGTAATTTAAATCTGAGCTCAAACTTTGGTAGCTGTAGCACAGAGCAGACAAGCTTAACTTAGGAGAAATGCATAAAGTATTAAAGGATTCCAAAACAGTTAAAATTTAGAAAACACCACACAATAAAAAAAACTCAAATTTATAAAAATACAATTTGGATGAACAAATAGGCACATCTGATTTAGGGAATTGAATTATTTTTTTTTTTAAAGTTTTAAATGTTTAATCTATCAAAAATGCACAAAGCGCCAACTACAGGTATATAGCCACCTTTGACCAGTTCAAAGTCAAAAGTTATGGCTGACCGTGATAAAGTGTGGGTTGGATACAGGGACCAGGTTCATCCCTATGAGAAGTTTACCTTCTGACTTAGTTGTTTTTCAGGAGAAAAGTCTTCGTCGACAAGGTCATTTGTGGGTCATTTGTGGGTTGAGGTTCAGGCAGGATCCAAAGAGGGGCTCGTCAATGGCAGCTAGCTGATGCGCAGGACCTCGGTGGGAGTCTCGACTCCAGTGGGAAGTTCAAGGCTCTCTACGTCAAGTAAGGTTCAAGCTGGTGAAGTCTTGGAGTTGGTTCTGATAAAGCCCTCTAAGTTTGGACTTAAAACGCTTCTGAAAGTGAGGATCCTTTAAGTGGGGCAAACCAGCAAGTTGAGTAAGACCGGCAGTTTAAAAGTCAGCAGCTGTGGCTTGGCGACAGTTTGGTTGTAGCCTCTGGTTCTTTTGGTGTCCAGTTTCACAATTTGAAGCGAGAAAGAGTACACTCTAACTTCAGCCAAGGGTACCGATTAGGGATTAGAACTCAATCTTCCAGAAGCTACCAGCAGGGCCCAGGACACATCTAGTAGGAACTGGTCAGCTAGGCTCAGCAGGGATGTGGACTTCTTGCAGCTTTTGTGTTCCTGGAGCTGAACAGGAGGTTAGCTAACCAGCCCCTGCGGTCCACTCTTCTGTCCTGGGTATAACTGAGGAACAGGTCCAGCCCTTGGGGTTTTTCTCCACAGGTTCAACAGCAGGCAAAGTCCTTCTTCTGTCTTCCACAGGTCCAGAGGTGTCCTGAAGAAGGTACTGAAGGTGCCACTTTTATGCCCAGTGCCAGCCTGTGAGTGGGAGAAACCCCGTCCACTCCCTAACCAATGAGATAATGGGTCCCAGGGTTGAACCCACCCACATTTGCAGAACTTCCTGTGTGTTTTTTTATTGTATGCTATTCCACAGTGCCCTTCTCTACCTAAAACTAATATGGCACAACCTTTCTTCCCTTTGTGCAAAGCTCCCTGGCCCTACCCAGAGGTGTGGCTAATATAATGGGCAAACCCGCCCCTGTGGTCACTCTAAACTGGTTCTGGGGGCAGCCCCTCTCCCACTGATATTGATGCCCAGTTGGCTATCAGGATAGTGAAGGGGCAGGTCTAAGTATGAGTTACATCTGCTCATGACTTTTAAAGTTATTTTAAGTTCCTGGGCACAGCCCAGATGGCCATCCTGTCAGGTGAAAAAACCTGTCGCCACACTCAAGCCTTTTGTCCACTGTCTAGGAAGATACACAACTAACCACAGGAATGTCATGAACAGCCAGATGACACTGAATACTGGCAGAAAGACACATTTGGCATAGGTAGGAAAATGCCAACATTTTAAAAGTGGCATTTACAAAATAGTAATTTAAAACCCAAACTGACCGTTAGATTGGATTTTAAATTACTATTAATTTAAGTCCTTGAATCATGGTTCTAGCTATTCCCAAACTGAAGTTATGCACTATAAGGTGCTATAATGTAACCTAGTGTTTTTCTATGGGGGAAGCTAGCTTTGACACAATGAAAAATGAATTTGGAGATTTTGTACTACCAAGACATGTGAAACTTAAGTACACATGCTGTAAATTTTAAATACCATGCACCATGCACCCTGCACTATGGGCATTAAGGGCCTACCTTAGGGGTGACTTATATGTGTACAAAGGAAGGTTTAGGATTAGCAGAAGGTTAATTTTGCAAGATCGAGTTTACAGTTTTAAAACTGCACATTCAGGCTGCATCGGGAGGATAGAAGACATGTTTTGCACTGCCAATTTAGCAGTGGCACAAACAGGGTTGCAGTCCACTAGTGACAATTAACTTTCAGGCCTTGGCTACACTAAGGACTTACAGGTAAGTTAAATTAGCCAATTAGGATTTTTAGCCAGTTCAACAAGTTTATAGTGGGCAGAGCACATGCAGTGGTGCTCGTTTGCAGGGTCATAGTGTACAGAGTCCGAAAACCATCGGCATCAGTCCAAAAAATGGGGATGATCATGCAAAAGGGTGTATTTTCTTCCACCAATGACACTCATGCCGGACACTTTTGCATCTTTGCAGGTCAGGTCTGGAGCAACATGTATAATGGCCAAAACATAATTTATGCAAAATACCCAGTAGAAACAACACTACGCACCATTCGATTGCAAATGTCTGTCCACATTTGCCCAATGTGGATAATGTAATGTGGGCCCTCAGTGTGTTCTGTTTTAACTATATTGTTCAGAGTAACATGAACAACTTTCTTTACAAACTTCTTCTAATCAATTGAGGCCACTGTTTTGTTTTACAGCCAGTTTCCGTCTTGGGTTTATTATGATTTTTCATCTATTATATGCCCTTTGGCAACAAAGAACAATTGTACGGCCAAAAGAATTGTCAATGACTCATATTATGTTCCTTTCCCTTTGTTGCAAAAGACATTTCGACATGAGAAACATTTATCCATTGTGTGAAGTGAAATAAAAATCTCCTTTGTACATTCTGACAGGAGCCTTTTTAGGATATCGGAGTCATAATAAATACTGTTCCTCAAAATGTATCTTCTTTTAAATTGACTTCTAAACAATGCGTGCGTTCATGATCGCTAAAAAATGATCTTTTAAAACCTTATGAAATAGATCATCGGAATGTTCTTAATGAATTGAGGTTTTAGATAATTTTTGTCTTTTTTTTTTTAGAAATGTTGCACAAATAAGTATTGCCTGCACAATTAAATATCACAGTGTAGTGTTAGAAAACTTTTCTCACAAAAGCCAGCGTAATATCAAGTTAAGTAGTGATGATGCAAGATTTCAAAAATCATAATACACAACACATTTACTGACTCAAGACATGAAAAGCTGAAAGTGTACCTTGCACATGTTAGACACAGTAACGCAAACTGAGACAAGTGTAGTAGAAGCACCGTAAAAGAGTGTTTTGAAATAAAAGCTGCAGAAACATATATATAAAACAATGCTAAGACATATAAATGAGCTGCACTAATAAGAATACTTATGAAAACTTTGTTTATTGGCATTTGCTGATGAAATAATGTGCCGTTAATTAAGTGGCCTAGTGTTTCTATTGCTTCCCATTAGAATGCACCATGCAGAAAAGATGTTGCAAAACTGTAAAAATACTGGTTAGGAACTTGAAATTTAAACTGATAATACTAGAGATTCTATAGTTCATAAAAAGGTAAAAATGATTTTTGTAATAAGAAATTAGAAAGTTTATACTCGTGAAAGTTTAGAAAAATTGTGGTAGTAAGCTATTTTTAACCATAGTCATTTTCATGTGAAATGATTTTATTGCATTATATGTGATATAGGTTTAGAGTTTATTTCATTAAAAATTGTTATGCCAATGTGAGGCCTGTTTTAAATGTGCTCTTTCTCTAATGCTGTCTATATTCCTTGGCCTACTACAATGGTTCTTTTGCAACTAGTAAATTGTTACCTTCTTTGTCCTGCACATGTGTAACATTCAATGTTCCTAAATGTTTCCTCAACATTCACAGTGAATTGTTCCTGTGGGAACATGATTTCAGCTGTTACTATAAACTGATGCTTTGTATTCTTTTTCTCCATTGTTAGGCTTATGTGGACTTTAAAT
Source organism: Calotriton arnoldi (assembly GCA_963921515.1). NCBI lineage: Eukaryota > Metazoa > Chordata > Amphibia > Caudata > Salamandridae > Calotriton > Calotriton arnoldi. The sequence goes on from CAWUFW010003598.1 coordinate 1,240,637, forward strand.
CTCTCGTTTCCCATGACTAGCAAGGGAAACCATCCTGTAGTTGCAAATGTTCTAGGTGACATTATGTGAATCTGAGCACATGACAATCTTCCGACATTGCTGTGATGCTACATCACTAGGACTCTTACAGACATTTTATAAAAGAAGAAACCCCAAAGTAGTGGCAGCGTCTCCTACTTGAGACCAGAACGCGATGCTGATGTTTTTTTTGATAATTTGAAACCTATCCTCTTTGGCTTTTTACTTTTGGACTGCTTTGCGAATGCTACAGTCAGTAGCTGATGGACTGAAACCCTTCTTTGCTGAACCATTTCATTTTCCCTATTTCTTTTTTCCATACTAATGGACTCCCCCTTAGTGTACTTTAAATCTGAACCTTTTCGCCTTTTTCTTTACAATCGTGAGCTGTTAGATAAATAAAGAATCCTTGTGCCTTTGATGGTAGTGGGGATTGGTAAATCTGTAAATTGATTTATGCAAGAATCATTCGTTGAAACTTGGCTTAAATGTTTTGCATTATATTGCAAGTTGTGATAATTTTAACCGGATTACTTAAAAGACTGCTTGTTGCCCTGAATTTTAAATCTCTAACACAACAACCAAATTTATTTAATATCTGGCTGAGTCTATTATTGAGTCTTGTTGGTTCTTCCATTAAAAGTGTGCTATTTTCCAATGCTTCTTTTATTCTGTGCGGCCATAGCAGAACTTTAGGTATGCATAATTCTAGTCCGACTTAACTTCTTTAGGAAGTTGGGTCTTCCTATTGAAAATCTTTATTTCTACAGCATGGTTTTGAGAGTGGTGGACTTAAACCTGATTTCAAATGTGTAAGTTAGCTGTCAATTTATGGTCCTCATTGGACAGCTAAAATGGTGTTGGGTCACCCTAATTTCCACCTCTCCTATCAGCGGAAAAAGATTCATCAGAAGATCATCGCATCTGTGGTAAATGGAAATTATGCAGATTGTCTAATCGTAAAGGGCCAGGTATGGTTAGAGTAGTGAGGAGAGTAAGCATACAGTACATTTTTACCACGCTTGCGCAGCAGCAGTAGTTAAGTTCAGAGCAAAGCAAAATGTGTACAAAACTATCCTTAGCAGAGTAACACACAAACTTCATCAGTCTGGACTTCTGCTTGAACAATGGTTACACCAAAACAACAATCACTGTTTGCAAGTAAGGATAATATTTGTATCAGTCTCCGAAAATTAACTGTTTTTGAAGTTGTGCTGTATATTTTGGAAAATCACAAGTGTGGCACTAGTGTGGTTTTAATTAAATACTTTCATATAATTTAACTTGTGCTGCTCTCAAAAATATATTTCCGCTCATGAAATATTCAATACTTTATTACAAGCTACTGATAAAAGTACAGAGTTGTCATAAGGTGCCATTCAAGAATACTCTTCAAGTAGGTCTCTTTTTAAGAACGTATACATTCTGAATATAAGTAATGTCAGGACAGATGGCCCCAAAACAGTGTAGGTTATATTACAACATGAAGTGGTGGGATTTTGCATTTGAAAGAGTGGTGGCTTAAAGAAAGTTAGAATCACTGGCTGATACTGACAAGGGCAAATATGGAGTGATATTTTGAAAAGGGGTACTGGGTAGGTGGAGAAAAGGAAAGAATAAGATGCTGCATATTTATATATAGCAGCGCATAGGGCCAGATGTATGAAACATTGATCACAAAATAGTGGCCCCAAATTGTAACCAGTGTTTTAGGGACCAATGTGGACTTTTGCAAAGTGACCTAGATACAAATCTGTTGGTTCACAATATTCCAAGTCATTGTGGTTCACAATCACACCCACCTCATCAATATTCATGAAGTTGGTCACAAGTTGCAACTCACTACGATTGGTGGCCATCACTGGAACTGAGACCTGATGGAGTCAGCAAATAATCTTGTCTGTGATTGCGCTTTTTTTTTTAATGCAGCCCGTTTTCCTTAAAGGAAATGGGACTGTGTTAAAAACAAAGTAACATATTATTACCTGATCTAACTAAAACATCAATTTAACCTTTGTTTTTTTAGTAAATTTCTAGGTTGTTTTTTTCAATGTAAACTAACGAATTATTACCACCTGTAGCTAAACGTCACTTCAATCATTTTTATAGTGAAGTTCTAGGTTTTTTTTAAAGTAAAGTAAAATATGACTAGCATATCTAACTGTATGTAGTAGGCCCTTTGCTAAGTAAGGAGGATGGAGCATGTGGAGGGAGAGAATTCTCTATCAAGCACTGCAGAGACAGTGCAGTTTCTGTGTACTAGTGGCTCACCCACCTAATTGTCTAGCGAGAGTGGGCTCTCCATGAAGTATGGCGCAGAGAGCGCAGGCTGTGTGTAGAAGTGCCTTGCTCACTTAAGGTGGCTGGGGTGCTTGGAGAGAGTGGGCTTGTCTCACAGTGTGAACAGTGAGCGCAGACTGTGGATAGTAGGAACTCGTCCAACTAATGCGGCTTGGGAATCTGGAGGAAGTGTGCTCTATGCACAGTCTGTACCCTGAGGGCTGACTGTGTGTAGTAGGGACTTGCCCACCTAATGGGGCTTGGCTCTCTGGAGGGAGCGGGCTCTACGCACAGTCTGCACACTGAGTGCTGACTATGCATCGTAGGTGCCTGCCATCTAATAGCACTTGCCTACAGCTTGGTCCTGCAACTAACATCACATTTGCAGGTAGCCCCCAACCCCTGCCTTGCACAGTCTTTGGCCCCTAACTCTCATTTTCAGTTTTTTATTTTTATTTCTGGGTCCTGCGTGAGTCTCACAGGACTACTGGAGCCACGATGGCTCCCCCTAGACTCCAGTTGAACCATGACAAACCCTACATTTTTTTATTTATCCCATGGGCGGTCCTGCTGAGACTCCAACACAAGGGCTAGGGGTTCAGGGTATTCCTACACTACGCCTTCTATATGCTCTTAAAAATGTTTTCAGGACTCAAAGAACAAGTTCCCAAGTCCTAAAATGGAGTCTGAAAAATTGTTCTTCATGTTGTGGCCACCAATCACATTGCCCTTTCCAGCAGTGTAAATCTGTTCAGCCGTTTTTAAGAAATTAAGTTTCAAAATATAGTTATATCGGGATGGTTGCTACCTCACTTTAAAAAAATAGAGTGGTCTGATTGGTTCAGAGTGCATTTAAAAATAAAAAAATGATTTTGTTTTACACTGCGTATCTCGCAGTACTCCCACTGGACCCAGTAAGGCCTCCCGTGTGGTGCCAAACGAGACGCAGCATGTAATCCTGAGGGAATACTGTAGGACGGTACAAGCATTAAAAAGAGAAGCTTGAACTGTCTGACCGTACATTGGTGTGCTACTTGGTCAATGGTACTGCAGGAGTACTGCGGCACAGCGAAAATAAAAACAAAGAAAATGAAAAATGTGAAGTCCGAGGGGGAGTTGTTGACTTAAGTTTGACCGTCTGTGGGGGGCGGGGGTGGGTTGGCCATAGAGCATGACCTATGCGTCCATCCCTCCCACTGCACAAGTTAAAGGCTGTGATCAGAGAGAGTGAATATTATAAAGAAAAATGATTTAAAAAATTCCAGATATTCACAGGAAAAAACAAAGTTTAAAGTGACATTATAGTAAGGTAATAAAAGAAGATTTTATCCTACATTAAAAAAACACTAGAAATTCACTGAAAAAAACAAAGGTTAAAGTTATGTTATAATTAGTCCTTGAAATAATATAAAAATGATTTTTTAATAAACAAAAGATACTGAAAAGTACCAGTTATAGTTTGCTGCACTAACTATAACTTGTGCTCCCGCCATCCTCTGCTTATGACATCAGACATAACATCACTAAGTGATTCATGATGTCCCTCCCCATGCTAATAAATGGAATGTTATATATCGTTTATGCTATGTTATTTTTTCAAGTTATCATGTGTACTTTTCTTTTAACAAAAAGTATTGAATCCATGTTGCAGGGGTTACATTTGTGCAATAAGGTAAAATCACAATCAAGAAAACGTTTGACTATTAGGTGAGTTGTTTCCCTATGTATTGTTACATGCATTCTGTTTGGTAGTAAAACATGTTTTTCTCATGTCAATGTTTTTCTAATGTCAATTTTTTATGCTATATTAATAAATTCAAATTTGACAGTTCCACTGTAGTACTAAATGTGTCAATGTGTGTTAGTACAGTTACTATAAATAACATCTGGATTGGATTACATATGTGTGTGTGTGTGTTTATAGATAATGCACCATTCCAGATAGCCAAAGCACACATGTGCAAAGTGTTCACCTGATGCACAGTTTGCATGTTCAGCCTCCAAATACCGCAAACATAAATTCTGAGCACAGCACAGTGCCATGGTTGTGGCAATAAGTGGCATTTATTAAGTGACAGTAAAGTCATATACTTCATAGGAGAAAACGTATCTACATGCCTGCTGCTTTAATACACAAAGAGGGCCAGCTAAAATAGTACAAGTGAACAGTTGTCCATTGCTGAGCTCCCTGTGTTAGGTTTTGTTATAAAAAGGCATCCTATTGTCAACAATATGTCTTGGTGCTGTATTTTGTTTGTGAGGGTGATATAAGTCTTGGCATGTCAATGTTGAATGTACGGGGCTACTATATTGTGGAGAGTGTTTGGCTGGAATTCCTTTGCCAACTGCGTTGGTATGGTACTATGTCATGTGCATGAGAGTAAAAGTGGGTTGTCTATTATGTCCAATGTGTCCTTTCATTATTGTAACTATTGATGTATGCAATAAGTGTGACAGTACAATCCAAGAGCATTCCTTTCCAGTCGCGGTCCGTGTAGGAGTGCCGGCCGGGCGGTGACGTGGGGCGGGGGAGGGGCAGGGTGGGGGTAGCAAAGTACGGATTACGGACCAATACAGGTAAGTAAACATTTAAATCAATAAAACGAATTTCGTTGTGAGCGCTGCATCGCCAAATGCGATGCAGTGCGCACAATGAGAATTCGTTTAAGTGATAAATATATCATAGAGCAGTTAAACAGAGAGATATGCGATATCCAATTGCACAGCATATGTGTGGATGTACAGCACAGGAGAGACATAATGAATTTCGTTATCATGGGCTCCAGATGATATCAAGTGACCCCAGAGGAGGTAATAGAGAGCTTATGTTAAGGCAGAATAAGGCACGCTGGATTATGACCCTTAAATCTGTAGAACAAGGATTGAATTTAGATCATGAGATGCAGTATTTTTTGTAACTGTTATTAACAAATAAATAATGATGTATAGTACTGTATAACTGTTTATATCTTATACAGAAATTGATAATGTAATGGATGGAGTGCTTTGGATTTAGTTTCTTGATTATTTATTATATAGGTCTATGCACATTTTGAATATGTATATTCAATAGGTAAGTTTTTAATAATTTTATGATATAGAATCACTTGTAATGTATTATATATGCCAAGTCCTATGGGTTATGTTATGTAAATAGCAATTTGCTCTCTGATTTTGATGTATCTATCTATAGAGCACCCACGTGGATTTTATAAGGTCTACAGTTTGGAACAGATACAACTAATGGAAATGATATAACACTGCAAATGATCCTTTTTTTGAAGATAAGATTTTGACATCTTGATGATCGAGCTCATCAATGAAATTTTTAATGTATTTTCACACATGATTAATGTTCATGGGGCAAAATAAACATCATATTTTGCCTTTGCTCGCATGCTATTGAGCACGTTATACGCAGTACACTCAAGTTAAGTTTGAGAAGCCGATGGCGGCCATATTGGAATAGTCGGGTGAGAACGATTTGCAAACTCGACGTAAACATTGTATAAATATTATTTTAACTGTGTAGGTTATTACCTAGGATTTATCGAGGATTTTAATTTGAAAATTTTTGTTGAGCGAATTTAATATGATCTGATAGTCCGCTTTCAAATGCAAAATGCGGACTATATAAGGATAAACAAAGATGGCGCACGCTCACCACGCCATTCGAGACGAAGTATGGAGCACTCTCCGCCTGTCCGAGTAAGTTATAACTACGTGTATATTTTAATGTTAGGAATTCAGAGCTTTATAATGCAGTCCTTTTATTGCGGCAAGGTTGGATATTGGATGTTTATTTTAGCGTTGGGATGACATATTACGGTACAATGTCATGTTAAACTTTAAGGTAAACACTGGCGGTAACATTTGAATAGTCGTGAGAGAACGATCAACGAACTCATTAAGGAATATTGATTAACTGCTTTGATTGTGCAGGTTAACAATTAGGACCACTCGAAGGTACAACTTTGCTAATATATGAATAGCGAATGTAATATGACTCGATAGCATGTTTTTTAATTATAGAAATATACGGATTATCTGAGGTTAAATTTAAATGGCACATGTTTACTACGCAACTCGCAACTCAGTATGGAGCATTCTCGGATAATCCGAGTGAGTTGACATTATGTTGATTTAAGGATCGAGAGCCTCAGTGTACTGTCCGTTTACTGTGGTACAGTGACCTGGGCTATAGAATGTTTACTTTGTTAGTTGTTTAAATACCATGCGTGATTTTATCAATTTAGAAATTTGGCAGTATTGTGGACTGCGAATTTTGGACACTATGTCCATTACGAATTACATTGCCAGTAGATATTAAATATGTAGACATCGGTAGTTTTAAATGTTTATGAATGTAATAGGATGCACATTACTGAGTAGGGAGCTAATGGCTTGATTGTTTATAGGCAGTTTAAGTCCTTTAAATGATACTACAGAGGAAGCAGATGGGATGAGGACATTACTACTTGCAACTAATTTTCTATAACTTATTTATGAAGGTGAGCTCGACCATCAATTTGTATTTTTGAATTGGACACACACTGGGTCTCAAAAATGTCTATTGCTGAACACGGTGTTTCTCTTTTTCTCTTTTTTCCTTTTTTAATTTGGCATGCCCAGAAGACATTTCCTTTTTTATTGAGGAATGCAAGAATTATATTCTTACAAGAGATATATGTATTAATGTGGGTTAGACTGTCAAGAATACCTTCTTACATAAAGCATTATGTCCTTTTTTTAGCATATAGATGAATCCCTCTTTATAGAACACGATCACATAGTTAAGGATTGTACTTTCTGATTATCACTTAAATAGGGTGTTGGTGGAGGAATGATGTGATGTACAAATAGGAGTATGGACTCTTGTGTTTGTTTACTTATAGCCCTGATGAAGTCAGAAATGTAAGAACATAGATTGACTGACGAAACACGTGTTGGCTATTTCTGGAGGTTATACCAGAAGATGAAAACACTTGAAAACTGAAGAATCCGGAAGGAATAAACTTTTTGGATATAAGAAGACTTGGACATATCTTTATTTTGTGGTGCTCGGGAAACTGTGTAGGTTGGTTCAGGACTGGGTGCAACCCGTCCATATTTGTGGGCAATAGTGGCAGCCCACTTCCTTTGAGCACCTACTTTTGAAATTGTTCTTTAATGTACAGGAGGGAATAAGTAATGAGTTTGCGCAAGTGACCCTGCCACTGTTTCTGGTCTATAATGTGATAAATATATACATGTGCCTTTCCTTCAGATCTAAAGATAGGTCAAACAGTAAGAATTGCAGTAGTTAATATCATGTGTGTCAAAACTTTCTTTCAAAGGTGTATTTGCCAAATGTCACTCTCATTTTGTTCCAAACTCTTAAATTGACATATCACTTCTTAACTGTACTTGTCTAATGAGAAGATCCAGGTGATTTAAGTAATCAGTAGAGTGCAATTATGCTAGCCTGTGCAGCAAAGTGAAAAATGTAATTGCTTAATCGTTATCACATTTCACATTTAGAGTCAATGTTCTGTCAATTCTTTAAATTGTTTTGTACTCTAAAAAGAGTTTGAAGCCTTTTGAATTCCTGTGATCTGTAAAGACACCATGAAAACTATAACTTTATAACTAAATTGTTAAACTTGCAGGCTACACTTTGCAATATGTGCAAAGAAATAAACGTTCAAAGTTGCAACCGAAAGTGCTACTTTCATTCAGTTGCACATTCCTCGCCTTATTGAGCACCTGGTAACAAATCTCAGAGGTGAATGTAAATTTAAATGTACAACTCACTTAGTCCATTCAAAGACTGCAAAATTCTGAGTAGCAAAAGCATCAGAACATAACACTGGTGGACAATGTATTTTCAATGCAAGGCCAAGCAGGTCAGATATTTGTGCATGTTGAGAGGAAAAATGTTAAGGTGTGTTTGCACTATGCAAAATAGGTGGGCACTGGCACAACACCACAAGTGCAAAATTAATTTGGTGTTTGGAGCTGACAGTGTTGCATAATATATGCAGAGCAGCATCAGCTGTGGCAGAAGAGAAATAATGAAAGATAGGGTTAATAGGACTTTATCTGGGAGTTAAAAGGTTAGTTCCACCACAAAAGTATAGCAGAAAAGGGAAAAGAAAGAATAATGAATCCTATCATTTCAAAAACCATTCAAATGATGAGTAAGTTGGGTTGTTTTTACTTGGTAATATTCTAATGGCAATAAAGCCCATGAAACCACAAGTTAAAGGCTTTCAGATTTTCAGTAGGAATCTGAGATGTCATTGAAGGATTACATTTCATAAAAGATATGATATGATATGATAGGCGATTTATAATGTGCACAGCTACTCCAAGGAGTGTCCCGCCGTAGACATAGTGTGGTCAACAGGGAGGGAATTAGACTTGCACAAAGAACAAGGTTTTCAGTTTCTTCCTAAACAGCACTGGATTATTTGTGGAGCGTAGCACCAACGGGAGCTGATTCCATGCTGATGCGCCCAGGAATGTTAATGATCTACCCCCTGATCTATGACGTTGAAACTTTGGGATCACTGCCAGGAACTTGTTGGTAGATCGTAAATGTCTAGTAGAGTTGTAGAAGCTAAACCTAGCTCTAAGGTAATCGGGCCTGACTGATACAAGGCATCATGTACCAATATCAGAGCCTTAAATTTGACCCTCTCCCTGATGGTCAACCAGTGGAGCCCCCGCAAATGTGAACTGATGTGCTGCCTTCTCAGCACGTTTAGCAGAAGGCGAGCTGCCACGTCTGGATCACTTGCAATTTATCCATTAAGTACTCCGGTATGCCCAGATATAGTTCATTGTCATAGTCTATTCTAGATGTTACTAATGCCTGGATGACTGTTTTCCTTGCTGTGAAAGATAGTAAGGGCAGAAATTTCTTAAGGGACCTCATAATTCCGAAACATACCAACCTTTTGCCTTGAGGACAGAAAGATAGTCTATTGTCAAAGGTTATTCCCCGGTTTTTTACCGAGTCTTTCTGGAGACCTGGAGGGGAGGCATCGTCTGGCGAAATAGTTAGCCAGAAGTTTGGTGGGAATGTCACAAAGAAGGGAATTTCTGTTTTTTCCTCATTGCATTTAAGTTGAGCTTTGGCTAGCCAGTGGAAGACTGTAGTAAGGCAGGTTTTAATCTGTGTGCCTTTCCGCTCAGATCCCTTGTTCCAGGAGAAAAGCAATTGTGTGTCATCCGCATAGGATAACACCTTCACTCCCAGTTCTACTGCTAGAAATGCCAGAGGCGTGAGACATAAATTGAAGAGCGTAGGGGAACACCTGTGTCCACCTCCTGTTGACTGGCCGAGCAGGGAGGAATCCAAACTTGCTGGCTTCTATCTGCTAAATATGACGTTAGCCAGTCCAACGCATGGCCTGTCACTCCAATGGCCTGGAGGTGGTCAAGCAGCAGTGTGTGGGGTGTGGTATTGAAGCCGCTGACAGGTCCAACATGATCAGTACAGCCGCTCCCCTCCCACCTAGGGTTACTTTAATATATGGTTTTGTATATGGTTTTGTATTGCCTGTGCCACATTGTATGATTTAAGTGGTTAACATTTACTAATGAGTTCAAAATGCTTATCCCTGAAAAATTGATCTCATGTTATTAAGGGCTACAATTCAGTGTACTTTCCTTCCCATGAATAATACATTTTGAAACATGTGATAATGCCAACTTTTATTATCATATTACTACAAAATATTTTGATCAGCAAAAGGCTGGTGATAACCAAACACACAACATGGTAAGAATACTGATCTTATTGCTAAAGAGGTGCATTTCATTGTTTGATTTTTCTCTTCGCCAACCATTACCTGGTTTACAAGGTGCTGGTTACCTGCTGACTGTGGGAGATAAGTTCCCACCTCAAAATGGTGACAAAAGCAAATCAGGAAATATTGTAAGGAACATGAACTAAGGCTTTGGTTCCCAAAATTGACTAGTGACATTTTAGGTAGTCAAAATCTTTTCACAAACCTTGGCTAAAAGTAGTGGAAATTTACAAATTTAAATAAGGCAGTTCACAAACCACATAGTGATTGTGACTATCTGCTAGGCACTGTTTGCGAACCAGTTGTCATAGTGCAAATATTTGTATGGTTGCAAACACTCCGAGTCAGAGTTTGCGACCTCAGAAAAGGCTTTCAAAATGTACCAAACCCATTTGAGTAGTTGGTTAGGTTTTAGGGACTCCTAATTTGACATTGCGACTGGATGTTGATTTGGTATTTGAAAGGGGTCAACCTTCAAGAAGCTCTTTTACTTCCGTAAATTGAGAACTACAGGAAAATCCTTTTTGCTTGTCCTTGGAAAACTCAGAATTTCCCTTCCAGTGTAAATTAAAAATTGAAATTCTCTTCTTGTTTGCAGCTACTGAAGACATGCTTGTTCCACCAGCTCTTATGCCAGCCCCTCCTCCCTGGACTTATAGCAAGCACCTTGAAACCAATCATTGTAGGGGTGAACGTTAAAAATATCATAACATAAAACAATGTTCCGAAAAAATTTAAATAATGGCAAACCCAAAACAATTTGAAGATGACAATTCCGTTCATGCTACATATCACTTTTAAGGAATCCGCCATAGGCGGGTAAATAAACACACTTTAAAAAAAACACATAAAGGGATCATTTCACACCATAAATAAGGGTCAAAATAATAATTAATGGCTCAGAATCTTTTCGAGAGCAAGACTTTAATGTAAATCCTAGCTCTTTTGTATATCGACTTTGCAATAAAAAAAAAATAAGCATTTGAAATCAATGAAAATATCTTTGCAAAGTTGACTTGTAAGTTACATTTTCTGTCAACAGTTGTATGATTTGGGGAATAGGGTGTGTACTGTGAGAATAATTGAAAAACTGAATGTAGCATAACTTTCTATGAATGTGGTAAACAAAGTAGATTGTCCAACAACTTTACTTCTTAATGCTTATATTGTGTAAAGAAATAAGAAATACATTCATAGCTCTGCTGTAGAGAGCGGTGCAGGGAAAAAGTGTTTTTGCACCTAGTCCCTTTAAATATAATACTTCATTTGCATTTACTTATAGCGTGAATGTTACCGTTAATATATACTTCTGTATGCACTCATAAATGTGTGTGTCTTTGAGTTGAACAATATATCTAATGGCTTGCACTCCAGCCCCTCGAAACTTGCGCATACAATGCAATTAACTTGAGGCACCTTTTTACAAAAGTCATCTTTTAAAAGCAATTCATTCTCAGTCAGCATTCAGTCTGTTACATTATTCTTCTGATGGGGAAACTCATGGCGGACCATAAATTGTTACTTTATCTAATCAAAGGAGACTTAACTTCAGAGAAGGTCAAAGGTTTCGTTTCGTGAAGTATTATATTACACTATGAGTTTAGTCAAAAAAATCAAGGAAGAAAAACAGCCTAGAAACTCGTAATAAATTAACCTTTATTGCCTCTGGCATTGGCCTATTTAATAAACTTCAAGTGAAGGTTTCTTTCAACTGTTGCGGACAATGAGGTAAAACAAACTCTTAAATTACAGCCATGTGTGACATTTGGAGAAGTAATTCTTTTTATCTCAGGATGAAAAACCAAGAAAGAAAGTAAAGCAACCATGTCTTTGAAATTTAAATGTGGAATCTAAGACGCAATTAGGTCAAAAACTGTACATAGCGTCGAGGAAATTAAATGAAACCATTACAGTTGTTCCAAGTGTTTCAACCCCAAGCTTGCAAGCTTATCAAAATATTTCAAAACACAGTTGTACTCTAAACCACATTCATTGTTCTGCACACCGCTTCCTAAATGATTAAAAAATTACTTTTTTTGATCTAACGTCATAAAAATGTATATCAAGGTAATCAATTGCCTGTAAAAATAACAAATTTATACTGCTTCCTTTTATCTGCCATGTGTGTGACACAGTATGGTACTGAACATGTTTTTCTTATTTTCTTTCCGCTAATGACATAATGACTAAAGAAAATGTGTTCCTGTCCAAAAATTTCCCTGAACACATTTAGTCACTCAGGTTACAAATCACTGCATATTGGGGCAAAAATAGACATTTCCTTTTTGCACTATCTGACAAATAAATTAAAGAATTTCGAGCCAACGTATTCCATCCACATGGGAACACTTAAATAACAAAAACAGAAATGTGCCCAAAGAGTAAAGGATAGAAAATGTGAAGAAGCATGTGAGTTCACACAATTTTAAAATTCGGCATAATCTGCTTCAAAAAAACAAATGCTTGTAATTTTCCTCTTGGTTTCTGGACAATTATGCTTCATTAAGATGACAACTAACTATTCCTGGTGCTACGAAACTATAATCTCCGATTGAGAAATCATACTTTTGAAAACAGAACATATGCAATTTGAATATTGATGTGCTTCACCGCCATAGAAGGTTGGTCTGTGATACGAAGCTTCATTATTACATGGACTTGTGAGAAAAAGGGAAAGAGAGAGAAAAGGAGAGACAAAGAGATAGATAAAGACAGAGAGGACAGGTAGAATAAGAGGACAACAGACAAAAGAAGAATGCAATTATTTAATGCAAATGAGCATTACCAGGTTGAGGATGGAAGAGAAGCAACATCACACAGTTGGTTAAATTCACAAAGGACTTTTGGGGCATAAGCATAGGTTTACAGCTGAAAACAACTCATTTACGGCTTTCAGGAATTCACAAAAGAAATTCTGCCAGGAATAAATTGATTTAGTACTATGGATTTCTCAGCCACAAGTGCAGAGACATTTACAATAGAGTGGGAATGACCTTACAAGGCACAGTTAGACTTTCAGTATGTGAATACCCACATACACATAATTGGTGGGCTTTCACAAATTCTGATCTGAGCCTTTCCCACATTAGAAGTTGTCTTAATGTTACTTTGTCAAGAGCCGAAGTAATTCCCCTTCCAGGATAGGATGGGGGACTGATCACTCCACATTTAACTTTCTGCCTTCCCCCTCCTATTTTTGCTGAATTTGTTTTTATTGGCCTTAGGACTCTGTGCACTTTACCCCTGCTAACCAGTGCTGAGGTGCTTGTGCTCACTCTCTAAAACATGGTGCAATTGGCTTATACCCAATTGGCATATTTAATTTACTTGTAAGTCCCTTGTAGAATGGTATACCATATACCCAGGGCCTGTAAATTAAAGGCTATTAGTGGGACTGCAACACTGATTGTGCCACCCATTTAAGTAGCCCTTTAAATACGTCCTAATCCTGCCCCCTGAATGCAGTTTAAAACTGATATGTCGATTTGGTATTTAAACCCCCTTGCCAAGCCTTGAACTCCCCTTTTATTACATATAAGTCACCCCTAAGGAAGGCCCTAGATAGCCCATAGCAGGGTTCTGTGTATTTAGAAGGTTGTACATGTACTTTTAGGATTTGCATATCCTGGTAGTGAAAAAGTCCTAAATTAGTTTTTCACTACTGTGAGACCTGCACCTCCCATAGCATAACATTGGAGATTCCTAACTACATTTAATAAGCTGTAATTTCCAAATGGAAGCTGGTGGCTAAGTCATGTTTGGTGTCTATGAAATTGTAATGATAAACCCTCTTTAAATTGTAAAGTCAGATTTTTCATTACAATTTTGAAAATGCCTCTTTTAGAAAGTTGGCATTTTCCGGCCCTTAGCCCATTTGTGCCTATAGCCTGTCTTGGGTCACATGACTGGGTGTAGCTGACAGTTAGACTTTGCGAATTCCTCCCAGACAGTCACACAATAGAGGGATTATGTGTGCCTGAATGGGTCATCTGCTGGAAGGATGGGGGGGCGGAGCTGAGCACAGACCCAACTACAACTGAATAGCCTGTGCTCTGCCTTCAGACAAAGGGTCTAACAACCCTGCATTGTCACTTCAGACAGCTTGGAGCAAGGGCAGGGGAGATAGAGAATTCCATGCACTTCAAACCCACTGTCTAGAAGTTTCTCCCACCTTCCAGAACCAGGGCACCAGGGTAAAAAAGAAGGACCTCAGACACCAATGCTTCAGTACACTTCTGGACCTATGGATACTCTGCCAGGAAGATGGACTGCTGTGATGCTTCAAGGACTGCCACTCTGCGGGACTGCAGCTGTGAAGGAACTGCTGCCCAGCTGCACTGACCTGCTGTCTGCTGCCCTCTTGCCTGGGTGAGAAGGACTGGACCTGCATCTGTTGAGCCCAGAACCCAGAGTGACTCAAAGGGCTACTTTGCTGCCCCCGATCTAAACACACAGGGACATAACAGGTTTCCAACAACCTTGCAACTGCACCTGGACACTGCCACCTGTGAGTCTACCCTGCCAAGTGGTGCCACCCCAGTTCTAGACCCCTGGAAGTGGGCTTAAGGTGCTCTGCCAATCTCTGTGGATCCAGGGGACGGACCCATCATCTCCTCTGCTGCATGGCGCAGGAACCAATGCATAGCCGCTTCTGTGTGGATTGGACCCATCTGAACAACCTGCATCGCAGCTCTTCAGAACTGCTGTATTGCCCTGTGTGGCGCATCCTCAGCACAGGCCCTTGCATCCCTCATAAATTTCAGCCTTGATGATGATGCCGAACTATGCATCGCAGCCTCACAGCTCTTCAGAACCGATGCACTGCCCGACTGAGTGCTGCATCCCCGACGCCGGACTTCACATTGCAAGCCCTGTCGACTGGATCCTCGACAATGACACAGGCCCTTGTATCGCAGTTTTGTCGCACTTTGGAACGGACACATCACTTTGGCTGTGCGATGCATCTTTGACGCTGGTCCTCACAATGCTCTGCAAACCAGGATTTAAGGTACTTTGTTCAGTGGGCCCCGGTAGCCAATCCGTACTCCATCGTGGTCTGCCTGAATTGGTCACTTTGTCCAAGTCTGGCGCAACTAGATACCCCAGTTGGTGTTTTACACCTTTTGGTGCTCTTTTCTCTAAAAAAATATCTCCGGTTCTACTAATTGGATTTTTGTCGTCAAATGATTTATTAAAATTAACTCTGTTTTTCTAAATTGATTTGCGATTTTTCTTCTATTGTGTTTTCACTTTATTGCTGTTTGTGTGCTGCCTAAATACTTAACACATTGCCCTTAAGCTGAACCTGACTACTTTTTGTGCCAAGCTACCCAGGGGTAAGCTCAGGTTAATTTAGTGAACTTTTTGTGGTACACCCTGCAAGGGACTGTGGCTGCACACCTATACAACAGTTAAAGTATTTTCCCAAAAAACCACAAATCTCATTACTTAATATCAAAAGTGCACTATTAGTCACACCTCCATTGATCAATGCGCATTTTGGCCTTCATTTTGATGTTGTGTGGACCGCCACTGACAGGCTGTCAATGGCCGTCCGCCGGACATCCAGGCCTTCTGGCCGACCGCCAGATTACAATACCAGCGGTCGGAGCGATGATGTTGGAGGAAAGACCGCTGCCTCCAACAGGCGCAAGGCTCCCGTTGGGACGGCGGTCGGACTCCTATCCCTACCATGAGGGCACTGCCAGTGCAGGCACCACCATAGGGATTAGGATGTCCCTTTAAGACTACCTTTTCATGGTGGTCCCACCGCCATGGTAAGGCAGCCGGAAAGTGACTTTGGGGGCCCCAAGAAGGGCTCTCATCCCCCATGGGCCACTGCTAAGAAGCCAGGGGGGCACATGTGGTGCCCCCCCAAACATCCATGCACCGTGTGCCAGGCACCACATGGTGCCTGGCACACGGTGCATGGATGTTTGAATAAGGCCTTTTTCAACTGGCTTGTGCTGCGGCCCTTTTCAATAAATGAAAAAACTCACATTACTATTTCTGAGAAAAAGAAGAGGGATTCTCAAGTAATTTGAAGGATGTATAGGATGCAAAATAAGGTAAAAAATAAGCATAGTTTAGTCTAACTGCTAAACAGTGCAGATGTCAGGTTAGAACATGGCTGTGATGCAGAGAATTATGTCCACTGAGATGAATAAATTGCAATGGGATGGGGGGTAATAATGCAATTTAAAATGGCTTCTCGGTTACTTGCTATTAATCCTTCTCTCACATTTTGCCTGATGTATTGCCTCCATATATATCTAGACAGACAGATAGATAGATAGATAGATAGATAGATAGATAGATAGATAGATAGATAGATAGATAGATAGATAGATAGATAGATAGATAGATAATCTGCATAGTGAATTAAGTGGCAGTATGAGATTCCTAGTTTCATGACATATTGGATCATGAAGAGAAGTGTTAGGATTTTACATTTCCTGAAGCGGAACTCAAAGACTTTAAAAAATTGGTCTTTTTATAGTAACATAATTAGTACCAAAATACAGAGGTATGAATCATTACAAAACCAAATAAGCAACATTGTATATTATTATCCTCATGGTATGAATTCAATGGGCAATACTCTCAAATGCTGTGAAACAAAGGTTCACAATATATTGCTATACAAAACAATTAAAAATAAATAATATTCCCATTTTCATGACACTAAAAATCTTTAAATGTTTTAAAATATAATTATTTATTTGTACTTACTGTCCTCTTTTTGTTGTATTGCGCAAAAGACAGTTGTCAAAAGTGCATAATAAAAAGATTTTATTGTATTTTATTTGACAGGCAGCAGCCACAATGAACAGCACATTTGTTTTGAGCTGAGTGGTAAACAAAATATGGACTGTTAAAGCATGGAGAGGAGGTGGGAGCACTCTATGGTTTGTGAGGTATCCAAGGCCAGCACAGTAGTCCTTGGCTCTCTGACATATAGTTTTCTACCTGCACTTCAAAAGCCAAGGATGCAGCTTGTGGAGTCCTGTGATCACATCTTGTGCCTGACACCACCGTGTATGTAAGAAGAAGGTGTGTGGTGATTGGCCGTATATTGCAAACTCAATGCTGACACGCACACCCAAATGTATGAACTTGTGATTTGCTAGCAATTATAGTGCTCCATATTTGGTGTCAGGGACTCTGCTCTAGCTTGTGGTCTGGGAGCACAGTGCAAAGTTTGAATGGCGAAAAAGGAGGAAGAGCAAGCAGGTGAAGCTGTTGCACAAGAATGAATGTACATGTGTGAGTGTGAACTAGTGTACATCTGTTCTACCTATGAATGTATGCCTAGATATATATGTGTGTGTGTGTGTGTCTGGTGTGGTTCCCAAAATATCAGGTCCCCCCTCTCACTGAGGCACTTTTAGTCACATCCAGCTTAATGGCGTCCCTCACTAAAGTAATGGTAGAAATTCTTGTCAGATGTGGCATTTCTGGCGCAAGAGGTCCCCCACTGGCACCATGTGGGAATTTCTGACATAATGGAGCAATCACTATCACAACAGAAGAGTTTTTGGTGGATTGTGGGTATTTTGGCTTTAAGGGGCCACCACTAACAAAAGGGTTCTTGGTTGGCTATGTGTGTGTCTATTTTAATGAATCCCACCCTTCACACTATGGAATCATTTATTGTCAGATTTTGAACATGTGTGCTTTAGTGGTTACAACCATGGTACATTAGTGAACATTAATATTGCATTATTGTCATTCTAGGCTTGATATAGCCAACCGCCGCCATTATGGTGGCCATGAAATACCTGTAGTCAATACTAGCGTATTTTAGGAATTTCAGGTATATTTCTGGCCCTAATGGCAATTCCAGCAATTACGTGGGCACCTCTGGAATGCTGGTAGATATGTTTGATATAATGCTGTCAATCTTTAATATATATTTGACATTCTTGCCATAATCACTGCCATCACAGGTATAACGGAGATGGAATTCACTGGCATATTATGGACATCCTCAGTATATGATGATTGCACGCAGTCATAACTACTTCACATGTGGCAGTAGTATAAAGCAAAGATAATATGATAACGTTTTGGGCCCAAATGTGTATTTATTAAATGACCATTAATTCATGAAAACGGCAAGATTTTGTTTGGAGCATTATAATTTATTTTTTCAAATAAAAAGTTTGTGTTTGATTAATTTTCTGAAACTTTCAAACTGCCTTTAGTGGGTAAAATGATTGCATTTCCATCATATAGAGAGCTGATATTTGATTGATAATCCATGCTTAGTTCAGGAGACTAAGTGCTGATGATAGTTACTTAGAGTCTCAATGTACATACTGCTAAAGGTATATTGATAGAAATATGATATGATATTTTACGCGGTCTGTGGCCTAATTATATAAGATTGGTGCATCTTGTGCACATTCTCAATCAGGAAGTTCTTTGCGATCTGAGTGCTAGCACTGCTGTAGAAGTCAGTAAGATGTGTTTAACTCTGATGACTGGCATAAATTTGTCAGATTTGCGTAAGTTTTCTCAACTCTATTTCGTCATAACTAATGATTGAAAATCTACGTAGATAACATTGAGTGGGAAAATTAAAGGCAGTAAAATGAGGCAGTGAAGAAAGGATCTACATATATTTTGAAAAATGTAAAATTGCTAGGAAAATTGTGTTGAAAATGTGCCTGTTTTGCCACAATTTTTGGACGTTTCTCTAACTTGCACTAACTCAGAGAAATATTGTGTTAAATGAATTCAGTTTACACACTGCAGGAGCATAAAAAACAGGAGCTCGCCTCTGCAACGCACTATCAAAGCCCATCATGATACGGCCCGAAGTAAATGCGAGACTCGAGTTTAGTGTGCAAAGGGTGGGTGAAATATGGGCATAGAGACAAATAGCGACCGACCTGCTAAACGGATTGTCTTACCTGTCGGCGGGATCATTCCGGGGGACATTAGTCCAGGGACTGTGTGTGGCATGATGTGAGAGTTCTCTGGAGACGTCACACTTTGAGTTCTTTTAGGAGGCCTTCCAGGTCTAGAACTGAAACAAACAAATCATTTGTAACATTTTCCTCACAACCAAGCTGTTGTCTTGTACATTATTTCAAAGTTATTTCGAGTGATAACACGGACTGTAAATAAATTTGTTTCAAGGACGGTTGCATCTGCAGTTAGATGTAATAGACTTCCATCACTAATTAGATTACATGCTGAATTCATTTTCCTCATTGAAGATCAGCGGCACTTGATGCATAATTCATAGGCTGCACCTCGTTACCTGCTTCTTCATATTAATATCTATACACAGTTTGAATTGCCTCGTTTGCATATGCTAAAGTTCTGCATGCAGCCTTCAGCATGAAAATTATGCACTAACTTGTAATAATTATTACAGTCAGGCTGCTATTGATTTATGAGACTTTTAAAAACCAAATATGTGTAGTACTTGTAATGAATGATATTTTAAGGTTCTTCAGGAAATTAAAAGGCAATGGCTGCCTGAGGAAATGTTCTGCTTGTTTGATTTAATACTACAGTTAGCTGGGAGGTGGAATGAAAGAGTGATTCAGACCCGTAGCACATTTTCCGATGATATGTTTTATTACTTCGCACTGCCAGTTTGATACCTCGATGATAAATGACAATACATATCTAATGTGTGAAAAGGTCTTGCATTTTTTTTTATCATTTGAAAGATAAGTCAAGTTATCATTTAACCCCTCTTGTACTGGAGGAAAAAATGTTGCTTCTCCTACATCCCTGTTCAGCTTATAATGCACTGCAGGAAAAGTGATGCATAGAGATTTTGGCCATCAAAAGATGGCCGCGACATGCGAGACAAGGAGGGTTCGTGGCCACAGATCCTGGTCTGCGAGCCTAATTTGTTTATCCCATTGACATGTAAGAAAATGCAGAAACACTGTGGATGATATGGCAAGCCATCAAGGCTGAGATGCTACATTGGCTGATCGAGAGGAGGAAACTGATTACATGAAGTACACAGTCTGGCATAAATCTCTATACTTTTTTTTTCTTTTCTTTTTTTTTAGCTTTTCTTACAGAAGAGAACATACATGTCCTTGGACTGCTGTCAGTACTTTTGAAATTCCACCATATCTACGAGATGCCCTTCCCCATTTGTAGGGGGGTTCTCTTGTAAGTATGGAAAGGCCTGTTCATTGTGAGCATCTTGCACCTGATGTAGCACTCTACCACTGGGAAGAACAAGAAATAGCGCATAAAATACCAGCATCCCAGACAAAAATGATTGTTCGCATGCACTCTCCCTCAAGCAAAGGGTCTATATGTGCATATTGCACTGCAATAATGTTCCTTTGCTGCCCCCTCCTGATGGCACTGTAAGGCAGCTGACTTAAATTAAGGATTGCCTAGCATTGTGAAGCAAACATAAATGTATTCCATGTGTATGGCCTGGGAGAGGGATGTCGTGAACCCTCCCTGCTTTAGCAGCTACAGTGGGGGTGGGGTTCTTTATCAGTCTCTTCTGAGTGCTCATAATTAATCCTATAAGGAAGAATGAAAGATGGGGTGATAGAAAAAGGAAATCATTTTGGAAGGATGCAAGGAAGGAATGGTGAAAGTTAGAAAGAGCGAAAGAAAGGTAGAAAGGGTAATAGGAAGGATGGATGGATGGACTGGGTGAAAGGATTTAAGTGGATGGGTGGGTGAAAGGATGACTGAATGGAAAGGTGGATGGACGGATAAAAAGATGGCAGAGTTAATGGAAATCTGAGAGGATGGATGGATGGATGGATGGATGGAAGGATGGATGGATGGACGGACGGATAGGTGAAAGTATGGCAGAGTAAACGGAAATCCGACTTTATGGATGAAAAAAAGGATCATTGATCGATGAAAGGCTTTATTGATGGATAGGGAAGTCAAAGAATGAATGTATGAGTTGATTGATGTATGGATGAATGCATGCATAGATGATGGGCTTGTGAACGGATGGATGGATGAAATGGCCAATGGACGGATGGTGAAAGACTGAATGGGGACAAAAGAATGAAAGAATCAATGGATGACAGAATGTAAAGGTGAGATGGTGGATATCAGCGGATGGATGGAAGGGTGAAAGCATGACTGAATAGATGTTTGGATGGAAGCGACAAGGGAGCTCTTCTAGGGAGGTTCAGGCTGACTTGCTTCACTTGCTTGGTGAAATCAGATCTTTGGTTTAAAGTAGGGGGTATCTTCATTTTCTGACTTCTTCTTTGGTCTATCAAGTGTCCATTGAGAGGGAAGGGAGACGTCAGATGGCAGTCTGAAGAGTTCCATGAATAGCCACAGACATGGAAAGTGCTAGCCATCACTAAACGTTTAGGCCAAAGTGACATTATATGTCTGGAAGGCTAAAGTCACACACTGAGTGCCCAATTTTTGACTGCCACTCTTTTGATCAGTATGTATTGTGTCACAAGGACAACCCTCTATGCCCACAAGGATAAGGGTCAGAGTTAGCTATATATACAGAGTTCACGATGGGTCTCTTTTCGTGTATGTTGAAACAACTTGGCTATGAACCAGAGAGCATAGATGCTGCATTTTGTATATATTTTATGTATTTATGCACACACTTAAGCACTGCATCGTATGCACTTTTTTTTGGAGGGGGGCGGGTTTAATACTATTTGTACTGTCATTTGTATATATTGGAGGATAATATATATCAGCAAGAGGAGATACCCTTAACATGTGTCACCACATACAGTACAGCCTCTAATCTGGTGACCCGTTCCATCAATAAACACTGGGGTATCCTGGGCACGGGTAATCTCCATTGGGAAAAACCTCTGTTCTCATTTAAACGTGCAAGGAGCCTAAAAGACTCCTTGGTCAATACACGCCCTAAGAAACAAACCAGAGATAACACACAAACTGTCCTTAACGCTTGGGGTCTTCCTAACATTGTGGGCCACTTTCCCTGTGGGAACTGTAGCGTTTGCCATTTAACAAGTCACACCAAAACACTCGACTTAGAACCTGGTAAAGTTTGGACCCAACGAGTCCATACCAACTGCAATAGCCAAAACGTAGTATACCTCATCACATGCCCATGCAATCTTCGGTATGTGGGGATGACGAGTAGGAAAATTAAGCAGAGAATCTGCGAACATCGTAGTACAATCAGATGTAGAAAAACCACTACAAAACTGACAGAGCATTTCTTAAGGGTGGGACATACTCCCAATGACATGCAATGGACCATCATAGAGCAAATGAGACCTGGTGACAGCACGCAACAGCGTCTATTCGAGAAAGAGCAGCGATGGGTGTACAGGCTCTCTACACAAAAAGTGGGACTGAACGATGGTATTCCATGGAATTCTGTATTGAATAGATAAACGTTATGTCGTTTTTGTTCACTTTGACAATCTACATCTAATTATTGCCCTTTTTTTGTACTAGCTCCTTTTTTGTACTAGCTCTGACCTTAGGTTTTTTCCCTTCGAAAACCTTCGTTTTTCACTTCAATAGCTCTTTATTTATTGAGGCTGGCTCCAGCAGGAGCATTTAATACCTTTTCATCCTTTTTTTGGCCACTGACTCCTGAACTTTGTTCTCATTCGGCCATTCACCTCTGCACTCTATTTTCAGAGCGCTTACGATCATATGGGCTGTTAGCATCCACATCGATACTTGCGTAAACACTGTTTTTTTCCCCAAACATCGGCGCGGCGGCCTGACGTCACCGCGTGCCGCACGCTGTTGTGGCGTACCCGGAAAACACCACACAAATGCTCTTAAACCACCATGCCGCTCACACGGATATCCTCGGGGAGCCGTGAGGGGTAACCAAGTAGGTGCGGACACAGGTGGCATGGTTTGATGAAGTAAGTGATTTCTCAACCCGCGGGTGGACTCCGCTGATTCATGACATCTTTCGCAAGCAGGAGTCGCCCCATTTGTAATACTCCTTTATTTCCTCAGTGTTTGACTAAGAGCCAGCGCCTTCCCCTGGTTCCCATGGGGCACGGCCGATTCAAGTCTCTAGTAAGATTTTAACCCCTTTTGTCTCTCTTCCCCTTGTACATAGTTTTGCAGTCACTTCAGCTTGCTTATGTTTAAGCACTCGCCGCTTGCAAATAGGCATGGTGATACCTTTCCCCACAACAGACAGTGTGAAAGTTACTCCGGTATGCTTATGTCTAAGCACCCGCCTTTCTGCTAATAGGCACGTTTATTGATTGTTCTCTTCCCGGTCTAATCGACTTTTTGAACAAACCAGATCCAGTTATTTTTCACAATCGTCTGTCACAGTGACACCACATGAATCTGTTGGTTGTGCCTGTGAGACAGCACTTTACACTTGAGTATGCATCATTCTTCTACTGGTGTTGCCTCGTGTGTGAGAGGAGCATTTTGGTTCATGCATTAACACATGATTAATGCGCAGAATGTACCTATGACATTTTTTCTTTCAGATTTCTCCTTATATATGATTTGATGAGGGGACACCATACAGTAAGTAATACTAGTGTGGCATTTTTCCATGGTCCCTGGGCTGGGTACACCTTAGAGTGTGTAGACCACCCGGGCCATTTCCGGTCCTGACGAAAACCTGGTAATCCCACTACAGGTTGAAACATGTAGACCATCACTTTTATTTTCACTTAGACACTACAGGTCAATTTAGCCTCACTAGGGTCTCACACTGTTTTTAATATTGTTGAGTTACTCCATATTAAATTCCTGTAGGGAGTTAAACTTTGACAATTTTTAATATTCACCACCTTTGGCACTCACTTTGCACTACCACTGCTGTTCAAACCAACCCGCTCCACTGTAATCAGGTGTTGCAGCACACCCGGGTAGCATTCGGCTATTCGGGTGGGACCCCAATGATGAAGCATGTCACCAACTAGGTTGGTGAGTGAGGGGTCTTTTTAGAAAGGATTCTATTTTCTTTTTTGCATCCTCCGTGCTGAAAAAGCAGACTTTTCTATCCTTGAGGTTAGACTCCTTCTTGTTGTTTATTTATCATTACCTTTTGGGGATTAGGAGTACTCCCTTTATATATAATCTCGAATATAAAAATAAAAACCCTACCTCTCTTTTTTGTTTCACTTACTACGGCAGCGCACAGCTGCGAGAGTTTCCTCTTCTTAATTAATTCATTTGACTGCTTTACTATGGGGGAGAATCAAGGACTGTCTTACACCACTGAGGAAGTTGACGCTATTTTAGGCGATCCTTCACTGTTTGCTGATGCTAGCATAGCACAGACAATATCACAGACCACTGATTGGGAAAAACTTACAGAGATGAAAAGAAACAGGATTAGGACAATACTCCATGGTACAATTCTGAAGGAGTACTTAAGGAATAATATGGCACCTAAAGGTTTATTGGTTACGAATGCCCCTCGTATCTTTCTCAATGATCCTGCATTCAGGAAGGACTGGGCCCAGATCGCATGGCATTGTACCCGTGACTGGATAGTGCTAATTCTTAAGACAGCCCTGAGACTCTCTGAGGCAATGATGATTGAAATTCAGCTTACAGAGAGTCATATAAAAACTACCATTACTGGCTATAAAAAGAAACTAGATGAGCTCAATAAAGAGATCAATGAGTACAAAGACAACCTTACCCAACAGAAGGCCCAGAAATTCCAGAAGGATCTCAAACGGTTTTCATATGTGAAGACCTACCCCTACTCAGATCCGGATTTTGTACCCCCGCTAAGAGCCGAAAGAGAGTCCGATCTGTCCAGCAATGACTCTACAGCCAGCAGCGACTCAAGCGCAGGGAGTGGGAGATCCAGACAGAGAGGTAGAAATAGACCTCAGAACGGGTGGCCGCCATATAGTAACCACCCGGTGGGGGGTTATCAACCACCCTTTAATCCACAGCAGCAATACCCCATCTATGGGTGGCAACCTCCTTTTGGACAACCCCTATTTCCCCAAAACCCCTTTAGACCGCCTTTTTTAGGCAGGGGTGGAAGGGGACGAGGGAGAAGGAAAGGACGAGGCCAGGTCCAGTGGGAGGACGAGAATCCGGTGGGCAACTACACTCGGAGCAAAGTGAGGGAATCCCAGCCAGGGACAAGCAACAACAGGGTCTAGCCAGGGACAAGCAACAACAGGGTCTAGTCACCAACCTAGCCTCCAGACCACTCACCACAATGGAAGAGAAGGTGCTCAATAAAGGCCTGGGTTTCGTTCCAACCCAAAAACTGGACAAATTTAATCTCCAATGTGAATTGTCTGGTTTCTTTTGGAAACTTAAGCTCAAAGCTTTTTTTGAGAAACATGGTAACAATCCTTCCACCAACGATCAATGTACTACGGGTCTACGTCTAAAATCTTCATTCATCCCACCCCCTCACACCATCCCGGTGGAGGTTTCCGCCTCGAACAAGCCGTTTTCAATGACGTGGAAAAATTGGAAATCAAACAACCATTTTTTAATATGAGTAAGGCAGAGATCACGGCTTTGGAAAGCCTTAAAAATTGTGAGGATATAGTGATAAAACAAGCAGACAAGGGGGGTGGAGTTGTCGTGCAGGACAAAAGTGCCTACCAGGTAGAATGTCTTAGACTACTCTCGGATGTGAGTAATTATCTTCCACTAACATCAGACCCAACACTGGAACTCCAGGCAGAAATCAGGTCTATGGTGGAGCTGGCTGAAGCTAATGGTTTCATATCTAAACATGAGTCGGACTACCTTACCAACACCGAAGGGAAGGTCCCATATTTCTATACTCTCCCGAAAATGCACAAGGACAGGTTTCCTCCTCCTGGCAGACCCATTGTCTCAGGAATAGGGTCCTTACTGGAACCCTTGTCTAGGTTCTGTGATTTTTTTCTTAAAACTATGGTCCAGAACACCGAGACCTATCTACAGGACACTAAGAGTCTCCTCAATCTACTGAAGGAGCTGACGGTCGATGACTCTACCATCCTAGTTAGCAGGGACATAGAAAGTCTCTACACTAGTATCCCTCAAGATGACACCTTGGAAGTATTGAGGATAGCACTAGATGAAACAGAGTGGACTTACACTACACCCAGGGGCTTTATCCTTGATTGTGCCAGGCTAGCCCTGAAAAAGAACTACTTCGAATTTGAGGGTAAATTGTACCTTCAGATTGGAGGTACTTCTATGGGTAGTACCTTCGCTCCGAGTGTAGCTGGACTCTATGTCTTTAACTTTGAGGAAAGATTTATACTCAATGACTCTAATCCTTTCTCGTCATATGTCAAGTTCTGGAGAAGGTACATTGACGACATTCTTGTCATCTGGCAGGGTCCTGATGATATTTTGACTAACATCATCGCATGGGTCAATACATGCGACCACAACCTGAGGTTTACCCACACGAGGGACACTGACACCTTGGTGTTCCTTGATGTAGTGATCACCAAGGAAAATGGGGGTCTAGAAACTAGAACACACCACAAGCCCACTGCCAAGAATAACTTACTCAGATTTGAAAGTTTCCACCCGAGGCCCCTTAAAGAGAATTTACCGTATGGCCAGTATCTTAGGTTGCGCCGCAATTGTAGTAAGATCAACGATTACCGCACCCAGGCCAGGGACCTCACAACCAAACTTACAGAGAGAGGTTATCCAGAAAAAATCCTCAATAAGTGCCAGAAGAGGGCCTGAAATCAACCACGGGAGGCCCTACTAGAAAACAAAAATAGGCGCGAAGAGGAGATACCCTTAACATGTGTCACCACATACAGTACAGCCTCTAATCTGGTGACCCGTTCCATCAATAAACACTGGGGTATCCTGGGCACGGGTAATCTCCATTGGGAAAAACCTCTGTTCTCATTTAAACGTGCAAGGAGCCTAAAAGACTCCTTGGTCAATACACGCCCTAAGAAACAAACCAGAGATAACACACAAACTGTCCTTAACGCTTGGGGTCTTCCTAACATTGTGGGCCACTTTCCCTGTGGGAACTGTAGCGTTGCCATTTGACAAGTCACACCAAAACACTCGACTTAGAACCTGGTAAAGTTTGGACCCAACGAGTCCATACCAACTGCAATAGCCAAACGTAGTATACCTCATCACATGCCCATGCAATCTTCGGTATGTGGGGATGACGAGTAGGAAAACTAAGCAGAGAATCTGCGAACATCGTAGTACAATCAGATGTAGAAAAACCACTACAAAACTGACAGAGCATTTCTTAAGGGTGGGACATACTCCCAATGACATGCAATGGACCATCATAGAGCAAATGAGACCTGGTGACAGCACGCAACAGCGTCTATTCGAGAAAGAGCAGCGATGGGTGTACAGGCTCTCTACACAAAAAGTGGGACTGAACGATGGTATTCCATGGAATTCTGTATTGAATAGATAAACGTTATGTCGTTTTTGTTCACTTTGACAATCTACATCTAATTATTGCCCTTTTTTTGTACTAGCTCCTTTTTTTGTACTAGCTCTGACCTTAGGTTTTTTCCCTTCGAAAACCTTCGTTTTCACTTCAATAGCTCTTTATTTATTGAGGCTGGCTCCAGCAGGAGCATTTAATACCTTTTCATCCTTTTTTTGGCCACTGACTCCTGAACTTTGTTCTCATTCGGCCATTCACCTCTGCACTCTATTTTCAGAGCGCTTACGATCATATGGGCTGTTAGCATCCACATCGATACTTGCGTAAACACTGTTTTTTTCCCCAAACATCGGCGTGGCGGCCTGACGTCACCGCGCGCCGCACGCTGTTGTGGGCGTACCCGGAAAACACCACACAAACGCTCTTAAACCACCATGCCGCTCACACGGATATCCTCGGGGAGCCGTGAGGGGTAACCAAGTAGGTGCGGACACAGGTGGCATGGTTTGATGAAGTAAGTGATTTCTCAACCCGCGGGTGGACTCCGCTGATTCATGACATCTTTCGCAAGCAGGAGTCGCCCCATTTGTAATACTCCTTTATTTCCTCAGTGTTTGACTAAGAGCCAGCGCCTTCCCCTGGTTCCCATGGGGCACGGCCGATTCAAGTCTCTAGTAAGATTTTAACCCCTTTTGTCTCTCTTCCCCTTGTACATAGTTTTGCAGTCACTTCGGCTTGCTTATGTTTAAGCACTCGCCGCTTGCAAATAGGCATGGTGATACCTTTCCCCACAACAGACAGTGTGAAAGTTACTCCGGTATGCTTATGTCTAAGCACCCGCCTTTCTGCTCATAGGCACGTTTATTGATTGTTCTCTTCCCGGTCTAATCGACTTTTTGAACAAACCAGATCCAGTTATTTTTCACAATCGTCTGTCACAGTGACACCGCATGAATCTGTTGGTTGTGCCTGTGAGACAGCACTTTACACTTGAGTATGCATCATTCTTCTACTGGTGTTGCCTCGTGTGTGAGAGGAGCATTTTGGTTCATGCATTAACACATGATTAATGCGCAGAATGTACCTATGTCATTTTTTCTTTCAGATTTCTCCTTATATATGATTTGATGAGGGGACACCATACAGTAAGTAATACTAGTGTGGCATTTTTCCATGGTCCCTGGGCTGGGTACACCTTAGAGTGTGTAGACCACCCGGGCCATTTCCGGTCCTGACGAAAACCTGGTAATCCCACTACAGGTTGAAACATGTAGACCATCACTTTTATTTTCACTTAGACACTACAGGTCAATTTAGCCTGACTAGGGTCTCACACTGTTTTTAATATTGTTGAGTTACTCCATATTAAATTCCTGTAGGGAGTTAAACTTTGACAATTTTTAATATTCACCACCTTTGGCACTCACTTTGCACTACCACTGCTGTTCAAACCAACCCGCTCCACTGTAATCAGGTGTCGCAGCACACCCGGGTAGCATTCGGCTATTCGGGTGGGACCCCAATGATGAAGCATGTCACCAACTAGGTTGGTGAATGAGGGGTCTTTTTAGAAAGGATTCTATTTTCTTTTTTGCATCCTCCATGCTGAAAAAGCAGACTTTTCTATCCTTGATTGTAGACTCCTTCTTGTTGTTTATTTATCATTACCTTTTGGGGATTAGGAGTACTCCCTTTATATATAATCTCGAATATATAAATAAAAACCCTACCTCTCTTTTTTGTTTCACTTAATATATATCAGCAACAGAAACCCTCTCACTCTGACTGTGTTTTGTAGAGTGAGAACTAACCACTAGGCTGCCAGAATCATACAATGATTGTTGGTCTCCCCAGACGAGTGTAAGAGGGTGGCCTACTTCATGAAACGAGAACCACTGTGGACTCTGTATATATAGCTATCTCTTTTGATCAGGACAACTCAGTAATCATGCAAGCATGGGTGGTCTCCATCGGAACATTAACAGACGAGCAGATCAGAACAAACCTCTGCCAGTATGCAGCTTTCATACTAAAGAGTTGTGCATTTGCCCTCTCCTGTATTCCACACCTTGTAAAATATGACAAAGCACACTGTCACACTATCTGTTTATCTGCTGAGTTCTCTGCCCCCAGTGTGGTTCCTCTACAGTCGTAATCTTACCATTTAATTGAAGTTTTGTGAATAATGAATAAGAGTAAACTTACTCAAACATGTAAATTTTCCTTTGTAAATTAGGATCTGTATAATTTTGGCTTTAAAAAGCCTTTGAAAACAAGCAAAGAAGAAAATGCTTTTAAAATGTAAGCCTGCTATACACTTGTAAAGATAGTCTGAGTGTAATATTGTGTGTCACAATCTTGCAGAAGAAGGGGAAAACCCTTAGACCTGTATGACATAAAACTCAAATCAAAAGTTACTTTCAATATATAAATATGAATGCATAATTTAACCTTATCTATGAGATATTATAAAAAGATGAGAAAGTTGAAAATGCAAACATTTTACTGGCGATACCAGTGGCAATTGCCAAAACCGAAGTGGTGACCTCACTATAATCCGTGGAGGGGTGAGTGGCAGGGGAAGCCGCGGAGAACTCAAACAAATTCCTTGAAGCAGAAAAAATGTAAAACATGGCTTGATATGCTAGGGTGAATGCTCAGAGGTCGCATGTTTGTGCCAACATTAATCTTACTATCCTGTTTTTTAATTTGGTTACCTTACCATATAATTGAAAGGTAGATCAAACACTTTGCACACAGCTTCCCAGCAAAGTTTCAGTGAGAGGAAAGATGGGGAGCATGGCAGACGTCCTGAGTGTCAGGCACAGTGTAGGCCCCACCTACCCTAATGATGCCGGCCAGATGGTGACACACATGTGCACCAGCTGCTGCTCAGTTACAAAGGAAGAAACTGAAAACGCAACTCTTCGAGAAACACCCCACCTGCAAGTAACAAGAGTTATTGCATTCCCCTTATAAACACTAGGTGTGAGTAAAGTTCTACTCGCCTCCCCAGTGCATTGCTTCCTTCCTCTTGTACCACTTTCCACAGTTTTTCAGCTGATGTATCCCTGCAGCTAACCTTGTTCTCTTTAAATACACTTATCATAAGGTATGCATC
Organism: Calotriton arnoldi; assembly: GCA_963921515.1. NCBI lineage: Eukaryota > Metazoa > Chordata > Amphibia > Caudata > Salamandridae > Calotriton > Calotriton arnoldi. The sequence continues at coordinate 1,271,178 of CAWUFW010003598.1, forward strand.
GCTTCCCAGGGACTGAAAACTGTAAGTGGGGAAGATATATTGCATTAATCTTTTTTATGAGCGTCCTCCTATATCTGCAATAACTATTTAATCCAGGACAGACTTTACAGTCCTACTGTAGAAGGAGGCACTCATTTACCATTTAAACTCACGTAATCACGTGTATATTTTTCAATTCCCTCTGTCAACGACATTAGACTTTTGGTGGATTCTCCTAAAATTAAATTTCATTTCTTTAATCCTGTACTTTAATAAAGTGGCATATTGTAAAATAAGGTTTTAAAGCAAAAGAGCGGACGATTCTGCTTAGCAGCACAAAGGCCGTGTTATGGTGATGTACTTTTCAAAATGCGTTCTTAATCAATTGTCAAGATATAGTATCTTGCCAACATGTTATTTCTAAACTTACCACCAAATGAATGAGAAGAGTTTGTGACAGCAAAGCCTGCACTATGTGAAGTATCTGACTTTTACAGTGGCATAACAAAACCTCAGTGGGCCCCGCTGCAAGGTGAGGGAGCCTCCATTACACCAATCCCTACCTGCCTTGCTTCATCTGAGTGTTTTATTTGTTTGCAGATGGCAAGCCCAAGGGAGCCCTCTTTGAAGTGAATGATGTGGGGACCGCTCCGTCTCTGGGCTTTGGGCATGGAATAACCAATTTACCACTGTTGAACCTGACAGCCTTGGGAGAGTCTTCCCCCAACTTTTTTTGACTGCCTCCCTCCATTTTCTGTACCCATTTTGGCTGGCTCTAGGACTCTGCGCACTTTAACACTGTTTATCATTGCTAAAGTGATTCTCCTCTCTCCCCTAAACCATGGTAACATTGGATCGTACCCAACTGTCATATTTAATTTACTTATAAGTCCCTAGTAACATACACTACAGGTGCCCAGGGCCTATGAATTAAATGCTACTAGTGGTCCCGCAGCACTGATTGTGTCGCCCACGTAAGTAGCCCCCTAACCATGTCTCAAGCCTGCAATGGCAGGTCCTGCACGGGCAGTTCGCTGTCACTATGACTTGGTAGATAAAACTACTTGCCTAGTCCTGAACTCCCCCTTTAATTAAATATAAGTCACCACTAAGGACAATCCTTGGCAACCCAGAGGGCAGGGTGCTATATAAGCAAAGGGAAGGACATGTGCTTGTATGCTTTAAATGTCCTGGTAATGAAAAACTGTCTATTTTGTTTTTTCACTGTGGTGAGGCCTACTCCCGCCATAAACTAGCATTGGGAATTCCCTTACAAGCTTCTAAGTGGTAATTCCTGGTCCTGGGGGAGTAGCTTTATCATGTTTGGTATGGGTGGAAGAGTACTGATAAATGCACTTTGCTAGTAAGGGTGAATTTAACACTACTAGTGTAGAAATGCCACTTTCAGACAGTGGGCATTTTTCTTCTCTTAACTTTGCTCTATGTGACCTCCAGCCTTACTCCAATACACATTTGGACAGGGTGACAGATTCCATTTGTGCATCCCTCTGCATAAATCTCTATTCCAATGGCCGGGCCTGGGCAGAGGGCAGGAAAGGGGGCTCACCAGGGGACATCAAGGAGTAATGACCTGGCCCCACACAAATAGCTGGTGATCCCAATAGATAACCTGGCAGAAAAGACTGGCTTGAAAGGGTGCTCATGCACTTCAAAACCACTCTTTGAAGTCTCCCCCACATCAAAGGCACATTTGGGTATAAGTACTGGGTCTCTGATCCTCCCAAATCAGACACTTCTGGACCTACACCGAATCGCTGTCAGAAGAACTGCCGTGCTGCTCAAAGCGCTCAACTGGACTGTTTTTCTGGAAGGACTGCTTTCCTGTTTGTTGCCCTGCTGCCTGCTACTCCCTGACTCTGCTGAAAGGAGAGCTGGACTCTGCCTTCCCTCGATAGTGATCTCAAAGGGCTTGTTAGCTTGCCTCCTGTTTCAGAAGTCTCAGGGACAAATAAGACTTCCTGCAGTTCTGCTGGTGCTGCTTGACTCTGCCTTTTGTGAGTCCTATCCTTGCCTGAGGTGCCTCCTCCAAGTTCTGGGCCTCAGACTTGGGTTCTGCATCTGAGTTTCTACCAAATCTGTTGCATAGCAACACAAAGCCTCACCGCAGAGCTGACAGCTCTCGGATCCGATGCCGGACGACGCGAAGCCTCACAAAGCTTCGCTAGACAGCCTCTTGGTACTGACGCAGGAAGGCACAAAGACTCGGCATCCATACTGCGCCCCAGGGTCCAAGGTACTGTGTTCAGCGGGCCCAAGTGGGTCTCTGTAGCCGGCTCACGCTCCATGGGGTTGGCCTGAACTTTGAATTTGCACTGGTCCCTCGCGACCTGAAGTAACCTTTTTAGCCTTTCCTGCTGTGGAGTCTTTTTGTGGTGTATTTACTGAGTTTTATCAATTAGTGCACAAATACTTTACACATTGCCTTCAAAGTTAAGCCTGCCTGCTCTGCGCCAAGCTACCAGAGGGTGAGCACAGGATAATTTAGGATTGTGTTCTGACTTACCCTGACTAGGATTGTGGTCCCTACTTGGACAGGGTGTATACCTCTGCCAACTAGAGACTTGATTTCGAACAGCAGTACAAAAGGTGTTAGCAATATGGGGGTGTTAATTCACACAGGAATAACGGCGCCTGCCAAAATAACATAGTATAAACAAAACAAATGCAATTCTTGCGGTGCAACAGGTGAGGGAAAATCCCCTAATACCCTCAAAGGTGGGACCCAAGAGTACGAAGTGAATAATGTCAATCCCTATGCACACGCTCCCGTGTAGAATGAGAGTTCATCAAATGTAGGTAAGAAGAGGGAGGCAAGTAATGTCTCTTGACGTATATCCTTTGTCTTTATTCAAGAAAACAACACAAAGTCCAGCCAACACGTGTTTCGTCGTTAGGGTATTAACCCTCGACTTCTTCAGGGCTGTAACGTTTCAGATAAGCCATTCAATACCTTATTACCGGTTATAATTCCGACCCGGCTGGTTATTAAACAGTCCAGTATGACAAATCCAATTAATTCTGTGACGTGGATCTTCAAAGTTATAGTATCCAAACGTGTATCCTTTAATAATTCAATTTTGTGCCGATGTGTATGAAGGGAGAAATTAACATGAAGGCTGATGTGAGCCGGAGGCCGGTTCAGAACGCGTTTCCGGCAGTGTGTGGAGTGGACAGCGTACTCGCTACAGATCTCTCGTGGCTCACATCGCCCTTCATGTTAATTTCTCCATTCATACACATTGGCACAAAATTGAATTACTAAAGGATACACGTTTGGATACTATAACTTTGAAGATCCACATCACAGAATTAATTGGATTTGTCATACTGGAATGTTTAATGACTAGCCGGGTCGGAATTATAACCGGTAATAAGGTATTGAATTTCTTATCTGAAACGTTACAGCCCTGAAGAAGTCGAGGGTTAATACCCTAACGACGAAACACGTGTTGGCTGGACTTTGTATTGTTGTCTTGAATAAAGACAAAGGATATACGTCAAGAGACATTACTTGCCTCCCTCTACTTACCTACATTTGATGAACTTTCATTCTACACGGGAGCGTGTGCATAGGAATTGACATTAAATAGTTCAAAAGGAACATTGAATTTACACCTGCCATTTACACAGGACCTTGCCGCCGCTTATAAGTTTCAAGTCAGCATGGGGAACAAGGTAGCCGGGGCTGTGATTTTCACTAATGAACTAAGCACTGCAGGGGTCATAATGCAGGTGCATAAGCAAAAGATCAAGCATGGAGAGTGGGTTGTAGCTTCTTGTAGGCTTCGGTCCTTGCTTATGGTATGGTGTCAGTGGTCAAAAGGAGGGGGATCTGAGGGCCATGACGTGCCAATACTTTTTTTATTTTAGAACAACGGGTTCCCCTTCTTTATGTAGAAAGACAACTGTCCCAGGGCGGTTTATTCCGGCAGTTGAAATACTTCAACTGAAGTGTAAGGCATGGAGTCTACCCTGCTGTGAAACCGAGGTAGGCTCAGACAGCTAAACAAGCTTTCTTGCCAGGGTGCCTGCTTCCCTGAAAGAAATGTAAATGTGTGCAACTGGTCAATCTGCAAATCTAAAGGGTTCTTGGAAGCTGGTTTAGGCTTTAATTGAGGGAATGACCTGAAGTTTTCTGATGGCACACATTTTTAATCTTTTTTGAGACATATTGTAAGGGAGCTACCAGCTAGGCTGTGAAGTGTGTGCTTTTAAAAGACAGTTATAAAACAATGTGCACTACGTACATTCTGAGTGTTACTAAAATCTATATTTTGGAAGGACTTTTTTTTATCTTAAACTTTTTGCACATTTTGTAGCAGCCTATCTTATACTGTGTGTAATGCAAGTTTAAAATAATGACTTATGTGTTCACAGCAGTTTCTGTAGCAGACTGGGACCTTGAAGCACTAAACATACACAAATCACTATTCTCCCCTCCATCAACCAATATTAAATTCAGTGGCTCTTTGATACAGTGCATTAACTTATAGAGGTTTCATAATGTACAATAGTACATTTCCCACTGATGAATATCCCTTGCATTTAATTTTCATTTAAGGTATGTGTTATTTCATATGTATTTGCCTGAAGTTGAAAGACCGAAAAAAGTTACAGAATATCTTGTATTTTTAGCCACGCCTTTGGTCACGCTCCCACACTGACTCACCCCGCCCCTACTGCACACAAAGCATCACAGTTCCAAATCATTTTTTAATGCACTTTGACCACTGTATGCTGTGACTGAGCAGTTTGTGGCATATGCACTAAATCTGACCAAATTAGATTTAAAAGGAAAACCCAGTGCAATTAATTGTCCCTTTACCCAGCCTGAAAGTACAACATTCAGTACAAGACCAAGAACGAGCCTGTATGCAACACATTGCTGCACAAACAATGGGCTGCACTTCTACCTAGTAGGTAAATATATCTACTGACTGATCTGATTACAGTACCTGTATTACCCAACCAGGTCACGATGCAGTGCTACTCTGTGATTGGCTGAGTTAATGCTTATATTAATCACCTAGTTACCACGCATGTATGAAAGAACCTGGTCACAGAGGTGCATAGCGACCAGTCTAGTCTTTATACTCTGCTCGATATGCCAATCCACTGAAAATCAACAGACCCATGTAAACGTATTCACACATGGCCATCCTCATGAATAATAATGTTGTATAAAATAGCTCAAGTACAGACAAAAGCATACAGGGAATTGCACACCTTTTTCCATGCTTCACTTTAGGTAATTCGACTTTATGGCAACTACTGTCCCTTAAATGGACATTGGTTATAAAGAAAATTGTCCTTTGGCAAGGCACAGCTACCATTGGTAGAATAAGCAGCAGTCCTAGGCAGCCACGTTTTACTTCCCTGATGCTGTTGGCTTCCATGAATAAATTGGAGCATGTTCCCTGTGAATGTTTTTTAGTCTGAGAATCAGTACTGTCTGCTGAGGGGAGGTGCGGATACAGCGTTTTCTGGGCCCACTTGCTTACCACTGGTCCTCCGATGGACCTTTTAGATCCGACTGAAAAGTGATGGGAGTTAGCAATTTACATTCAATCAAATTTCAATTAACAGTGCAACCCATTTGGCTACACAATGAGGACCAGGAATCGGTAGCCAAGTTTAAGAAGATTTATTGCAAATTAACTATAAAGTCAAAATACACCACTCTTAAAACCATGCTGTAATAGTACAGAATAACAGCGGCTAGTCCTAACCTCCTAAAAACATTGGGGCAGACTAGAATCAAACAAACAAGCAGCTTGGTGATTGCAATGCAAAAGAGCAGCATCAATATTTGGTGCTCAGAAAATAGTCTAAGACTCTCTCGCCTATACATTAGTAATCTAAATCTCCAAAGTACAGAGGATGGTTAGGTAATAAAGAAACTCACCAATCTGGAGATTTCCATGAAGGACATTAGGATAAGACAAAAGGAAATCAAGTAGGAAAGTTTTAGAATTTCAGAAGCTTGGTCAAGAGTCTTCTATGGGACAGGAATAAGTGTCAGCCTAAGCCACACTTAAGCAAGAATCAAAAGGAAGCATTTGAGGTCTAAAAAATCCTTTCAGGTGGTGGGGATTCAAGTAAAAGTGCCTGCAAGAAATCCGCAAGAGAAACCTGCATAGGTTCTGCAGAAGGGTTCAGGAAGAGGGATTCTGCATGAAATCAGAAAGAAGTCAGGAAGGAAATCGGAAAGCAGTCTGAAGGGATCTGAAGTCTAATGGGGTGAACACTATATTATACCTCACAAAGTCTTTGGAAAACACCCCCTTGATCACACCAACAGGGTGCTACTGTCCTCATCAGTTCTCAGGTTGCAGACTGCAACATCGACATGCTATCCCACACTAGACATGGAACAACATCTCTTTTTCACACACACGTGGATTGCAACATTTGCTCAACAGCTCTTTCAGTTAACACTCTGGTTCCCCATGTTCCTTTATCAAGGTCTTCTTCTCAGACTCTTTGCCCTATCTCTAGTACAGTAATGTATCTATTCTAAACTGACAATGCATGTGAATACCTGCAAGAAATGTCAAGTTAGCAGAAAATGGAAAATAGTATTTTATTAAATGCAGCATGGTGAAATACAGGCCTAAACTGTTAGGACAAGTTAAACATTGATTTCAATTGGGCACATTTAATATGCAAGTGCACATTTAAATACAAAAGAATATACATTTCTGATGCATTATATAAATATGCATAGTACATGTGACATACAGGAAATGTTGAATTTGATCAAGTGTAAGTATGGCTAAGAACTACATTTTAATGCATATAGTGTAACATTAATGCACACATTATATAAACTGTGTCGTTTTAGGTAAAATCACATTCTACATATATAAGGGTGATCTTAATCTAATTTTCAAGTCAATATGTGTTAATCATACGTTCTAGCACACGTTTATGAAAGTTGAATTTTACCTTCTTAATGAGTACACTATCTACTAAGAGAGAATGGTTCTAGAATTCATTAGCACCTCATTGACTCAACTTAATTAGCATGGTTAAACACACACTTGTGAGTAAATGTTCTAATTCTACAATAAATGCACTCTTTAATAGTAATGTTGAATGCAACATTTTCATCAGTCAGTGAATCACATAAGCAACATGTGCTAAGTGCACTTTCATGTCACATATCTGTTAACATTTCATGACAGAATTTGTGAGGTGTAAAGAGTGGGCAACTTTGCGCTGCACCAGTGCTAAACAACCAAGTATTGTCCAAGCCAAAAGGTATGACTTTAATGGGCAAACACAAGCATGAACCGTAAAACTACAAAGACTATTTCTGCCATTTCCATGTCAATCATCCTGTGTGGAACTGAAATTTACGAGACTATAAAGCAGGCACAGACACAAAAAGCACAGGATGCACTTGAACATGGATCAGGCACAAATGGCCTGTTCAGTGTTGCTCTGCTATTTCAACTGTAGCCATTGTTGTGTCTGCTGTGCTAGAATCTGTTTTTGCTTTTGCTGTCCGCGCCATGGTAGAAGCTGTGGTTGCTGCTGTGGTCGCTGATGTTACAGAAGCTGTGGTTGCTGCTGTCATGGCAGCTGAAACAGCTTGTGTTATAGCTGCTGTGGCGGCAGATTTTATTACTTTTGAGGGTTCATTTTATGGTTAAAATAGTGGTTGTCCCTCTGGCATCTGTGGTTCATGTTTTTGTGTCAGCTGTGGTTGTTGCTGTAGTGACAACTGTTGTTATTGCTGAGGTCTTAACAGTAGTTGCTTGTGCTGTCTCTGTGGTGGCAACACTTGTAATTGCTGCTGTTTTCCCTGCTATGGAATCAGGCTATGGAAACAGGAGTGGTCACAGTTGTGGTTCCTGCTTTGGTTACAACTGTGGTCACAGCTCAGTCCCCAGCTATGGTGTCAGATGTGGTCACTGTTTTTGTCCCAGCTGTCATTATAGGTATGGTCGCTGCTATGTTTGCAGCTGCTGTTATTGCTATTTTCAGAGCTACTGTTGCTTATATGGCAGCAGCTGCTGTGGCAGCTATTTTGACAGCTGCTGTACGAATATTATATGTCCCTCACCAATCATCAATAAGAATTTGACTTTTTGATTATGCAACATGCAGACTTCAGTCAACATGTCGCTGTCTTTTCATTACTTCTTGTTTTGAAATTTCTACAGGTACCAACATGTAGGTGAAATCATAAACTGCTTGTGTATAGTCACATCAATTCTTCATCTTTAGGTGAATAACCATACAAAATACATATATATCTTGATGTTAACATGCTTAGACACGTGAAAGCTGTTGTTACTTCTGTGGTCCCTGCAGTGGTGAAAGTGGTTTTCACTGCTGTAGTCTTAACTGTAGTTGCAGTTTTAGATGTTGATATAGTTACTGCTTTGGGTCGCAGTTACAGTCCCTGCTATGGTGGAGATCACTGTGCTTTTTACGAACAGCCTGAATGCCGAGACAAACATAAGCAGGAAATAGTTTGTAATTATTGAGATTTATTACAATAAGTGTAAAATCAAATAGTTCTAAAAAGATAACCAGCATGCAGGGGTATGTAGGTTCCCTTATTTTGAATTCATTTGTCAAGAAAAATCTTTGTATGATTACCTTCTAACGAGTCATGTTTTCCCTCAATTACTTTAAGGCACAGTATGTTCCCAAGCACAGATGTAATCCACAGATTATACCGATTTCAAGATACAGCAGCTCTACAAGCTGTACAAGAAACTGCATATTACATTTACAGTGGTACTAAAAAACAATAAACTTGTACTGCAGTTACGTCAAATATATTTTCTTCCCACAGTTGAGGATAAAATGTTCTCCTTTCAAAGTTAGCAACCAAGATCTTGGCATGTATTAAATAGATTAGAAAGGAAGGACAAACAGTTTATGAATCAGATACAACACTGGATGCAATTTTATTTACTATGACAGAAGCAACTGGACATAAAAAGCCCTGTTATGCAGATTGGTGCATTTATATGAAACTAAATTCCCTTTAGTACAACCAATTACTTTGGGCATAGAACATCAAAGTACCATTGGACAGGAAGTAGTGTGAAAAAAGTTAGGCTTAAGTTGCTTTCTGACAGGACGTTTGTTGATTCATTTGTGCATTTCTTCAGGTTCTGGGGTTTGTTAAAGTGTCAGGGACATGATAGATGGGTACTATTGTGCTGAAGATTTGCAGAAGTAAGCTATTTATAAAAAAGGGTAAGGTGTAAGGTTGTCTTATGGCTGTATTTATTTATACATATTTAGGTGTTTCATAAAGCCTGAGATGTCATTTCAGAGCACAGTGTTGATTTCTTTGACAGTGGAATGAGTCTGTCCTGATACACTGTCGGCCGTATATGTAAATTCCTTAGTGAGTTGGTGAGCAGTTGGAAAGTAATGTGTGCAGGGCGTTATTGCAGCCATATGGCTTGGAGTAACTTGATCATTATTTTGGATTCGGGTGATCTGAGTGAGGCACTATAAGCCCAAAACATGCTGCGGGTGGAAGAATTTAAGTTGGGAAACATTACTAAATTGAACACTTCTTATGACAGCTCTCACTTAAATGATGGTCAGTGTTATATAGTTTGTGCTCGCGATAAAAGAACTTGGAACGATTGTCTTGACTGTTAACTAAGTTCATTTTTCAGAAAACATTTATAGGAAATCAGGCAGGAGAAATCAAGCTATTTATCTGAAGTATAGTTGTTATAATGTGTTCAATATACAACCAAATACATTTGAAAGAGATTTATTAAATATAAAACCATATGTGTATCTAAAAGCAATTTGATATATATTTCATTTTCATTGTTGAGTGACCAGCAATGCCATGTTTCCTGCAATGGTGAGCTTTTTGGTATGAATGTGAGGTTTATGCCACATGGATCAAAAACACTGCACTTTTATATTGTCTTTGTATCCACCGGGGAAAAAAGTATTGGAGGAGCAAGACAGGACGACTTTATTTGAGCTGTCACAAATGGCTATATTTGTGATTAGGAGAATTGTACGTCAAAGATTACAGGACACCATCCAAAACACTATCTGGCACATGCATCAACCGAAATACTGGTCGCAAACGGGCAGATTCTCAGAATCTGCCCCGTTGCGACCAGTATTTCTGCATTTGGGATGCATCATCCCAAATGCAGAAATCGCAATTTAAGGAATCGCAAAATTGCTATTCCTTAAATTGCAATTGCATTTAAGGAATCACAAATTGAGATTCCTTAAATGCAATGCATTAAAGTTAAAAAATTTGCGATTACGCTAATAGGGGAGCAAATTACCATGAAGTTAAACTGCATGGTAATTTGCAAAAACTTTGAAAAATGCACTAAAGTTCATTTTTCAAACTTCCATTTTACACACACACATACCCTTGGGGCAGGTGTGTGTGCAAGATGTACTCATATGCAGATTTCAGGGGTGCAACAGGGTGTCCTTTTGACACCCTGGCACCCTTGAAATAGCTCCCGCTATTAGCCATTCTTTAATAGCGAATCACTAATAGTGAATATCTTCCCATTCATTCCTATGGCCCTCCTGGCCCATAGGAATGAATGGGTAGGTATTCTTTAATTGCGACTCGCAATTTGCGAGTAGCAATCAAGGAATGTTTAGGAATCGCTATTTATTGAGCGATTTCTACATGCATAGGCAATTGCGATTCCTTAATAGCGATTCCTTAATAATAGCTATTAAGGAATCGCAATTGCCTAGCTTGATGCATGTGCCCCTATGTGACTTAAATAACTGCCACAGTGTTAGGACTTGTAATTCTAAATTTCTGGAAACATTATACTGTTCTGGCACTAGTTTAGACAAAGGTAGACACAATTAAAGGGCAATACATTTTGAGGAAAATTCGTTTTTTCGAGGAAATATTTAGCACGTGGTCAAGCTGCCTGGGACAAAGTACTTCAAATGTAAAAAACATGGCAAATTGATTCAGAAAACAGCAAAGACACTTACAAAAAATCATGAAAGTTGGCAAATGTCTTTGTGACACATATATAAGATCTTTTACATTGTAACTTCATGAATGGGATAGGGTGGGGAAAAAATGATTTTCAAGTTGCAATTTGCATTGTCATAAAATATGGTGGTACAACTTTAATGTGACTCAAAAGAGTCAATTACCTTATGGTCAATCAAGACTATGGTTCAATGTAATTACCCATCTCTTTCATTTGGTTGCCAGTCTAAATCAGAGGCCTTTAACATAAACAACACATGACCCTAGAGAAGATTGTGTTCAACTTACCTGTCTCAGTTCTTAGAAACTTAGATATTTTTTAAAAGTCTTTCTTGTTCTATTCGATGTCCTCATATGTGTGTTGGCTCTAAAAGCTTTTGGAAGATTTTTCTTAAAGGAGAGTTAGTTCCTCATTTAGAGAAGATTGAAGTGGTAAATATATGTTAATGTAGCAATGTCTGTGTGTCTCTTAGATTTAACTCCATGATGCAGTAGAGCAGAATAACACCACACAAAAAGTGAGCAGTGAGCCATTCACATAAGAAAAGGGTTGGTGGTAACTACACTAGGAAAATGCAAAAGTAGGTGGTAATTATGTTACCACTTGTTATGTCCCACTTTTCATTACAATACAAATTCAGTACGTATAGTGCAGATTAACCTGTAACTGTGCTGCAGTTTTTGTCTTGTAATTTGGCACCAATTGCTAATTAAGGCCCTGTGGTAGAAATATTTTCAATGTATGAGTTGCAAAATGTATTAATTGAGTCCTTTGATTCTTTATATGTTAATTTTACATATTTTAAATTCTCAGTGGCTCATTAGTTTGTTTGATGTTTCCTTTCCACATTGTTTTTACTATTCCTCAATATGTCTATCTTCACATACACCTTCAAACTCATCATTGCCTCTGTCATATTTGGAAAGTAATTGCATGACTTCAAGAAAAGTAAGAATACTCATATAAATGTAAACCCTACACCTAAAATGAGTTGTAAATTACTCCTTTGGATTTCAGACCTGCATATTATGGACAAATCCAGTAATGACTTGCACTTGCCAATTGGTTTTGGCACAAACACGTTTTTCTATTGACGTGTGACAGTAATCTGTGATCTTGTACTGTAAAAATATTGGCATCTGGTAGACATTCAATGAAATAATGGTGTTCTGGAATGTTCGAGTTGATTTCTCAGATTTTTAGGCAGATTATCCAGTGTTAGCTTTGTTTTTTGTTTCATTTGTCCCTCAGATCTGAACTTGACTTCTGCTTTTCCTTCTGTATGATTTCTAGCACTGCAACTCAGCCTTTTGTGGATTGTCTGATAAAATCAAAAATTCAAAATACACCTGTCCTTTGAACAGTCTTTAAGTTTGCACCACACCATTCTATGTAGGAATGTGCATTCTGCTTTGATAATGGTTTATCTGATAGATAAGATATAGTTTTTCCAAGTGATACCACTTAAATTGATAAGAATTCTTTTCAAAAGGTATTAATAAAGACCAACAAAGCACCAAAAAATGGTAATACAAACCAGTATACTATAAACTGTTAATTTATACCATGTTTAGTATACACAGATCTAGTGACATTTTAACATATCATTATACAGTATTTATATTAAATGTGTATTTTGGTAAATAACAAGATGTTCACAGCCAGTAGACAGACAAGGACACCAGTGCCATCATTAGCCCAGCATGAACCAGAGCCATGCCAGATTTCCAGTATTTCTACATGAGCTAAATAAGCATACAATTATACAAAATTGGAATTGTTTACAATTCTCATTGGTTATCTAGAAATTCTGACATCTCGTTGGCTATCATAGACTAACATGGTTCATTCCTTAAATAAGCAATATATGAAACTTTGGAGGAACTTATAAGGATGGCAACTGCAGTGTTATTTTTTACAGTAAGTAGAATATCTATATTAAGGTCTGATTAGAGACAGCTGTAGATGTATTGTCATCCTCATGCAATTAAAATAATGTATACATAAATATAAGCACATAAATAGATTGATGGGCTTTGCATCAATCTTCTTTATCCATTAGTCAGTTCAGATGCCATTCAAATCTAGTTTCCTTCCACCACACTATACCACATAGGGCAATGGGCCAGCCTACTTTAGCCATTAGCTATCTTACACTGCATGTAATGGCATTTTTTCTGATCACATGTGTAAATCTGCCTAAAAAGAAGTGCAATTCAAAGCCTGGGCTGCTGGTGGCTCAATACTTTACTTGCATGATTTTCCTTACATTCATTATCTTGTTTTAATATTTTCTAGTCATTCTTGTGTGCTTAAACTATGTCTTCAGGTTACAGTATAACAAACCCAAAAGTACCTTTCATTTATTCCAATGAGAATCTTATTTTCCTTTGCTGTGCAGCAAAATTAAAAGTGATTATGTATCAGTTCTAAGTACATCTGCCTGTTATGAAGACTGCTTACTCTTCTAATAAAATGATATAAATTTTTTCTTTACAATTTTATATTTTTATTGCAAGCATAAAGCCATCATGTTTAAGCACTGGTGTGTTTTTCCTATTTTTATCTTTCTTTTTATGACATATGTTTGTAATAAAGAAACATCACTCAAGGATTTTGAGGCCCCACCTGCTGGTTTGCCAATGCTTGTTTTAGACTGTGACTTGTCAAGGTGAAAATATCAGAATTTTTTTCTAACTATTAAACAAATGAATGTTCATTGTATTTCTCTGCCTTCCACTACTTTATGAAACTTACTTTTAATAAATGTTGAGTGTAGTAAATGTTATACGATTTTCAACATTTAAAGAAATATCCAAAATAACTCTTCAATAAAATGTACTTTAGACAAAAATGGGAAGACAGAGATAATGCTCAGAGAGTTAAACAATGAGACCTTGATTTTGACATTGTGGTTGTCCTCCCTCCACCAAAGTACAGCGGTCACTCTCCAGCCAGCTTCCAATCACAACTTGGAGGCTGTGTTAGCATCTATCAGACAATAAGATCTCTACCTCTGACACCACCATTGTCCACTCAAGCTAACAGTATTCACCGCCTGATTTTTGCATTACTTAGTATGGAGCATTGACGCTGATGGGCCAGTAGTAGTGTTGTGTCCATGGTCGGCTTTGGGCATAAGCGACCTGGGCCAATATTCCGAGAAGCCCAGCAGGAAGCTGCCTGACTTCATATCATGAAAACGCAGCTTGTCCATTCCACTTGGTCTCAATGGGGTCCCGTTAAAGAGTTTGTAATCAGCCCTTAATGTACCTCAGCATAATTGTTGGCACCCCATCAACCACTGCCCTCCTTCCATCTTCCTCACACCTCCTGCCGTCACACCGCAATGACCCCCCGCCCCTACAACAAACACACAAATGTTCTCTCCGCCCAGGGCGCTGTCCCAGTCAATCAGATTGAGAGCCGGTCCTGGTAGTGTCTTCTCCTTCCGGGAGAACATGGGCACTAAGTATAACAGGATACAGTACAAATGAAATGGAGAACGTATTTAAACATCAATTTCATGGCGAAGTTACTAGAGAAAACACTAAAAAAATTCCAGTTTAGGAAGTAAAGAATGTAAGTTCAAAATCCAGTATAAAGCAGGCACATACAATAAGGAGTATAGGTTATAAACTTTTTAAAACACATTCTGTTTCCTTTCTCACTCCAGAAGAAACAGAACTAATAGGTAGAAAAAAGAAACAGCGCACCATGCCTTTTGTGGGTTCGTTAACTGTAATATACGGCAAACACACATAGGTCGTATAACTGTGTTTATGAAGTTGTAATTGTTCTGTCAACTTGCTGGCGAATGTAAACCCAGAAAGCTTAGCAGATCAAATAGAATGAAGATAAACATTTAACTTAATGACATCAGCAGTCAAATGGGAACATCTGTGGTTCACTTTAAAAGGGATCTCTGGATATTATTTTGTTTACCCTACAGATAAGCACATGGTTCGCATGCACGTATAAGCTCCATTCAATAACAAAACTCAGAATAGCACACCTCCAGGGCCCAAACCAGCAGTATGTTATAAATACAGAATTTCTTTCTTTTTTTGCTGTTTTGCAACCATGGGAAAAACAATAGGATTGAACTTTCCCTGAACCTTCAGTTTCAATGGCCTCTGTCCATGTTGACCTAACATTACATGCTGAAACCTGATACCATCAACCTCACTCCTGCTCAGGCACACTGTATACACTCCTCTGCAATAGTAACTTGGCACTCCCACACTAACAGCAAAAAAAGAATGACTGTTTAATGTTTGTTTAGGATGTTATAATCGCGCGCTTATTCAATAATCCAAATATGCCGCTCATGATTAAATTAATTTCGCTCTTTGTGAGGTCTAAATACTATTTTGCTCGCTCAATTATACATAATGTATCACCAAAAAAAAGCTCCCTGGTAACCCCCTATCGTATTTGCAGACAGATGATTTCATCTTTGCTGTGTGGCTATTTCAAGGATGTTGGATTTGCTCTTTTGAATGAGTCACGCCATTAAATTAGCAGGAGCTCGCGCCTAGTGATCGAAGGACGAAGGCGAGCGTGTTTGTAACGTAGGCGGCCGAAGAAACACGTCTTTTATTTCAGAACCGGAAATTAAAACATGACAGTAATACGGAGTAAACCAGCAAAGCGAAATATTTGGCGTGATGCGTGTGGCAGAGTGATAAATGAAAATACAAAATAGATGAAGTATTTTGTATGCACACGACATCATCGTGCATTCCTCTCAAGAAGGTCTCCGTGTTAGATTGGTAGGCCTTGTATGCGTCAGTACTTTCATGCAGTGCTCAGAGAGGAGCAAATTAATTATGATGAAGAGGTGAAATTTTAATTAGACAAAAACCAATTTTGGGAGCGTGCTCTTTTTAATCCTCTATTGTTTAACTGGTAGCACTAATGCGAAATGGAATACCTCTCTTTTCAGAATGCTGGAGTACTTCTAAATTGCACTAAACTACATTGTCAATCAAACAGCATAAAATATTAAGTCGTCACTGCCCTTTCAAATCCTTTCTACTAGAATTCTCTAATTGTTCCCTCTCTTTATCTCACCACAGCAGTAAGTAAATAAATTAACAAAATAGCTTTTATCGCAGAGAATAACCTTTTAACTGAGGGGATTATCTCTGGTTTATTTTTCATTTCTCTCTCTGAAGATAGCAGTTCATGCCTCATTGATTAGTTTGCCGAGGTGGTGACCAGAAATGAAAACAAGGTCTCTCATATATTGCCAAGACCTGTACAAAGAAACGAAGCAAAGCAGATACACATCATGCTTCCAGAATACAGTTTCCAAGATTCGCTGAGCAAGGGTCATGAAGGGGTCATGTATTCTAGTCAGCCTGTGCCCAGAAACAATTCCACTCTACCAAGAGAAAGGCAAATATATTTCATTTGATGTGTAAGTGCAGAAATCCTATAAAGATTTCCTTTAAGTAATATCACCTTAAAACATAGACAACCTGGAATTTCCATGCCTTCCTAAGTCCATGAATCTTTGCTGCTGTATTAGAATGGAGCATCACACAAAATAGGCATCATTATTTGCATTTGATCTCAGGTCAATAAAGAGAGGTCTGGTGATGTTTCAAAAGTTTCTTTTTTCTTTAAGAAATTAGTTGGTATTTTGTTCTTTTTATTCAGATTCGGTAAATAGATCCAATTAAGAAATTATCGAAAATAATTAAGCATAGAAAATAACAGTGTGTACCATTCAGAATTTAGAGGCTTATTTACAAGCCCATTGAGCCACTGGTGCATCACTTTTTTGACGCACCAGCAGCGCAATGGGCTTCCCCATATTTACAAGGCCAGGTAAAGTCACCCTGCGTGACATTTTCATAACCTTGTAAATATGTTTCCCTTTAACCCATAACTCTGCGTGAAAGTGGCCTTCCATGAGTGTTGCTGTGGGTGGTCCCACGCAACATGCATGGACGCATTCCCAGTTTTACAACATTTTGTAAACCTGGGACTGCGTCACAATCCCACGCCTCCCCAGGGGAGGAGTAAGGAGGCACAACGAGGAGAAATACTATTATTTCTCCTCGTTTTTTTCTCTTTCTATGCGTGGTGTATTCTGCAGCATGCATAGAAAGACGAAAATTCCTTTAATAATTGTTTGTGTGCAGGAAGGTGTCCCTTCCTGCACAAAAACAATCATCCCTTCAGCTATGGCACCCTTGCAAAATGACGCAATGGTGTCTGTGCTGGTGCATGGCTGCTGTTTGTGTGCCGGTGCAAGGAGGAGGACAGGAATGTGCCATATCTTGTAGATACGGCGCATTCCTGCCCTTTTATTTTGACGCACGGCAGAGCAGCAGGATGGCTTGCTGTGCTGCCATGTGTCAGAATATAGTAAATGAGGCCCTTAGTCTCTATTCTAAACTAAAGGTCCTATCCTATCCTAACAAGAACCCATAAAGAGTTCCATTTGGAAAAGAGCATGTAAATTCTGGAGCAAAGTCAGATAACTAAGAAAGGTAGAACACCCTATAAAAGGTAGTTCCGGGGACTCAGTCGAGTTCTCCAAACAGCTGCAGTAGCAACCGCTAAGACAGGTAGAGGGAAATAGCCACAACAGTAGCTAGGATTGTCATAGGGATAGAAAGTCTCCTCGCTTAGAGCAAGGCTAATCGAAGAAAATCA
This sequence comes from Calotriton arnoldi, assembly GCA_963921515.1. Taxonomy (NCBI): domain Eukaryota; kingdom Metazoa; phylum Chordata; class Amphibia; order Caudata; family Salamandridae; genus Calotriton; species Calotriton arnoldi. Next base: position 1,288,838 of record CAWUFW010003598.1, read on the forward strand.
CCATTGGTAATAGCTTATGAAATTTTTCGAACTAACACCATAAAGTGCTAAGGGGCATGGCAGGGAAGGAGTGCACAGAATGCCTTGACTCTCTATCTAGGAACATATACCATATAGCAAAGCCACTAAACATGTTGCAAAAACAGGCAAATATGTCATCAATGTCCAATGGAGGAAGATCTTCCGATGGTCCGTCGTCTTCATACTCGATTCCCACGGTAAATGTCCATGTCGATATGAAGTCACTCAGATGTGGCTATAGCTTATTGCAAAAAGATACATCTACGAAGGTTCTCATGAGAACCTTTTTTGCAAGCCTACTCTATTAGCTGCTTAGTGTCCCATTGTGTAACAATGAGCTGTTCTATAAAATGAAACACTTAAATCTGATATGTCCTAGTTAGATCACAAAATTTAAGCTGCAGCATGCATTTTCTTTCATTAATACACTTGTTCATTATGAATACGTGGCAGAGGAAGCAATCTAAATACAGTAAAATCATATGGTATGAGGAAAAGAGAAATACAAATTTCAGGAAACAGCACATTTCATAATGAGGTCAGGTTCTACAATTCAGTTATAAAATTAATTCATCTTTTGCGAAAGCATTTATAGTCTTAAAGGCATAGAGAAGAAAAAAAGAATAGTGAGGCCTAGCAGTGTGAGAACGATAGAAATTAGAGCTTTCTGACGAAATAAGCAGCATTGTCACGTTTGCACGTTTAATAAAAGCACATATTCCGTCTTTTTTACTACACATTTTTATGTTGTTAAATTTCTATATTAATAGGTGGTAAATTGTTCGTAAACTTTTTCAACTTCCTCAGTGTCATATTTCCATTATACATTTCTTATGTTTTATCTATTGTTTAGATGAAATAAGAGTTGGGCACGGGCGAGGTTATTGCAGCACCAACTTCTTCAGCTTCTCAAATTGTTTACTTTTAACAAACTTGATTTTTACAAAATGTCGTTTTGCTAGGTATAGTCTAACTTTGGAAGAATAATTTTAAGCTTTTGGATATTTTATCACAGATAAAAATTTATTTATTTTAAATTATTACTATTTACGTATGTAAATATATTCAAGATAGAACACAATACTTTGTGAAAGTGAAGCTATATTTAAGATTAAAAAAATGGCAGGCGTTATGAACTGCAAACGCTAACACTGACACAACATTACAGTGTGTTGCCCTACACATGACATCACTGCATCAAAAACGCCCTCCAACATGGAGAACTGGAGAACTTATGGTCATGGCAGGGTTGAGATGACATGCAGTGGGTGTCTATATCTTCCATTTAGGCCTTCATTAAAAACAGCCCGGTTATTTGCAATATGGGCCTAACTGCTGTTACTTACTGCACATATCTCAAACATGAGTTTTGTGATGAAAATTGGTATGTCAAACCTGTCAGAATTTATCAAAGGAAACGTGATCTGGGTTTACCAGGAAATACAGATTTTGGTATGTTAAATACCAAAATCCATATGCTATTTCCGAAAAGTCATAATGGGATGAGATTTATTGCACCCAATAAATTCTCACTCAGATTTTATCAGGAGCCACTCGTAATGAGGCCACAAGACACAGTCTGAAAGTGATTGACAGTATGCACAAAATGTGAGTATAATGTGCAGTTTAACATTCAAGCGTTTAAGCCATTGTGCTACTCAGTCTAAGAAGTGTTTACATAGGACAGTCAAATATGTCCGTGTGGGGTTTGATTTGGTGGCTAGTCTATGTTGTACATTAGTCTTTGCTGACTTTTTCAATGGTTAATACACATAGACTGATGCCAAATACGGGTTAACAATACAGTCACCTTAGAAAGCAGACTGTATAAAATGGGCCACCATTCTTATCTGTGAGAGTCGAAGGCTTCTTTGTGAGGTAGAAGAAAGCAGATTTAGCATGAGTGACAAAGCTATGTGTAAATCTGTAAATATTAGACTCACACACATAGAAATATATGCAATAGTGCACCTACAAAACACAGGAAAGGAAGTGAATAGGAAGAAATTAACTTTTCTAATATGAATCTCAAATATTGAAAACCTACATACAAGTTAAAACAAAAAACAAGAAATAGATTTAAAATACACATAAAGATTTGTCTAATGGACAGACTGTTAAAACTAGGATTCCTGGTTGGCTGAGGTATGCACCCAGGCCTGACAGGAACCACCACTCTAGTCAGGGTAAGCTAGATACACAATAAGATAACCTGTGCTCACCCTCTGGTAGCTTGGCACAGAGCAGTCAGGCTTATCTAAAAGGCAATGTGTAAAGTATTTATGCAACACACACACAGTAACACAATGACTACACCACAAAAAGACTCCACACAGGTTTAGAAATATAGATTATTATATTCTGAAACAAGAATACAACAAAAATCCAATCAGTGGTTTACACGATATGCTTCTTTAAAATATAATTGCGAAACAGTGCTTAAACATGGACGCCATTTGGGAGTAGTCATAGGTTGCTTTGCACTTCCTTTGCGATCCCTGGACTCAGAGTTAGCAAAACCTTTGCATCCTCCGAGGCCAGGGGTTGCAAAGGAAGTTTGTGCAATAAAATCTCCCAAGCATGTAGTATGCATGTATGTATGTATGTATAGATAAACTGGTAGCTAGATGAAGACAGGTTGATATACAGAGATAGTTAGTGATGAATAGACAGACAGCTAGCTAGATATAGATACAGGTCCCAACACAGAAACATATGTAGACAAAAACAGAGATGCAGGCGTATAGTAACAGATAGTGATAGGTAGATAGATTATCGATAGTTGGATAACTAGAAAAAAAATAGAAACAGATACTGATGTCTCTTCCTTCCTTGCCCTCTCTATGATGTTAGCTCTTCCTGACCATTCTTTATGTATATCTTTCTGTCTCTCCCTCTCTCACATTCTGTCACTGCCTCTATCACATTCTTTCCATACCTCTCTCACATTCTGTCTCTCTGTGCCTCTCTCCTCTGTCTCTCCCTGTCTTCCAGTGGTATAAAACACATATTTCACACAGGGTACCATGACATATGAGAAATATTTCACAGTTCCTTGTGAAATACAGGTTTTATAGTCATGAAGACAGACCCCAAACTACTCTCCAGAGCTTTATCACTGTCATAGCCACTAGAATGACAAGGCAATGATATCTAGATTGTATAGCTAAAAAAGGCAAAGTGTGCTGCCCATTTTGGCAGTATTATTTTCAACCATTTGAGCTAGAAACAATTTTTGTGGAATCTGCAAATCAAGCGAAATTGTGTAGCAAATTATCTGGGATACATGGTAAATCTATAATTATGTGGTAAAGGCTGCAGGCGTATAGTTGGAAAATCAACAGGCCCTATCATTCATGAACTGTAAACCCAAACATTTTAATTTCAATCAGTGCCAGTTGAATCAAACAGATTTCTCAAACTAACTACCCAAAATACATGAATGGTTACATGTGCAATATAGTCCTTTATTGCTATTGCAGGGTTCTGGTGACATTTACAAGCCGCGCAACCTCAATCCCAATATTGGACCATATTATACATTTAACCCTAGGCTGCAAACAGTGTGCCAGCGAAAGGAGAGAGTAGGAATGCTCCATATCTTTGAAAATATGAAGCATTACTGCTCTCCTCCTTTCATGAAAAGCAACACAGGAACTTTGCTTACTGCCCTGCGTTGTGTGAAAGTTTAGTAAATGCGCCCCTAAGTATACAACAAGCATTGGCATAGCCAATAGGTCTCGCTTTTGGGACATTATAAGTGTTTAGCCATGCAACAGTTGATGTTGCACCAAGGATATTGTGCTGCATAATTAAATACTTATAAGGTCCCAAAGGCGAGACCTATTGGCTATGCCAATGCTTGTTTTTTGTAAGGCACGGGGCGATTAAGTGATTTGCCCAGAATCACAGGCTGTTGATTGTCTTTGCCGAGACTCGAACACTGTTCTCCAGATTAGAGATCGACCGCCCTAGCCGTTAAGCTACATCCTCTCCCCTCATAAAAGCAGCAGAAGGAACTTAAAGTAAACAGCTCTGAATAAATTGTGCTTGCTTTCTACTTGCCTTCCCCCGAACAATCACGGGCCATAGGAGGCTGTGGAGAGAAAATAGATCATGCCTGTGATGTCATCAGGTGTCAAAGAACGCGCAATGTTACATCTGCTACCATTCACATTTTTGCAAATCAAGGTCGATGTGTGTAACACAAAACTGCTAATTAAATAAATATAAAGATGCTCTTCACTTTCTTCCCGTGGGCGGCAATGTTAGTCACGATGACGAACGGACAGAGGCAGAATAAGGAATTCGTTGTAAAGAAGTGCGATTACATCTTCCTCTAAATATAGAGTTCTGGCCACCCTCCATTGTTGTGAATCCCACCCTTTCTAAATATAATGCATATTGAACCGCAGAACGTCACTCGGGTTCTCAGGAAATGAAATGTAGGAAGTCGCTGTGCGCATCTGCCGAGCTGGACAGGGCGGCCTGGAGATAAGGTCACTGTGTGGTCTAGGAGCTCTGGTGGAATACCACATTCTTGTTGTGTGTTTTGTTTCCAAGTGGATGGGTGGGTGCAGCAATACGTGAAAAACCATGCGAAAGGGTAACGAGTTTACCATACGCCCCTGAGAAGTTTGTTGAGCTTCTTAAAAATTTGCGGAATTCGAACCAAGTAGGTCGTGCTTGTGAAAACAACCTACTGCACGCTTTGGCCTCAAGAGCAATGAAAAACAAGCCCGCGAGCGGTGTGCGCGCGAGAGCGTGCACCATGGCCTATTGCTTGCGGTTACCCGCACGGCCGCCGGGCACGATAATTGGAAACACATGGCGGCCGTGTGGGTAACCGCAAGGAAAAGGCCATTGTGCACGAGCGTGTGGTCAGCTTTTTGAAGCCCCTTACTTAAAGTCTCGCAGAGCAGAGCTTGCGCGCTACTCTAGGCTCGACCTAAAAATCACTATCTGCCTCAGCAACCATGTTCTGGGCATAATTTCCCTTTGACCCCAGACCTGCAGGGACAGCTGTCTTGGTGTATTAATATAGTTAGGGGTGACAAATGCAAAAAGAACAATTGATGGACAGAATGCAGAACAATGTCATACATTCACCCCAGTACAGAGATCTGGGCCTAAATCCATCGTTTTTTTGCTCACCATGCCTTTCCAGTTTGGACCTAGCCATATGCAAATCAGTCTTGACCCTGCACCCAATGGGAACAGTCCAGCCCGAACTGCCAGGCCAGGTCCTTCCTGGACTGGAAACAAGCATCCTAGGACCGGTTTCGGGGTTTCACCCCTCATCAGCCAGGATAGCTTGACTCCAGTGGCATGGAGAGCACGGGACCCACGTCTGGGTATAGCCGTACCACACGGGGTGACAAATGCAAAAAGAACAAATGATGGACAGAAAGCAGAACAATGTCATAAATTCAGCCCAGTATCTAGATCTGGGCCTAAATCCATCGTTTTTTGCTCACCATGCCTTTCCTGTTTGGACCCAGCCATATGCAAACTCCAGTGGCATGGAGAGCATGGGACCCACGTCTAGGCATCCCGTACTCACTACACCACTGGATTCAAGCTAGCCTGGCTGATGAAGGGTGATGCCCTGAAACCGGTCCCAGGATGCTTTCCGGTCCAGGGAGGACCTGGCTTGGCAGTTCAGGCTGGACTGTTCCCACAAGGAACAGGGTCAAGACTGATTTGCATATGGCTGGGTGCAAACTGGGGTGATGTGGTGAGCAAAAGAATGATGGATTAAACCCAGATTCTTGTGACTGGAGGTGAATGTTTGCATTGTCCAGCATTCCGTCCATCAATTGTTTCTTTTGCATATGTCCCCCCAAGTGGGAAGGGTATGCCCAGACGTGGGTCCCGTGCTCACTACACCACTGGTTTCAAGCTAGCCTGGCTGATGAAGGTTGATGCCCTGAAACCGGTCCCAGGATGCTTGTTTCCGGTCCAGGGACGACCTGGCTTGGCAGTTCGGGCTGGACTGTTCCCACAAGGAAGAGGGTCAAGACTGATTTGCATATGGCTGGGTTTAAACTGGGGTGGTGTGGTGAGCAAACGAATGATGGATTAAATCCAGATCCTTGTGACTGGGGGTGAATGTTTGCATTGTCCAGCATTCCATCCATCAATTCTTTTTTAAATATTGTTAGGGACAAAAGATACAGAGAGATGTTTGAAATAATCTCCTACTAGCCTCACCGAATGCATGCACTGCAGTCTGAATTGAGTACTCCGTGTTTAAAGCCCAATCAGGAGGGTATTTTTCCAGTGATTAAGGGCCAAATCTACCATATTCAGTATGGAGATCATAGCACCATTTTGTTTTTGCAGTACTCATCTGGAGTGGTGTTTCAAGTTATAAGGGTACATATGGAGTTTTTGTAAATTTCTGGAAATCACCTATACTGTTTTATGTCTGTGGATCATCTGAAGTATTGTTTCAATGCCCTTCAATGGTGTCTGGAGTGATTAATGGACAGATGGTGAATATAGACAATTGGGAATTCATTGTGTATGGTGAATGAAAGTTACATGGATGGATACTTAATTGTGACTTTGATTTGATTTTAGTTTTGTAGAGCGTTCAAATGCCCTGAGGCGTCTTAGCGCTGAAGCTGTCTTTTGGAGGAGGGGTTGCTAAGCCTAGTTAAATAAAAGCCAGGTTTTAAGTGATTTTCTGAAAGACAGGAGATCCGGATTGTTCTTCTGAGTCATGGGGAGAGAGCTCCACAGTTTTGCCATTCTCAGAATTAAACTTCTACCTCCCCATGAGGCTTGTTTACTCCTTGGCAATACAAAAAACTTAGCTGCAGATGATCTAAGTTTCCTTGATGGAGTATACCAGGTAAATCTGTTCCATAAATAATCTGGGCCTACATTACGTAATGCCTTAAAAGATAAACATAATGCTTTAAATTCAATTCTCTTTTCCACTGGAAGCCAGTGCAGCTTGACCAGAGCTCAAGATATAGATTGATATTTAGGTATTTCCAAAAGAAGCCGGGCCGATGCATTTTGTATCATCTGAAGTTTATGTAGGAGTCTTTTTTTAATATTCAGAAAAAGGGCATTGCAATAATATAATTTGGATAAGGCCAATGCAATCACAACCGTTTTCTGAAGATCCAATGGAATAAAAAGGCAAATCTTCCTAATTATTCTCAGAATGAAGAAGACAGAAGAAACACGTGCATTAACCTGATTTTCAAACTTTTATTTATTGTCACAGACAATCCCCAAGTTCCTGACTTTTCTCACAGGCCGGGGTAGTGGGCCCATTTCCTACAGCCACCAACTTTGAGACCAAAAAGAGATGCCATTTCCTAGCAGAATGACCTCTGTTTTCCCAGAGTTAAGCTTTAAACAGTTAACTTTCATCCTGTTATCAATCTGGCACATACAGGTATTAAATCTTAATGCTGTCTTATCTGGGTTACTGGAAATCGATACCACTATTTGAGTGTCATCAGCGTATAAAACAGCAGAAAAGCCGAAAGATTTAATAAGCTGTACCAGTGGGGTGACATACAGATTGAACAGAGTCGGGCACAATGAGGAACCCTGCAGCACACCACATGGCAGGTGAAACTGGTTAGAGGTATATTTACCCATGGCAACGTGTTGTGACTTCTCCGAACGGAAAGATTTCAGCAGGCAAAGAGCAAGGCCTCTTATTCCGCTCAGAGAGACAGTCCATCAGGATGTCACACGTGTCAGTGTGGCCTTACCACCACAATATAGGATGGACCTTAGCTCTTCCAATGCTACAATCAGAGCAGTCCCTGTACTATGTGCACTTCTGAAGCTGAATTGTGTTGAGTCCAGAAGATTGTTGCCATCAATGAAGGACATCAGTTTTGTATTCAGAGCCTTTTCCAAGATTTTGGAGAGGAAAGGTAGCCAAGAAATGGGCCTATAACTACTCTGCTCCTGTGGATTGAGACTCACTTTTTTAAAAAGGGGAGGCTGGAAGCATTCTTCCATTCTTGAGGTACAGATTCTGATTTAATCATCTGGTTAAAAATCACAGTAAGGTGGATGCTTACAATATTAGGAACAATGTGTACAATTTTTGGTGGACAAGGATCTAAGGGGGAGCCTGATTTGATACACTTAACTAGGCTTAAAGCCTGCTCAGTGCTGAGTGGAGAAAAAGTGTCCAAGACTGAAGAGGTACAGAAAGCTTAGCTTTCTACTTGATGGACATGAATATTATGTTTGTTAATTACAAAGGTGTTGAAAACATTGTCCACCTTTGTCTGAAAAAAATTAGCAAGTGTATTGCAGAAGACTTGACTGCAGTTGTTGTTAGTAGACTCAGTCTTCAGTTCTTGGAATGTAAAATCTTATTGGAAAAATAGATAGTTTTTTCCTTCAAGATTAGCTTTTTGTAGTCTGCAATGGATTGCCTTCAAATCTCTCCATCCTGAGTGTCATAGTTAGCTCTCCACCGCCGCTCTATCCTTCTCAAAACTGTTTCTGAGCTCTAAGCTTTTTAGATATGAAGGGGTTTTTCTCTGATTCGTAACGTTTTCAGGAGCCAGCACATTTATTGCTGCTCCAATCCAGGAAGAATAATTCTGAAGAGCTGCATTAATAGCTGTCGTATCGCTGGGCTTTGTGTCAGACAGCAGCTATAGGAGTTCAGAGGAGTAAATTTTGTGCCAAGCATGACCTCTGCTATCCTGAGGGTTGACACCGCATCTAGATGATGGGTAAGGGATGCTAACCTTAAATATGATGGCTTTGTGATCAGACCACAATAATGGTCGGGAATCAGTTACCTGAAGAAAAGGATTACTAGTGAAAATGCCATCCAGCGTGTGGCCAGCAGTGTGAGTGGGAAGGTTAACCATCTGATGTAGTCCTAGGCTAGCCATTGTGTCAATCATAGAAAGAGTGTCCTTATCCTCAGTCTTCTCAAGGTGGAAATTAAAATCACTCAGCACTGAGAAGTTTGAGGAATTAATACTAGATTAAAGCCATGAGCTTAAGTCAGAGACAAAGGAAGTTCTGATGCCTGGAGGACGGTGACACAGAATGGACTATGGACCGCTAGTGAGATAGCATACGTGTGGATGCACGAGGTTACGTCTGCCCACTGCAATTGTGTGGACACTACTTAGTTTCAGCATTTCCGTTTGCTTGCTGTATCTCCTAGAGCTCTGAAGCTGCTGCAAAGTGACATTTTAGAGCTATGTAAAACAACTAATCAAAAAGAAATGATTATGCCCAGTGAAGGATCAGACGGCTCTTTAAAGCGGCCGTCATGATACACCATGTCAAACAGAGATGCCATTTAGGGTGACCAGATTTTAGGGACTTGCTTGGATAGTGCCTTTTTTAAATTACATCTGTCCTTGTGTCCTCAGATGGCTTACTAAATGAAATACTTCTGGTTTGTTAGATTGAATGAGCACAAGTATCACATGTCTCGAATCAAACCCAACTGCATGTTCAGATTGATACAAAGATGGGTATCCCTCTAACACAGCCCTTCCAAGTTTCCTAGGTCTATGTGTGATTAGCTGCTCCCATCTAGGTTTTTTCTTTGTATTCTGTGGCTTCTAGTCTTGCTTATCCCAAAGATAAAACAAGGAATACCAGTCCCACAATGAAAAGAAAAACACCCATGTGGACCATCTAGTCACGCATGGACCAGGTAAATATAACAGCTAGGCTACAAGCAAAGCTTTTTCTTTTTCTTACCATTGCTGCAAAAGAAGTGGTATAAGGCAAGCATGTCAAACATTTTGTCTTTTTAGGCAATCCAATTGCAACAATGTTTTTGCTTCGTGCTATGCTTATCAAGTGTGAGATTGGTGGTGAAAATGGTGGAATGTGAGCACACACCAAGCCAGATCAGGTAACATGCTATTCCAAGCTTAGCAGATCCCCAGTCCAGAATCACTTAGAACCCCAAATGTCTGCACTGAAGTGAGCCATTTTAAAGTGGAGCTCAGCATTTCCATTTCATTTTTTGTGTTTGATCACCACAAAAACACCAGCAATATCTCTGGAGCTATGTGATAGCATAGTGCTACAGCAGTAACTCATCTTTGAATTTCTGTGCTAACATTTACTGACTGTACTAGTGTTTGGTTTTGAAAACCTGGCCACCCTACAATGATCAGAAATAAAAATGTAGCCTAAGTCCCCTGAAAGAGTCTAAAACAAGATTACGCCAGACGAACTCCTCATACTTGTGGGCTTCTGAGCAAAACATCTAGCCCGGGTACTTATTCTTTTCCAAATTAAGCACTGAATCCAGCAAATATCTCACTTGTATAGCTCTACACAACACATAATGGATCTGAGCACTTTGTGAAGATGGTGGCAATTTAACAAACAGCAGAGTAAGCCATGGTGGAACTGAACTTGGCTAGCTAAGTGACACTACCTGCCACTGCAGGACACCTACACTGAGAAAGTAGGTGTGTGCGAGCCACTGAAAGTTCAACCAGATGTGTGCTGTAGCTCAGCTCGAGTTCCTCTTGGACCCTTGAGCTCAAAACAAGATGACTTTTAATGTGGCTTCTGCCTGCCTCCCACGTTCTAAGCCCAGGCACCAAAAATTAAAGTCAGAGTATTAACCTTTGCTGTAAAGGATAAAGGATAAAGAAATTTCTATCTAGAGGCTAAATTGCACAATGTGAAACTACAAAATATGGGTATATCCCAGCTTCCTTTCTTGACCAAACTGTGTGATCCTGGGCAAAGATTTGTTTCAATGTGCCACCTTTATTTTTATCATCACATATGAGAATACCTTAAACTAGGTGAGCTCAAGATGTACGCTGTACTAAAACCTATTGTGTTTGACTTAATGGGCTATAATGTTACTCCACATATAATAAGAACAAAGGACACACATCATAACTGACTTGCCTCTTATTGTTAACTAAAGTCACTGTTGTCTTTGAGAGGGGCAGCAATGTTAATAAGTTGAAATTTAAAATGTATCAGTTTTAATAAATGCCTCTCAATACAGGAATATAATCATATATTTTAAGGGGAAACTCTTCTGCTTTCCAGAATTAGGAATTAACATCAAAGCATTAACCATTGATCTAAAACAGACAGATAAGAGGAAGGGATTCCTATCTAGCAGGGGAATTGCACAGTATGAAACTATAAAACATGGGATCAATTCTGGTTTCCCTGTTTGAGCAAATTGTGTGATGCTAAGCAAATATTTAATTTCCCCCTGATGTCGTTTTCTTCATTATCGCATATGAGAACACCTTCAAATATGTGAGTTTATGATGTGCCTAGCACAGAAACCTATTGTGTTTAATTTAATAAGCCATAATGTTTCTCTACCTATAATAATACAGGGCACACATCATAACTGACTAGCCTCTTAGTGTTCACTAATGGCATTGTCATCTTGGATCGGTCTGGACTTTTTTTAAGTTAAAGTTTAAAAACTATCAGTTTTAATAAGTGCTTCTCAATGCAGTGATTTAAATCTGATATTTTAAGGTACAAGGGAAACGCTTCCGCTTTCCGGAATTAATAAGAATTTAAGAAAGGCCATTTATCTTTGATGTAAAACAGGAGAGAAAGAGATGGCCATCTAGTCACTAATTTAAATTGCACATTGAGAAACTATAAAACATGAGCCCAATCATGGCTTCCTTGCTTGACAAATTGTGTGGTAATAGGCAAATATTTTTATTTCTCCGTGCCCAATTTTCATTTATTGTCCCATATCAGAACACCTTCAAATATGTGAAATTAGGATGTGCAAAAATCTTGTGTTTGATTTCTTAGGTAGTGATGTTGCTCCACGTATAAGAAGAAACAAAGGCATATATAGAGCACAAATGGCAACTGATTTAATGCTTAGTGTTCTCTAATGCAATTGTCGTTTGGGTGGGTTTAAAACCATCAGTTTTACTAAATGCAGTGATATAATGTGATATTTTATGGTGAAATGCTTTTTTGAAAATGCTTATGAATCTTGAAGAGATTTTATCATATTTTTACATTGCTGCATAATTTACATGCCAGATATTGTCATAGCTCTTGGCTTGTCCAGGCCTGTTAGAGCCAAGCCTGACCCCTTTGCTCTGCTCTGGCAGGTGCTCCCTAGTAATTTATTGGTTCACCAGCCTCTTATGAGAAAAGGGTCCTTCCTCCTTTTAGGTGTATACAACTTACTTGCAGTGCAGCAGATGACCCTTGCTCACTCATTTGAACAATACTGTGGGCTGCTGATCTTCTGATTCTTTGTCCGGCTGGAGAACCCGTAGCTATCCTGGTCACTGGTGCTGCAAATGGTACCATGCTGGTGGAGAGAAGCGTGTGGCCAAGTTTACAATGCCAGCTGCTGTAGCAACAAGGGGCCTCAAATGGGCAGCTCTGAAGCTCTGTCTGTGCCAGCAGAAGGCAATTCTGTGATGGCACATACTACATGGAGAGGCTGCTCTGGCACTGGCAGGCTGGTGCATGCTACAAATGTTGGCCAGGCAGCAGGTGCATTGCAAGCAGCAACACAACTGGATCCTGCACTATGTGTGAAGGTAACGAAAGCTGTTCCCTTAGCTGTGCAGTACACTTGCACCTGGGAACTGCTGGAAGAGTCAAGCAAGGGGCAGGAAGAGCACACCCTATAGCCCTGGGCCCTCCCCTGCTTCTCTTGTGAGTTTATGACTCTTTTAGTCAAGCCTGAGAGTGAAATCTGTTATGCAAGGCATTCTAAGGGCAGGCCCAAATTACAATAAAAATGTGGCAAAAAACGAAAACCAAAGGCAAAAATTGTACTTTTTAGGATGGGGCACACAGAAATATAGGCTAGCCCGGCCCCGCTCGCTCCCCCGTGTCTACAGCTCTGGAAATTGCATCTGGAAAATGTGTTTTGGGACCCCCCCCCAATTCTCGGCCCCTGCCCGATGAGGCACCCCGAAACTTTCCAGACAGCAGCTGAAGTGAATTGTACAGTAGTTTTGAAAATTTCGTGAAGATTCATCAAATGGCACCAAAGTTATTAGCAAAAAAAATGCTTTGTCCATAGGAGCTAGGTCCTAACTATAACTACCCACTTGCGACCACCAATAGGTAAAATATATATATTCACTGAAAAAATCAAAGGTTAAAGTAATGCTATAATTAGGTTTATTTGTCAGAGACAACATTAACGTTTTGAACTAAAAAAAACACAGAAATTAACCAGTTATAATTAGCAGAGCTTATTATAACTTGCACCGCCGTCATGCACTGCTTATGACCCCCTATACTACATCACTGATGACATCTTCCATGACATCATTTATGACATCACTGATGACTTTTCAAATGATATCAGTGATGACATTATGCAGATCATTCATAGTTCAGCCTCTTATATTTGGTTTACTCTGGATGTTATTTTCCATTTGTCCACTATGAGATTCAGATAACAGACGACAGAAAAATGTATACACGTTTGCAGAGCATATTTTCACTTTCCTGTGTTTCATGATCTGAATATCTTTGCCCTATCTGCCACTAATCATTGTTGTAGCAGATTTGGAGTTCTAATATTTTGTAATTATAAGACACGAGTTTGGAGACTGAGTTCCAGTGGTCGAAGTAAACCAACTCGATTTGATAGAATGGCCATGTAGTAAATTCTTTCATTAATACTTTTTTTTTTTTTGGCATTTGCTTTTAGAGGAAGATCTTGCGATGAAAGAAACCTCAGTGAAGCACGATATCATGTACAGGGATCATGCATTGGTGGCGGGGAGAAAAGCGTGACTTGACCATTCATCATGGGGATGAATGGGTAAATTCTCAAAAGGTAGATGATTGCTGCAACAGCATGTTTATGAGTAGGCCTGGTAGACATGGTGGACAGGGTCTAATTTTCGGTTAGGAGATCCTTTGAACTGACCTCCACGTTTAGGAAAGGCTGGTAAATATGATAGATGAACTTTTAATACAAATCATGGACTGTAACTGGGTGCAGGATTTGGATGTACTCTGGGATTGGTGCAGCTTACAATGGTATGGCTTTGCTGAATTATTTTGTTGGGTGACCTTATGTCAGTGTTGCTTCCAGTGGGACAAGTATTGTTGTGCCTTTTGTCTTCTGAGTGCCTGGTGGTGTGAAGGACTTGACGGAAGAAGATTGCTTATATTGTATTCAAGGAGATTCCTATTGAAGGCAACAAGACGATGTTAATATGGGCATTAAACATTTTCATTGCTGTAAAAAAGGCAGGAAAGACTGTTTTTATGAACTTTAGAGAAGGCTGCAGCTTCCATTCAATTTATAGGCAAATCCTATTACATATATTTCTAACAATGAAATGACTTAAAAATATTTAGCATAATATACGAATAAAATGAATAAAACATTTTACAAACAAAATATTGGCTGGCAATGAATACACATTGACTTCTCACTATATTTGATAACCCACACCACCAAGGCAAAATTGCAAGTTTTTGCACAAAGGAAGTAACGGCCATTGGCCAGGAATAAAGGTTCTCTGGTAAGCGCAGAAAAACATGACTAAGGAGCACATATTTCTGCAGTCATATAATGGTACTGAGAGGGGTTGTGATGTGCTAATCCTTGCCTCATTCAATGAGGATATTCTGAGGGCAGCAGAGTCTTACGGAGACATCAAACAATATTATCACACGTTTGACCATCCCATGCATAGCTGTACATGTGGGAAACTCCACAACATCCAACAGTCCAGCTAAGGCAGCCAACTACATGGCACCACACGGGATTAAGATTTGGTACCCCAGGCATCTTCCACCCACCCTGCCACCAATGACTCAAGGGGTGATAGTGTACCACTGCAGACTCCGCGCACTACTATGGAACAGCTGTATTTTTATTTCATCAGTCTGTCTGCAGGTTTTATGTGCAATATTTCGCAGCCAAATTTCACTATATTACATGCTTTTTTGGCAAAATGTGAACATATTTTTGATCCCCTGCTGAATACATTACAAAAATAAAATACAAGTGAATAATGAACATCTTATGGAAACAGCAGTGGGTTAAAAGATAAAACATCAATTTGCTTTCCAAATTGATAGTTGACACTTTTCAAACAACTTAATCTTGATAATAAGGAAAGCATAATCTCTAACTAACTTGAACAATTCGAATAGATCATTCAAACTGCCTCTTTTGTTTTCTTCATTTGAAATACAAATGTTTTCGGATAAAGAGATGGACACATACTCAATTTAAATTCCTCAGGAAATAGTTCTGTGCAATGTCTTAAGTGTTATGCCCTAGATAGTGTCTCTATTCTAATGGCACATGATCCGTCTGCCTGTTAACTTGTCCTTGATGAAAAGATTTCCATTCCACTAAAGGTACATTATACATATGTCTATATGCAATTACATTTTCCACTGTCTTCCGATCCATTTAAAAGATCTAGATCAACATAAAAGTAATAAGGTGACACATAATGGCAGGCAGTTATATTCCATGTACTTTTATCAGGTTGAACAAAGCTGCCTTTATCTAGAGGCTCCTTTTCATGCATTGGAAAGGCTTTATCAATCAGTCTTCCTCACACCTGGCAGAATGTGCCGCCATTTATACACACGTAGTTGTTATCAGATATTGCAGACGTGAAATATTTGAACCTAACAGTCCTGTATTAAGAAGAAGAAATAAGATATGGCATGTCCTATGGGGGTCCCTGGCTAACGAATAACATAGAAGCAAACACCCTAAAATGTATACCCTTTTTAAAAACGTAAAGGCAGAGCACACCAAAATATTTTAAAAAAAATTCCAACAACAGGGGATATTTAAATGGTGATGCTCAATAAAATGTATACAACTGTTTTAAGACTTTTGTGACACAGTCAGTGGGTTAATTTCAACAACTATCTGTTCCACAAATAATTTCAAACTTTTTGCTCCCCTGTTGAATGCAACAACTAAATAATTTCAAAATATCTTCAATGGAATTGTGCAACACACACAGCCCCTTTCCTTGAGTTCAAGAGGAAAGCTTTTTACTGTGTTGTTCATGCACAATAAGTCAACTTTCCTTTGCACCCTTCCTTCACAGCATAGTATAGTATAAGATACAGGGTTTATTACAAACTCTCCCACTAATAGGTTTTCGTTTGGAGCAACACCTTTGGAGCAGCAGAATGTCACAATAAACTTTCACACTGAAAAACAAAAAACATACATGTGCCCAAATCCACCAAGAATCCACCTGTTTGTATGAGTGTTCTTCCTTGCCTATAGAACCACTGAATTGGTAATGTTTCAGTTAAAAAGAGGGACCAGTAAAAGTCAGGCAGAAGCTCAGAGAGGTCAGTGTGGTCAGTGTATGTGTTTGTGTGTGTGTATTTGTGTGTGTGTGTGTGTGTGTGTGTGTGTTTGTGGTGTGAAGCTTATCTGGCAGATCCTAGCACTTCTGAGAGTAATGTGAACTAATGCCCTTAAGAAAAAGTCTCTTTTAAGTCTTGCTTGTTAAAATCTGCGAAGCAATTACTCGCAGTCATATCCAGAATGTATGCGTCATTCAGTTCTGCGCACTATTAAATGACAAATATTTGGAAAACATTCAGACAAACTAGAATACAATGGCAAACACTGTTTTGTGAAAACTGAAATAATATAGTGAGATCTTAAGTGGAACTGTTTGTGGTCAATATCATTAATATATTGCAGCATGAATGTTGTGCTTTTATGGGACCATCGAATAAATTATAAAGATTATATGCTCTGTGTATGGAACAATGGTGCCAATAATATAAATTGCTCTTTCTGTTTTATATGAGGCATCATTTTACCACTGCATATGTTTTTTCATGCTGTGAGCTATACATGGGCATAATTGGTGTTGTACGATTACATTTGATTCTGGCTCTGCTTACGTTTCCTAACAGACACAGCAAGAAACAGGCTTCACGAAGTGATGGAACAGTTTGCAAAGAATATTTTTCATTGTAGCAAAAGCTTCTTAAACATGTGATGATATATATATGTGTGTGTGTGTGTTGTGTGTGTTGAGTGGGGTGTGGAAGTGACATCTACACATGATCAAGGACGTGATGAGTGAATGGTGTTAAAAATTTAAAATGAACAATACAATTCACCTTTACAGATATGCAGATTACATTGCACATATTTAAAATTCCAGACCCTCATAGATCGAGTGATTTACCCAAAATTAAACAATTGTTGGGTTAGAACCCACAGCTCCGGACCCAAGATCAGCAATGTAGTTGTCAGTATTTAAAATGATATGGTTATGAAGTAAATACAAATTTTGACTCTTGCAGCTTCTATCGTGACTGCATTAAACAAGAGAAAGACAGAGAACAGATCATCCAGTAGTTTGTAACTTCTACCAACAGTACAAAGAAAGGCTGCTTTCCAAATCTTTACCTTTTTAGAATGCCCACCAACAGAATTTGATCCAGTTTCATTGCAGTATAAAACAACTCAGTATATCAACAAACATTAAATAGTTGTGTCACTACACAGCTTACATGATTTTGAAAACAAGGGTGAAATTTACTTCAGAAATATGTATTGCTGGATGGCAACTATCAAATACAGAGCCTTTAGTGGTATTGCAGATCAGTCTATGAACAATACTGTACATAATAATTTGTTTGACCCAGAGTTCAGCTTGCATTACAGGCATTTGTACGTTTCAGTAAAATAATTTCTAAAATGTCAAGTCTTTTTGAGCACCACCTTTAGGCTATCCGGTTTTAGTGATAGAGGGAGTGGGTCCTCATTATACCTTGTATAAATAAACAGACAGAATTATTACTGGGCTTATGTCATACTTCTAACCACAAGTGAAGGAGGAGCATGCTCCACCGGCATCGAGGGGTAGGAGAGGTATTGTAAGGAAGTGGATACACCCTCCCAATTTAACTACAATAAACATAAAGTATCCAGAACCATCAAGCTCAAAATAAATCTTACGTGGCGTGCTCCGCTTGGATGCGGGAAAGGAGGCAACTCCTTATTGTTAATTAACCCTCACACACCCTATTGGTGTCATGCTCCATCATCGGGTTCACCCTGACTCCTAAAGGTCAGGGTGGGCTCGACCGTGTTTCAGGGAGCGCTAAGAAGATGTAGGCCAGGGGTCTAAAGATAAAAATCCTACTGCGCTCCCCAGGTATCCCTTTATTCACAGGGACGTAGCGGATATTAAAATAAATATATAAAAAGGGGTCTTTTGGAGGTAATGGTCCTATGACCCTAAAGATATGCCAACATGTTTCATCCCTTGTTTGATGGCCTGTTCGGTCCTGGGCTTTCTTCAGGGCAAAATAAAGTTCCTTCCCTGGTATCGATTAAGAAATTTTCCTATATATTTATATTTGACGGAACAGAAAGCTGTTCCCTCGTAAACAATATATGGAGGGTATACTTATCTCTCCATCCAGAAATAACGCAAAAATTCCGCCTGTAAGAAAAAATATTGAAAGGAAACAGAAAACAAACAATATTTGCATTTCATTACATCATATCTTTCAAAATGATGCACTCTCAATGTGCTCGGTGTGCTTTCATTCCTTTCACTCTGTGATCTGTGACCATATGAATGAGCTGATCTTGGGTCTACTTAACCCCAATCTGCCTCTGGCAGTATGCGTCCAATGCTAGCAGTCAACTATCACTCGTAAACCGTGAATACCTTATCCCAAGTTAAAACATACACAAACTCCAATAGTCCAACTCCACTGTATGATTGTTTTAGTGGAACCATGTATATATACACCATAAATCACTCTATTTATTAATGTACTAACCATCATCATTTCTGCCAAAGGTATATCGGGATATGCCCTTACCCGATTGTGGTGGAATAAACGTTTCTCACGGAGACCGGGAAGGGGTAGCCTTGTAGTCAAACGCTGTTGAAAAGTGGAATGCTTCAGCGTTAACACTACATGCCCCCGTTATTGAATGGATATTTTACCTTGTTTCTGTAGAATCCCACTCCAACGGAACTTACTACTCCAAAGGTCCTGCCCCCCTTACAACCTATTCGGCTCCCGTGTCTCCCGGCACTGGCATTTTGCATGCCGAGTATGCTGATTTAAATAGATCGGCTATTCCGTGTCAGTGTCCTGAAGGAGGGTGCGGTTTCAGCACGGACGTCCGCATGTGGCATTATTTTCTGTGTGCGTCCCCCGCTTGAACTACAAATCCCACTCGGATCATGGGATTTGTAGTTTTTGTGGATTTGGCATCGTGCCTACGATCATAGCATTAAGAGACAATGCTACCATACCGGGTCATGTGGCTTATGGTTAGCTGGTAAAGAATGGCATTATGTTATACCACTACGCTGAAAATTCATTTACATTAATATTTATAGGGCTCAGTTGAAAAGTCATTTGCATGAATATTTACAGGGCTGTTATCTCGCCAATTTAACTACATAGGAAATAGTAGGTCACATTCCTGCTCCCTGTGAAGTTTGGCTTTGAAGATGATAGTTTACCTTTAGTCCTCATTTTGTTTATGAAACTCTTGTCTCGTCACCACATTGGTGTGCCTGGGTATTCTTAATTGGACCACACGGGGGTAACATGATGCACCGAAGGGAGTAGACATGTTACTATGAAAGCTCATGTCATCCTATCTTCTGCTCAGTGTGTTCCATGGGATGGAGTCATTCAAACCCTGATGGTCAGTTTTTAGTTTATACTCCCATCGTTGTTCCCTTTCCAACAGCCTTTTTGAGATGTTGGGTCCATCTTTGACTCTTTCAATAATGGTCCATTCAAGGTCGCTATCCGTGTGACCTTTCTCTACGAAGTGGGCTGTCAGTTGTGTTGCTGTGATTGCTCGTCTCATCGTACTTCTGTGTTCCCCAATCCGCAATTTGACTTTTCGGGTCGTCATTCCGATGTACTTGGATTTACACGGGCATGTGATCATGTAAACTGCATTGGAAGTATTGCAATTCGTGTGATCTCTTTGTTCCCAATCGTATCTCAGGCCTAGGTTGATGCTTGTAGTGTGTTTGGTAAAGGGACATACTACACAGGTTCCACATGGGAAATGTCCCTTTACCTGCGGTTGATTTCACAGTGTGAGTTGTGTGTCCCATTTGGGATCCCAACTATCCGTGTGGACAAAGGTGTTCCTTATGCTCTTGTTACGCCTGAATGAGAACATGGGTTTCTCAAAAGTTAATTTATTAGAGGTCAGAATTCGCCAGTTCTTATTAATGATCTTCTTTATGTTGTTGGAAGATGAATTATGAGTAGTCACGCATATAAGCGTCTTGGTTTCTGCTTTAGTATTTGTTTCCAACAGAGCATCACGTGGTGTATTCCGCGATCTTTTTCGTGCCTGCTCGATCACTTTTTTAGGGTAGCCCTTCTCTTTCAACTTTTTCGTGCGTTTTTCGGCTTCCTTGTTATAATTCTCCAAATCTGAACAGAGGAAGAACTCCTCATCAACATTAAAACGAGTGAAGACGCCTTAAGCACACAGATAAAAATCACAGTCTTCAAAAAGAAACTTGAAGAAGTGAACAAAGAGATCAGTGAACATAAGGAGTTTCTAATGCAAAGCAAAATTAACAAACTACAAAAGGACCTGAAAAATGTTTCCCACGAGAAGGTCTATCCCTATATCCATGACGACTATACCAAACAACCGTATAGTGACACTGGTTCCTCTAATAGGATCGACTCAGGGTCCTCGTACTCTGACCAAGATGAATGGTCTAGCGACAACTCCACCAAGAGCTGGAGAGACAGACCACGAAGACAAAGAAGAGGTGGCCAAAACCAGGGATATCCGCCACAGATGTTTCCATGGCCCGGCTCGTTCAACCATCCGCAATTTCAAGGTCTACCTCAATACTTCAGAATGCCATACTTCCAGCCTAACCAGAATCAACAACATTTTTTAGGCAGGGGCGGGAGAAGAGGCAGACGGGGCAGACGTGGCAACAGGAGAGTCCAATGGGAAGAGGACACATGAGTGATAAACACAAGAAGTCAAACAAAGGATCAGCAGGCAGGTTCAAGCTCAAGGTAGACCTGGTGGTGAACCTCACTGATGAGATACTGACCAAGGAAGAAGAAGAAGTACTCAACAAAGGCCTGGGTTTTGTTCCCACCACCCATATTGACAAGTTCAAGACCCATTGCGAACTAAGTGAATTCTTCCGGAAGATCCGGGTAAAAACCTTTTTTGAGGGACAACCACAACAAGAGAAAGACACTGGATACACTTCCCTACGACAAAAATCAACATTCTGCCCACCACCATCCTTAATGCCGCCTGAAGTCATGGCGTTTGTGGAGGCAGTTACTAAAGAGGTTGAACTACTCCAGCCTAAACAAAACTCCTACAACAACCTGAGCAAAAAGGAAAGGGAGGCACTTGAGTCCTTGGCCAAACGAAAAAATCTGGTCATCAAACCAGCCGATAAAGGGGGGGCAATCGTAGTATAAGAGATGGACGCATGCAGAGCAGCATGCATGTCCCTCCTCTCGGATGAGAGAAATTATAAAAAAATACAGAGAGATCCGACAACACGATTACAGAAGACCATCACCGACATCACCACAGAAGCATTGGAGAGGGAATGGATTGCTAAAAACGAAAGGGATTTCCTCAATACTGAAGGACCGAGAATACTGTTATTCTATACCATTCCTAAAATACACAAGGGAAGGGTTCCCCCTCCTGGAAGACCAATTGTCTCTGGGATTGGGTCTGTCCTGGAACCCCTCTCGAAGTACACCAATTTCTTCCTTCGCCCCCTGGTAAACAAAATTAAGTCATACGTGAGGGACACAAAACACCTGTTAAAGATTTTAACTGAAGTTGATTATGACCCCCTCAACGAAACAATGATTTGTCTGGATGTTGAAGCTCTGTATACGAGAATCCCACAAGAGGAAAACCTAAAGGTTATAGAAACAATACTGCACAGGCAAGAGTGGCCTTGGGAAGTACCGATTGCATTAATTAGTGACCTTATGCGTATTGCCCTCATGGAGAACTTCTTCAGGTTTGAGGACCAACTATACCTGCAAGTACACGGTACCTCCATGGGCAGTACATTTGCCCCTAGTATTGCTTGTTTATACATGAGCCATCTGGAGGATGAACACATTTGGTCCAACAACCCTTTCACTGTGAGGATCCGGAAATGGCTGAGATACATTGACGACATCATCGTCATTTGGCATGGGGATCAAGAAAGCACGACCGAGTTCGGGACTTGGATTAACAACATAGATCCCTTTCTGAAATTCACTATGTCCTCCAACAGCACAATGGTCTCTTTTCTGGACATTAACATCCTGGCTAAAAGTGGGATATTGGAGAGCACACTTTACACGAAACCCACCGACCGCAACAGTTTACTGCACTTTGACAGTGCACACCCCCGGTCTCTAAGAGAAAACCTCCCTGTGGGACAATATCTGAGGATACAGAGAAACTGTTCAGATTTGGAGAGTTATAACAAGGAAGCCGAAAAACTCACGAAAAAGTTGAAAGAGAAGGGCTACCCCAAAAAAGTGATCGAGCAGGCACGAAAAAGATCACGGAATAAACCACGTGATGCTCTGTTGGAAACAAATACTAAAGCAGAAACCAAGACGCTTATATGCGTGACTACTCATAATTCATCTTCCAACAACATAAAGAAGATCATTAATAAGAACTGGCGAATTCGGACCTCTAATAAATTAACTTTTGAGAAACCCAGGTTCTCATTCAGGCGTAACAAGAGCATAAGGAACACCCTTGTCCACACGGATAGTTGGGATCCCAAACGGGACACACAACTCACACTGTGGAATCAACCGCAGGTAAAGGGACATTTCCCATGTGGAACCTGTGTAGTATGTCCCTTTACCAAACACACTACAAGCATCAACCTAGGCCTCAGATACGATTGGGAACAAAGAGATCACACGAATTGCAATACTTCCAATGCAGTTTACATGATCACATGCCCGTGTAAATCCAAGTACATCGGAATGACGACCCGAAAAGTCAAATTGCGGATTGGGGAACACAGAAGTACGATCAGACGAGCAATCACGCAACAAAACTGACAGCCCACTTCGTAGAGAAAGGCCACACGGATAGCGACCTTGAATGGACCATTATTGAAAGAGTCAAAGATGGACCCAACATCTCAAAAAGGCTGTTGGAAGGGGAACAACGATGGGTCTATAAACTAAAAACTGCCCATCAGGTTTTGAATGACTCCATCCCATGGAACACACTGAGCAGAAGATAGGATGACATGAGCTTTCATAGCAACATGTCTACTCCCTTCGGTGCATCATGTTACCCCCGTGTGGTCCAGAAATTAGGAATACCCAGGCACACCATTGTGGTGACGAGACACGAGTTTCATAAACAAAATGAGGACTAAAGGTAAGCTATCATCTTCAAAGCCAAACTACACAGGGAGCAGGAATGTGACCTACTATCTCCTATGCAGTTAATTTGGCGAGATGACAGCCCTGTAAATATTCATGCAAATGACTTTTCAACTGATCCCTATAAATATTAATGTAAATGAATTTTCAGCGTAGTGGTATAACAAAATGCCATTCTTTACCGGCTAACTATAAGCCACATGACCAGGTATGGTAGCATTGTCTCTTAATGCTATGATCGTAGACACAATGCCAAATCCACAAAAACTATAAATCCCATGATCCGAGTGGGATTTATAGTTCAAGCGGGGGACGCGCGCAGGAAATGACGCCACATGCGGACGTCCGTGCTCAATCTGCACCCTCCTTGAGGACGCTGACACGGAATAGCCGATCTATTTAAATTGGCGTACTCGGCATGCAAAATGCCAGTGCCGGGAGACGCGGGAGCCGAATAGGTTGTAAGAGGGGCAGGACCTTTGGAGTAGTAAGTTCCGTTGGAGTGGGATTCTACAGAACCAAGGTAAAATATCCATTCAATAACGGGGGCATGTAGTGTTAACGCTGAAGCATTCCACTTTTCAACAGCGTTTGACTACAAGGCTACCCCTTCCCGGTCTCCGTGAGAAATGTTTATTCCACCACAATCGGGTACGGGCATATCCCGATATACCTTTGGCAGAAATGATGATGGGTAGTACATTAATAAATAGAGTGATTTATGGTGTATATATACATGGTTCCACTAAAACAATCATACAGTGGAGTTGGACTATTGGAGTTTGTGTATGTTTTAACTTGGGATAAGGTACTCACGGTTTACGAGTGATAGTTGAATGCTAGCATTGGACGCATACTGTCAGAGGCAGTTTGGGGTTAAGTAGACCCAAGATCAGCTCATTCCTATTGTCACAGATCACAGAGTGAAAGGAATGAAAGCACACCGAGCACATTGGGAGTGCATAATTTTGAAAGATATGATGTAATGAAATGCAAAAATTGTTTGTTTTCTGTTTCCTTTCACATTTTTTCTTACAGGCGGAATTTTTGCGTTATTTCCATATATTTACATATATTGTTTACGAGGGAACAGCTTTCTGTTCCGTCAAATATAAATATATAGGAAAATTCCTTAATCGATACCAGGGAGGGAACTTTGTTTTGCCCTGAAGAAAGCCCAGAACCGAACAGGCCGTCAAACAAGGGCTGAAACATGTTGGCATATCTTTAGGGTCATAGGCCATTACCTCCAAAAGACCCCTTTTTTATATTTTTATTTTAATATCCGCTACGTCCCCGCGAATAAAGGGATACCTGGGGAACGCAGTAGGATTTTTATCTTTAGACCCCCTGGCCTACATCTTCTAAGCGCTCCCTGAAACACGGTTGAGCCCACCCTGACCTTTAGGAGTCAGGGTGAACCCGATGATGAAGCATGACACCAATAGGGTGTGTGAGGCTTATGTCATTCTTACCACATTACATTTACTAGTTACTGTTATGTAAAACCCCAGCATTTTTTCTGTTAAATATTTGGCCAAAATGCAATATAGGTTGGTGAGTAACAAACTTTAATTCAATAAGAAAAATATAAAAATCTCTCTTTTACTAGGTTTGACAAACCCATAGGTAGATCAAATTTCATGTTGGCGCAAAATATATTATATGGATATATCATATGTAAGGACAGAGCACTTTCTGAATGTTCCCTTATCAGCACAAGAAGACAGCAAGAGCATGAGGGATTTATTCTTTGTCAGAGAGACTTTAAATCAGTGTAAATAATCAGTGATAACAGGTAAGAATTTGAAAGACATGGAGGCAGGGCCAGTGTCCAGCTGGATTACAGAAAAGGGTCTGGGATCCGACATTCTTCTGTAGTCACTTTGTTGAGGTAGCTGACTATTCGAAGGCTAGAGTATTCAGCTCAGTTTTCAAGAGGTTTCTCAATTGAAGGTAGTTTGGTGCTGACAGTGTTGCAAACGCTCATATCTTAGACCCCCAACTATCTGCCTCCATGCTTAAGATGATGAACATTGTTGTTGAACATCTAGGACGAGATCACTCATAAGCCTTTGGCTGGGGTACATTTATATGCCAGAATTTGAAAATAGCTAGTACTTTTGCCCTTGCACAATTTGTTCATGATGCTGAGAGTTTTATATTTTATTCTGTATTCCGCCAGCATTCTGTGGAGCATATTCATATCTGGATAGTTAAGTCAAGATCCTTCATATCGGCTGCTTTATTGTGTGTTCTTTTTAGTCTGGGGGTTACATCTTTAGGAAGGCCATTGTAGACCAAATTACAATAGTTCACATGCATCAGGACTCTCCTCATTGGTTAGTTGTGAGGGATAGGACTATTGTCTTTAGAAGTGACAGATAAAGGATAATGCTCTTCGCTACCCTATTCATGTATGGAAGAAGATTGACATGAAGATGATGTTGAAGTTTGTTGCTTGTTGTATGTATCTGGAAAATAGCCTCTTGCCATTATTAAACTGACTTATTTTCAAAAGCTGTTCAGTTATGTGACAGCCTCTGAAATACTGAACTGACCAAATATTATCACTGCTGGAGCTTACAAATCAGCTTAAAAGATCAGAAGGCATAGTCAATATTCACCAACTGGTCCAGTGTCCTCACACCAGCAACAGAAAGGAATGATTGAGAAAAGATTTAGGCAAAGCTACCTTGTTTACAAGAAGTTCCTGGGGGTAATGATATCTGCTAAACAATTGTTGAAGGGTATACAGCAGAAATCGGTAAAATACATCTATAGATTCTAATAAGTAAGATCCTCACACTTTCAAGAACACAGTGCTTGGAAGAATGTTTTCCCACCAAATACCGTGATATGAATCAAATATTGCCTGTGTATTGTGTTGCATGCTACACTGGATCTGCTGATTTAGGGCCTCATTACGAGCCTGCGGTCCATGGACCACCAAACTCACGGGGACGCAGCGGTGGCGGTCTTCCGACCGCCAAATTACAACCAGGGCAGTGGGGCCGCCCTGGCACCACCGCAACCTGCCAGGGATCAGAGATCCCTGGCAGTGGCACAGAGGATTTGAGGCCGCAATATGCTTGGTGGGGCCACTGCTGCCCTGCCACGAATATTATGAGTTTCCTCACCACCACATTTTTCATGGCGGTGCGACTGCCATTAAAAGTGTGGCGGTGAGGAAACAAAGGGGACCCTACAGGGCCCCCTTGGGCCTCTGTGCCACGGAGTGCATGCAGGGGGGCACATGTTGTGCCCCTATGTGCATGCACCCCAGTTTTTGCATGGCATGGACTGCAGCAGTCTATGCTGTGCAGGTACGGATTTTGACGTTCCCATGGCAGTGCCATGGGAATGCCAAAAAAACACCCGCCAGACAGGAGAAAACTCCTAGACTGACAGTCGGTTTGACCAAATGGCGGTGTGGGAGTGGGGCAGTCCCGCTCCCGCACCACCAAACTCGTAATGAGGCCCACATTGTTACCACAATCAAGTAAGTGTTTAAAGTAAACCTCTAGCAGTTTCATTTACCTATACAAGTGATACTGTTAATTAAAGGCCGACAGAGGGCGCATTTACCAATTTTAAGTAATTACTAAAGCTGTATTTTTCTAGACATTACGAGTCTGTTAGGGATGCATATGCCTGAAAACATGCATCAGTTTTTCTGTATGCACTGCTGAGCATTAAATGAATACAAACCTCAGCAATACAATCATATAACATGCCAGAGTCATCATTTGCCCAGGTAATACATGCATGAATAAATTAATAAAAAGTGCTCAACAGTCCCACTTAATCACTCCTACATGTGATCAGCGTCACTGTGTCTGATTCATTTTCCCCAAATAACAGATCTTATACAAAGAAGACTGCTGAGCTGAAAAATCTCCTTGCACTATATCTTTTCATTGGTGACGTGCTGATTTGAACATGCCATAGAAAAAAATAAATTGATATACAACATCCACATATTCTTTACGAATCCAAAAACATTGTGGAAAATGTTTTGTATCACTAGCATAGCTCAGAATTTGACAATATTCCTACTGATTTGCTGAATTGTGTATTTAGACTCAAAAGTTATTGACAAACGTAATATGGTAGATCAGATTTAGTACACATTAAAATAATCAAGCAGTCAGCACTACAGCATTTTGATATTTTTACATATTCTTCTAGTTTTCCTATAATCATGTTAATCATAGCAAAAGTAAATTAACATATATCTAAATAAATGCTACGAAACAGGCCACCGTTTGAAAAAATCAATGTCCTTGAAAGTTTCAGTACAAACAGGGATGGCTACAATATGTTACATATACTAAAAATTCATTAAGCAAAGAAAAAAGCTATAATTTTCAAGACATTTAACTATGTCCACTACATATTTTGCACGTTTTTCCGCTTTCATAAAATAGACTGCATGTCAAATAAGTCTCCAGAAAACAAGGCCTTAAAAACTACTACTCAGGGTGCCTTTGAGGATATTTAATTAAAATCTAATCCTGCATTCATTAAGGCTCACATAAATTAAGCTGTCATTCATAAGATTTATGGATTCTCATTTGCATATTGCATACAATTCATCAATTACTCAAGTATGAAAGGAGCACATTTCCCTTGGAGCTGCCTGCTACTCTGCCAACATTTGAAATGAGGAAAGAGCAAGACTGTCAGGCATTCACACAAACTTTCTTCTGAATGTCTGTTCCTTGATTAATCTAATTTTCTAGCCATTCCTTACAAGATTCAACAACAGCCTTTCTGCAAGTTTCAATTATTTCTCCTGTCTTCATCACAAAATGTTCATGTCTTCTAATCCTATCTCATGTCTCGGTGATTATTTAAGTCATAGAAAACTGTTTAGAGGTATTTTCCAATCAAGTGCAGACCTACATGAGGGGCGAAAATGCCCAGGTGAAGCAAAAGGCCACACTCGTGATTTTAAAGATTCTCATGATGACAAAATCACCAACTAGCATTTTTTTATTTTTTTGCTTTCTTCAAATATGTGTACAGGTTAAATTTTTCCTTATTGACTTAACATTCCATCAAGTTAAGAATGATGCCCTCCCATTAACTTTCGATAAGAGCAAGAAGGATGTATGTTTTTGTACTTATCATATTTCTTTTAGTTCCTTGTTTTGATTTATTTAGGACCCATATGGATCTAATTCGATTATCTGCTTTGAAGTGTGACCTGTGGATTATTTGATTTTACGAGTTCTAAGTAGTGTCTGCTGTTGCAACAAATTATTAGCACATGTGAAAATAAAATATGTACACACTGCGAAATCGGCAAACTTATTTTTTCACACACACGCGATGATTTGTACCAATGCAAAAAATCAAAAATGTTCTAAAAATATCAACTATAAAAGCAAGAAAGTGAAACACTTGCCGTGCAAACATACTGCAGCACTGGAAATGTTCATACGCACATACCAAATTCTCATAGCTACCAACCCTTGTATAATTTCATAACACTGGACAAAACACAAGCAAATGCTCGCACAATAGCAGACCTCATACTGATAAGTGTGCGTTTATAGGGAAATAGATACTAGTGTAAAAGCTTTTGCAAGGTGAGGACCTCGCTCACCAACATGCTGTATGAAGAAGTGTTGCTGAAATGTAGCTTTCCACCACTGACATTACTAGCAATACTGAGTGAAGGGTAGTAACAGCGGACTAGGCAACAGGTTAACATTTTTGTAGTTCTGCATGGGGAAACCATTGATTCCTTACAATTTTTTGGGTCATGTTCATCGTAGAAGTATCACAATCATCCAAAGGCTTTAAATCATTTATAGACTTTCCATGTGGGGGTCCTTTGTACTGCATGGCAAGGTTCTGCACCATATTGCATATACTACACATTTTCAGACTCAAGAAGCTCTTGATCTCCACACGTACATACAAGGGGTATGATGCCTTCCAAAGGTCTGCCCATGCCCGCTGCATATAGTAGAAGCCAGCTCCTTAGGAAAACAGACTGTACAGCATATATAGTGATTATATAATGAATCTGCAAGCATGCAGGGTATAGTTTCATGTATCACTGCATGGCGGTAAACTCATTGTGTTAGCTGACGAGCAGTTATACCATTTGAAATAAGCTATAATTCTTACCCCCAGAGCACTGGAACAAATGTTGGCATAGATGTAGCCAGTTTATTGTCCAGTTACAGTTTTCCACATAATACTTTAGTATTGTAATGCATCAATATATACAGCAGGAAACTAATAAAGTGTGATGGCGATAGACAAGTATCAAATTGGCAAGTGCTGCGCTCTATGAAGCTGTGGTCACTAACAGATTAAAATTTTAAAAAACAAAGACATCTAAGCCATTGGCCAAATGTGCACATGGGTTTATGTATTACACAAAGAGCCCTTGGGCACAATGGGCATTTGCATCTGCTTTCTGCACCCCTGGGGAACTTTTCTATCAAGGAATTGGTCGCAGATGCTCACTTGGCTCCTTTGGCAATATGGCCATGTGGGTGTAAAATGCGCGCTGGTGCAATCACAAGCCATCATTCCCACATTTGCATTGGGGAATGTCCCCAAACATTGTCACAGCAGTAAATAAGCTGTGTACTAAGTGTGTGCCACATTTAAGGTGATGCACAGTCAGTGCACTCCACGAAAGAGCCCTTGGATGGGGGCCATGGTTTCATATGAACCAGGGGCTACCCCCAAAACGTAGGTGCAATCACACACTGCAACTGCTTGTGGGGGCATCTGTGCTACATTTGAAACATAGGGTGGCCCACAATTGGGTGGATCTCCTTTCCCTAATGCTCTGGTCTAAATGTAGAGGTGAGTTTGTGTCTGCAGTAAGAAAAGAACATTTTCAGCATGTGGTATGAGCCAGGCACACCCAGTTAAGGGATCCCCGCAGGTCACAATTGGGACAGTACACACAATCTTCAATACTGCTTCGGGATGCATTCCTTGGTACATTGAAAAACCCATTAATGCGCACAAACATGCTGGCTGCTGGAAAAGTGACATAATGGGCTTTGTGAAGCCTAGCATTTGTCCTCAATGTGTTCCCCAGTCAAGCTTTCGCAAATAGATCATAGATTAGTCTCATTAGATTACTTTTCATCGCAGACATAAACGAATGAAGGACAGTAAAGCTTAAAGACTAGAACAACCCTGGATAGCAAATGATAGTAACTGCAGACTATCATACAGATAGAAAAGGGACATCTAAATCTTTGGATCTTAATATCCCTTGCTCATAGTATGCATTTTTGAGATCAGTAGTCCAAGCTCCCACCATAAAGCAAATATGTCACTTGTGTCAATGTGTGTGCAAAACAAAGGTGAAAATTTTGCAAATTAAACAAATTACAAATATTCAAGAAGGGTATGTGGTTGCCCATCTGTAAATTCAGACAGACATCTATGTGATTCTGTAAAGTTGAGAAAAGACTTATGAAGCAACCCATAACAACAATTCCAGGATCACAATATGTTGTCAAAAAGAAGACCTGGACTGAAAACAGCGTCTCCTTACAGCATGGAGTTAGGTGCCAGACCTAACCTACCTTAAAAACATATACTGTCCTTCATCTCATGCACAGTAATTATCAACTTATGAAGCAGCATAATTATTAAAATGAACATCAGACTTATTTTGGACATTTTGAAGAAATATCGTAATAAAACGAATTTTACATATTTCTATATGAAAATACTACAGCTCACTGCAGCAGTCACATCAAACTGAAACCATATGATTAAAATTCGGATCAAAATTGTGACACCACAAGCAGAGCCCTCCAATGCTTAAATTAATATATATATATTTTTTTTAATTGATTTATCAGTGGAAACAATAGTACTAATGATGAAAGGACAAACGCAACCATGCTTCTCAGTTCTTCATGGTGCACCTCTAAATTCCTGGTGTGGTAAGAAACATGGAGTTCACATCATACTAATGGCTTCAACATTATGCATTAAAAACAAACAAGAAGGTCCTGTTCATTCTGCAGCACAGTGCCCAGCTTGGGCGTAAAGACCTTGCTCAACATAGTACAATTGCAATAGGTAAAAACCAGCATAATGGAGCAGCCGGTGTCAACATTTAGTTTATAATCTGATCTGATCCTATGATGAGAATTGCAAATTAATGTGCCAGGAACTACTAACCTTTACTTTCTACCCCAACAAAAAAAGGAACATTTGCAACAGCTTCTTGTTAATATTTGACTGAATAGGATTATTTGACTCCTTCTGGAAATAGGACCTTGTGACAAATAGATAAAATGAAACAAGTGAGAAAATCAACATTCTAATCTTAATTGTGGCTGGAAGAATTCTGCTTGACAATGGATAACTCCCCATCTCACGTGTTTTGTGACTCATGTTTATCTAAACATGTCACCTACATTATCCTAATTAGTACAGCGAGAAGATATCTGACAACCTTGCACAGTTTTTTTCTAAAGTTTGCCAGATTTGCTAAATGAGAAGCTGGAAAAAATGAATTGTGAAAAAGAGGGCCATGCGCTGCAGTGGGAATTGTTCCACTTCTGTAGATGGCCAGAAGAACAGCGGATTTGTTATCCCTGCACCATGCAACATTTCCATTCCACAATCCCAGAATCTCATAAGGGACTTCCAAAATCGGAAGACGTCTGAGATATAGGAAGATGAGGGACTTTGGAGTAAATCCTAATGCAACTGTCTGCAACATCACTGTAGACAGTCGCCACACTGATTTTAATCAGGGTGGGAGGCAGGATCATTACAATTAGTTTCCCTGATCCTCCTATTTCCCTGTTTTAATTCACATGGTCTACTAGAACCCACATCACAGCACATCTACACTTTAGGGCCCCTTACACACACCGCACCAAACGGCAAGGAATAAAAGATCTCCGCCAAAGAGCCCCCACTGAGGGTGCCCGTCGGGTATTGCAGCGCTGACCCGACGAGGAGCATGCCCGATGATGAAGCATGACACCCAGCGGGCTGGGTGTGTGAGGGCCCTCATTCCGAAAGGAAGGATTCCCCATCCTCCCTCTCGTTAGCCACTATTGGATCTCGCCCCATGTTTGTTCACCCCCCTTAGGAACTGCATACTCCTTTTGTTTGTTACTTGGACTTTGGAAGTCCCCTGGAATTTGGGAAAAGAGAGGGAACTTGGCATGGCCAAAACAGAACCTTGCAGCTTGATGCCTGGTCTCGGCTGGACAGATATTTCATTATAGAGGCATAACAAATCTTAGCTACCCCACAAGGGGAAAACTCTGGAAATTTCTACACTTTTATATGTAAAGTGAAATGCTCCAAATTTACAGCCCTGTTAGGCGTAATTACAAATTCAGCCAACCATAATTTTAGTTAAGAAGTGAGGACTGGTGAAAAAACAGTCCACTATGTTTAAATAAATCCATTTCCTCAATAAGAAACATAGGTTAGACTCTTGACATAAAATCTGTTAAACATCTGAATCACCCAGCACAGTCAGCCTAAAGGAAATTCTGGATACAAGCAAATATAAAGTATAACGTATTCTCTGAAGTGCAGGAAGTGACTCATAAATGTTTTCATGATTTATTCGAACATCACTCACTATCTCCCCAGAGGGTATATTGAACACATGCAAAATTAATTCCATTTACTCTAGAAACCACAATATCAGTTGTTTTAACTTCTCTTCAGAGCATAATATTTCTCTGAGTTTATGTTGACACTAGGGGAGTTGTAGCTCACAACTGATCCAACATTGTCAAATTACAACATACCTACAAAAGAGTAATATAATCAACATGGAACGTTTTGTAATCTAATTAGAGGTGATTTTGATTGCATTTTTTCACCTGCAGATGAAATTACTTTGAAATCCCATTAAAGTCAGTCTACATTTTAATATCAAAATACTCAATTTAAAATCAGAAAATGACAAAATGAACTTGGTGTGGCAATGCAGATTTTAGTATTGGGAAGTCAAATATCATAGATCATAGATATTTCCCAGTGATAAGAACTGATCCAATCAAATAGTTTGACTACAGATGAGTCAAATAAGCCTGGGTCCCATAATACCCAAATAATAGTGCTGTCCTAGGCGCAAGAGTGAACTCTGGAAGTTTACAACTGCACTTAGGAGAGCACATTAGTGAAAGACAAAGGCTGCAGCTTGAAGTCATAGCTCCATCTTTCACTTGAGGCAGGCAGACTGACTTCTCCTTGGAGAAGGGGAAAGGCATCCCCGGTTGATGGGTGATGTATCCCAAGAGGTGCCTTTGAGGGGCATAGTGATTGTGTACCACCTTTATATGGCGTACAGTCAGTGTGCCTCCGGATGGCCTCTTTGTCTCTGTGTACACCTCTGCAAATGAGCAGATGAAAAGGCAAAAGGATTCTCTCCTTTGCATAGGGGCCACTACAGATGCAAATGAAGGAACACCCCCCTTGACATTGCACTGGGACACATTTAAATCTGATGTCATATCGCGTAAGGTGCCACGCTGGATCTGCAGCATCTTCTGTTCATACAGAAGTGGCCTAGGGGCACATAAAAAGTAGGCATACATGCCTGTTGGGTCCCTATGGCACTTAGTCTAAAATGGCCCAGTTGTTCAATATTTGCATTAATCTACACTTCTACTTGGAAGGTATTATAAAATGTAGTTTGTAACTAAACGAAAGGTGGATATATGTTTCAACTAAAAATGTTTTTACTGTTTCAACTGTAAATTTATTTACTGTGATAAATTATCATTGTAAACATTTCCACATATATCCTAATTGAATTTGCAGCACTTGCAAATTTTTTATATATTCTGGAAATTTCCAGGTGCTTTGCCAATATTTAGAGTATGATGAAAAGAGTGATATTTTTCTCCAGACAACTCATGCCTCAACCTGCGTGGGGTGATGTATGCACCTGGGGCTTTCTCACGGCTCCTGGTCAATTGTTTTAAGAACCACATGGGATCAAAGCTTTACTCTTTGACAGTCTTAGGGATTTGGTTCCCACATTGCCTGTCAGTAGTTCCCATCTTTACAGAGGCATGATTTTACTTCACAAGTCAGTCCATTCTGTTACCTATATTCTTCATTTGCTTTCCATGGAACCTATTGGACTAATGCATCTGATAATAATGAATTGTAAAAGGAAAATATTGGCAAAATGATGTACTGCTGAAATTTGGCAGCTCTGAGGTGTGGAACTGAACTCTAGTGCATTATTTTGCAAGCTCTGTTTTGGCCCAGTATTCTGTGAACAACAGTTCCATTAGAAGTTTTTGATGGCAACATTTGTCTGGCACAACATTTCTTTTACTTTAACAATGACATACTGTTATATATATATATATATATATATATATATATATATATATATATATATATGGATAGTTAGCTGGTATAGCTACATTGATGACCTATTCATTTTATGGAAAGTGTCTAAAGAATCAGCTAACACCTATGTATCAGCTCTAAACGACAAAGATGTCAACTTAAGATTCACTGGAGAGATGAGTACAGAAATCTGTAAATTTTTTAGACCTAAAGGTCTTTGTGGCAGATAATAGGATATGTTCCAGTATATACAGAAAGCTGACTGCAGGGAATTCCATTTACAAGCTACAAGTAGTCATCCTAGTACTCTCAATTGGAGCATCCCCAATGGGGAGTTGCTTCGCTTGAAGAGGAACTGCACAAGGGAAGTAGATTATGAATCAGCAGCAGATGAGTGTATACAAAGATTCCAACAAAGAGGTTACCCCAGGAAAGTATTATCTATAGCAAGAGATAAAGTTAAAAACAAATCTAGACAGAGTCTCCTCTTAGATAACATCTGTGAGAATGAGACTAATCACAAGTTCAGGCTAATTACTACTCAAATGATGCAGGAGCTGTAAACAGCATCATTCGGAAAAACTGGCATATTCTTAAAACAGACCCTGTATTTGGAACAGATATACAAGAACATCCCAGCATTACATACAGAAAAGGGAGGTTTATAAAAGATCAATTAGTTAGGAGTCATTTGCCAGTAAAACACACCAATATAAACTATAGTGGTGTGGTGGGATTTTGTTCTTGCAGGAATTGTAAAACATGTAAAAACAGCAAATAAGTACTGACATTTCAAGTACCAGAATGCAAAAAAACCTAAAATAATCAATAAATTCATGAACTGCAATACCACCCATACAGCTTACTGTATAGTATGCCCATGCAAATTAAAATACATTGGCAGCACAATACATCAGGCAAAAAAATTGATCCTCAAACACGCAAGAGCTATTGCTAAGAAAGACAAGTTGTATCCCATCTCAAGACATTTTGAGACACACCACAATAGCAATAGGGACCTACTGCAATTTTTCTGTATAGATCATGTGCCTCAAGAAGCAAGGGGGGGATCGGGTGTTGAAACTTAGATGCCTAGAATCCCGCTACATACTAGATTTACAAACAAAAGCTCCATAGGGCCTTAACACAGAAGAAGATTTTGCAGTACATTTGGGAATATAATGTTTTGTATAACATACACTTCTCTTTGCCTCCAGGAGATGATATTCACCAATGAGATAGTGGCCCACAAGGTTTTAACTTCCTTTTCTTTTCTTTCCCTTTCTTTTTGTGTCTTGGTGATACAGGATTATAGCATTAAGAGACTGCATATCAACAGGAAGTATAATTCTAGGATTTTGTTGGCTTTCTAAATGTTATGGTAGGGTGATCAGTCCTCAGTTCTGATCTTACTCATTTGGGGTTCAATCTTTGGAAGGACTAAAGTGGAAACACTCTAAAGTTATAATTGGATGAATTGGATGAGACTGTAATTTTTCCATGGAATTCGCAATTATCATGTATTCTTTGCATTCAATTGAAATGGAATTTGTGCTATCTTGTCAATGGTTTTAAGCACCTGCTGTGATCAATTATAACTACACTCTCAGAATGCTTGCCATCTGTTCAATGGTGATAGATAGCATGATGAATTTAACCATAATATAACTGAATCATATATAGAACCACCAGATTAAATATCTCACCGTTGAGGACTCAGATATAATCGGATCTAACAATCGAGGATTCGAAATTTTCACAGAAATATTTATGTTGATTGATGAATTGGTTTATTTATTTATGCATGTAACCACATAAACTATTAAAATAGCATACAGATTTTCAATCATGAATGAGAAATATTTCACTGTAAGCACCAGTCACTTTAAGATGGCGGCTGCCAAAAAGTAAGAAAGATTGTTATAAACACGTTGTCTTCTTTCTATGAACTGCCACGTCAGAACAGACAACCAATAGACAATGTTTATATTAACATGTTTGGCAGTCTACTCACTGAATGTCGAAAAAGGCATCTGCCGAAACACGTTCGTGCTACTTGTGAAAAATAAACAAGTAATTTGTATTCCTCCCCGTGAGTGCTAACTTCTTTTTGGGAAGACTAGGAGCAACTGGTATCGTGAGCCCACCCTCACGAATTGAAAGCACTAGCCCACGAGTGCAGTGGATCTTGGTGGTTTCAAGTGGAATATATATATATTAACAATACTAACCCCAGTTAAAGAAGTCTGGGAAGGAGGATCTCTACCAGATTCATGGAACCATGCTCATATTATCACATTTTCCGAAAATGGTTACAGTGGATGGTAACTGAGATTATGCAAGAAACAATCTCAGAATCTATTAGTATGAGTTTGAAGGCTTGTAAAATAGCTATATACTACTTTCAGCAGTACCACAGTCTTTTTGATTATTAAATCACACCTGCTAAGCTGAGGAAGTGGTATATAAACACATATTGTACTAGAGGCAATTCACAAGAAGCAGACAGGATACTTATGTTTGCAAAATGCCAGATAGTTGTACCTTATTGGGAAGACATATTAGTATAAATCTCGAGTGTCATTAGAATTAACATTAAGTATGAACTGGACTAATTTTGATGGAATGTAGCAGGAATTTACACAATCTGTTTGCTTTCTTAGCCATATTGATGGCATGATTGCATTTTCCACGTGCCTGGAAGAGCAACGCCCAGCCAGATATCTCTGCATGGACTTAGAAAGTTCTTGACATTTTGATTTCGAAAAACAACAAAATGCAAACTATCCCTCCAAAAGATTTAACCATGTATGGGATCACACAGGTTTCCACTTTGATTTAGTGAACTTAGAGAGCTTCTGCAATTAATAGATTAATTGGAAAGTGCAATATCTATGATGGACATTGCTTTTGATATGACTTGATGTTTAAAGAAACTAAAGGTTTCTTAAATTACACAAACTAGATGAAAAATGTTTCAAAGTTTTCTTGAAATATGAAGGTTTTATTGCTACTGAGGATTAATGTGTTCAAGGCCTAGGTGGAAATTGTGAAGTAATACAGGATGTCTTTAGTTCACTATCTGATCTGTCATGTTTTACATTTTTTGGCATTTGCATGTACACTGGAAAGGGATCAAGAATTATCACTCTTCCGACTACAGAATTATTCACAATTTTGTACACAATCCCAGTGGCAATAGCAAATTACCACCTTAGGTTTTGCACTCCTTTTTTTGTAGTAAAGACAAATTACCAACTCCAGTGTTTCTCCAGTCTCCGCTCTTATTCACCATTGATTTTCTACATGTGTCCAGCTTGCAAGTTAGTTTTGTGAACTAATACCCAAGCAGATAAAACCCTCCGATCAGGAGGTGAGTTTAGGCACATATTCTCATTTCATATATTCCCAAGGACCAGTGGACAGCAGAAATTAAGTTTATAATTTGTCCAACAGCTCAAAATCTGCAATTATATTGAGACACTAGAGTTCACCAGGACAGCTTTTAAAACAGGCCATCATAAGTTATGAAAAGCAATAAAGACCCTGTTCTACTACATCTAACCCTGAGGTGTAATTCCAGTTATTGTATCTAGTGTTTAGTTGGGATTATAGTACAGTACCAATGGGAGGAAAATAAGACGATCAGCTGGAAAATTAGCACCCTATTGAATAATCAAACCTTCAACCTATTAGGGTAGTGGAGAAGCATGGTCTCTATTTTAAGAACAAATGGGAGAGCATTCAAGAGCTTAAAGCCATAAACAAACAGGCCTAGCAGCCAATGCAGTCAATCTAAATGTAGGACTGATCAAATGCATTTCCCTGATAAACTGCAAAGTGCTACCAGAAATGGGGTGCTGAATCTTACTCGATAAAAAGATTGGAACATTTTGATGAAACATTTTCTAGAAACAGCAAGCTGCCTTAAAACAGAGCCTCTTCCAGATAAGAAATCAGTGTAGCAATTTAAACTTGGCTGCCACAGGTCCAAGCTATCTAAGGCAGAAGTATACACCATTTTCAGTGGATAGTTATTCATATTGGACATAATGCTAACAATCCATAAGCTAGTTAATCTAATCATTTAGCGTTGCCTACTGGCAACGTAACATATAGCACCCATTTATAAGACACATAAGATATGGGTGTTAAGAATTCAAAATGTTTCTGAGGCCATTATAGCTACACAATTGTGCAATTACACTCTCATTTTGTTATCCTTTGCTACAGATGAAAGTCCGGCTCAGTGTTTTTTCTTAACATGATAGCCATGTGATAGTGTGTGCCACATAAAAATTATAAATATCACCATTCATTTCTATCAGGTTAGCATATTTACTAAATAGGGCATGTTGCTAAAACAACTTTCTGCAGACATTCAGGTCTCCTCCATCTTGAATATGTATATAGAAGGCCCTTCAATTAATGAATTCCTCAATGCTTAATCAAATTTCTATTTTTCATTTACTAATCTGATACCGATACTAAAACATAGATGAATGAATGTTTCCCAAAATCCTCTTCCATCCTTGTTCTCAACATTAGGTCATCTACCTTACAGTGCTGTTCACCTTATTGAGATGCTCCAAAATCTTGGCCAATTAGACACACCTGTTGTTCTCAATGTTAAAAAGAAGTTTCTTTCAACTGAGTTCAATACAGAAAGTACAAAAGGCCAATATGCAGACAAAAACAGAAAGCATGACAGTGGTAAACTCTGACTGCCCTTTGGATCAATATTTCTTCCAAAAATGAAGACAAGCATGAGATCCTTTGAGACAACTGCATTCCACAAGCTTGAATTGGATGATAAACAATAACTACACTTTCAGTATTCATAGAATATGTCTGACCATGACATTTGTTATAACAGAACGTGGTGCACACTCATATTATTATTATTTTTTAAACTTGGAAGTGTTGTACTCTAACTCCCATGAGTTTGAATATCAAAAATGTATCTGTATTTGCCATTAGAGGTGTATAGATCTACACTGTATTTATAAAGATAGGAGAACGTTTTGTAAAGTTTGTATCTAGCAATTATCAAGTAATTTCAGGGTTTTTGAAGGTGAAGACATATTTTTAACCCCATTTGTTCAAGAAAAAGCACCTTCACAAAAAAAAATACACAAATACTATAGTTGCTTTTGAATGCAAGCCTTGGAGAAGGTGATTGCTACTTACTGAGAAGAAGGTAGCCTAGAAGTTGAGAAGAGGTAAATTTGTTATTTCATACTGCAGATTTAGATGCTCAGTCCCTTAAGTCTGTATTATCATCTGTCCCATGCTCACAGCTTCTGTACTAAATCTCACCAACCTGTCTGCAGAGCTCAAAATAGTAGTACTTTTTTTCCAAGTTGCAGATAAGTAAAAAGATTAATATTGTAAGGAAAAAATAGTATTTATAATCAAAAACTTAACATTACTTTTTAATGGAGATTGATGCACTGAACCACATAATCTACATATTCAAACAGTAACATTTTATAACTTTCTACTCATATAAAGGAACGTTTAGATAAATACCACAATTGAGTCTTACAGAAACCACACAACTTGCGTGATCTAAGATAAGATTTCATTATAGTCTCAAGTAAACTACTATTATGCTAGTGAAACTCTAAGTACACGGTGCAACATTTTCATTTCCTATTGTTAAATATTTCAACTTGCACAATACATCACAACACGAACATCCTGCCTTGCAAAATTAACCTACTGCATATGACGACACTGCACATGTTAAAGAAAAAACTAAGCAGAATTGTATGGAACACATTGCACATTACCAAAGCAGGAACATAACAATAAATAACAATAATTGAATGTGAAACTGGCAATAGGACTTGATGCCATTATTAAGTTATTTTGAGGAGGGAGTGTCACAGACTGTATGCCCACAACATTTAACATTGTGCATATAATGTTCATTATGAGTCACTGAAATGTGACTGAAAACAGTTATTCAGAAAATTGGTCAAGGCAATATGACACAGGTTAAAAACACAGTGGGTATGAGAGGGATAGTGGTTTGGTTGTAGGACCGTCTAAGCTGGTAGAGCCTCAGTGTATGCAGTCCCAAAAAGTAATGGCACTCATATTTATGAGCAGATTCATGAGTTACAGGTACAAAAAAAACTGTTCTTAATGGTTGTGCCAGACCCAGATATTATTTGAATATTTTATGATATTGACATCAGAACACATAAAAACAATGGGGCCGATTCCGATCTCGGCCGGTAGTGCTCCGAATCGGATTCGGCTTAACCGGATCCGATTCGGAGCCCTATTTCCCGACCGATTCGTACGCGCGTCCGGGTGAGCGAGTACGATGCGAAATCGCCGACCGACTCGTCCGGGCGTCCTGACCGCTCCGACCGACTCGTTCCCGGGTCTAACCGCACCGACCGACTCGCTCGGACTCGACTCGCACCGCGCAATGGAGACGTTCCCCGGCCGGGTAAGTACGATGCGCGCCGCGAGCAGTCCGACC
This sequence comes from Calotriton arnoldi, assembly GCA_963921515.1. Taxonomy (NCBI): domain Eukaryota; kingdom Metazoa; phylum Chordata; class Amphibia; order Caudata; family Salamandridae; genus Calotriton; species Calotriton arnoldi. The sequence continues at coordinate 1,330,104 of CAWUFW010003598.1, forward strand.
GAGCCGCGCACTCCGGCTCCAAAGAGCAGTCGGAGCCATACTTTGGAGGTCCGTGTCGGACCCCCCTGTAAGCGTAGCCACGCGAGTCGCACACAGGGGGGACACATGGGTCCCCCCTACACGTGCATGTACGGCGCGACCCGCATCGACGTGCACACGCTGTAGGGGGCGCCCTTGTTCGCGTCGTGCCCATTGAGTCAATGGGAGCCCGTGTACGCGTCGTACGACTGGCTCCCATTGACTTCAATGGGAGTCTGACCGAATCGAGTCCGATAGCATACGTGCGCATCGTACTCGTTCGGTCGGACTGCTAGAGTCCGATTCGGTCGGAAATCTCTCCGGGTCCGGCTCGGTCGGAGAGATTTCCGGCCCGAATCGGAATCGGCCCCTGTGTGTCTTGATCAAGTTTCAGGTACATTTGCAGTAAAGATTTGAACCGTAAAAACTATTTAAGGGAATTGTTCTTCTTATCAACTTTGGGGAGAACGTTAGATACACTTTTTTCAGGTCGATTGCACCATATGGAGTTTGGTGTTAACACAGTCTTAAGGATGGTGGTAGTCGGAGGATTTTCAGGAAATTGTGTATGCATATTTTCGTTTGAGAATGAAAAATAAATGCCACAGTCTCCAGGAGTTCAAAAGGATCTAAAACCATCATGTAATTTAAGCAATAAATATAATTGAACATATTTACATAATCTCTAAACGTTGATAAAAGCAACATGAAAGATGCAACGGGATAATTCATAAAAAAATACTTCAGAAAACGTCCACAGGAATTAGTCCATCTGAGGTACTATCAAACAGAGGAATCATGCAAAAGTGTGTGCTGCACATGCTAGTGTTGACAGTGGCAAATAAATTAAAAGGCATCAATATTTGAAATCTTTATCTGTTGTCTGAGGTAATACTGCTTGCTCACATTGAGGAATCCTCTGCTAACAGCAGACGTTCATGATTTCAACTATATGAATATGCCAATTCAACCCTCAGCTCGAGAATTCGATTTATTCTCATTATGACATAGAAATGTGATCATTTACACTAACGAAACTAAAATCCTCTACACCGACAGGAGTCCATTTTCTCCAAATTCATTACCACAGGATCTAAGGCAATCAAATCTGTCACATTATGTTCACCCATACTGCCAAATCCAACCCCCCATAGCTTCCCAAAAATCAATATCAACATAGTATTTCACTAATGGCGTTTGTAAATGTACTGCCCTGTGTCTACATACACTAGGGAGTGTTTTTAGGTCTCGCCTGGTGTTAGCAGCGAGCATGCGCTGCTCTCGCCATGCGAGTGCCTTTTGTTATCGATACAGTTTCCAAACTCACTTAAAGGCACGCCCTTGTTTTCAATTGGTGCGCGTCGTCGTTTATGTTAAACGCTGACGCGTGATTGAAAACCGGGCTTTCAGGTTACCGCCTTGTCCACTTTTAGGCCGGCCCATGTGGACAAGCCCACGCCATCTTGTTTTTGCTTGTGGCAATAGCTTTGTATTGTCATGGCAACCAAGCTGTGCTACTTTTTTTTCCCTTCACATTTGTTGACACATGCGGCATTTTTTTTTTTTACACATTTGTTGACACGGCATGCAGCTTGCCAGAGTTACGTACACGCGGCATGTAGCTTGTGCCCACAATTGCGTACTTTTGTGTTATTTTGCTTTATTGACACACGCGGCATGCAGCTTGTCAGAGTTACGTACACGCGGTATGTAGCTTGTGGACAGAATTGCGTACTTTTGTGTTATTTTGCTTGTGCCCAGAATAGCAGACTTTTGTGTTATTTTGCTTTATTGCATGTGTGTGCTTAAAAATAGTTTTGCTTTTAATATGCTTTACAAATGTACGCTTGGTTTACACGCGGCATGCAGCTTGTCAGAGTTAGGTACACGCGGTATGTAGCTTGTGCCCAGAATTGCGGACTTTTGTGTTATTTTGCTTGTGTCCAGAATTGCGTACTTTTGTGTTATTTTGCTTTATTGCATGTGTGTGCTTTAAAATAGTTTTGCTTTTAATATGCTTTACAAATGTACGCTTGGCCTAAGCATTTTACAATATTTGCTTATATTGAGGTAGCTGTGATTTATTTTGGGGGTTGATTATTGTACATGTGGCATAGAACTTGTGCTTAGAGTTACGTACTTCTGTACTATTTTGCTTTAATAGTATTACTTGTGTTTATATAGCATTGGCTTCTATCAGATCGTGTTTTAATATTACAATTTGATAGTTGGATTAGGTTAATATAGTTTAATTTTAAGGGGGGAATTTGTTCTAATGATATTAAGGTGCGCTTGGCGCCACATAAAGATTTTTTTTTGTCGAATATGCGTTTACTCATGTACGCTTTCTTTTATTGTTCCAGAACATTTGCTTAGCTGCGCATGGTTAGAAACAAAAGGTAAGCTTAGTTTTAATTTATCTCTGGAGTTACTTCCTATTGGGTAATGTTTATGTCTTTTGCTTTACTTCGCGCTACCTGCTAATTTTTTTGGAAAGAATTACTGTTTGTTTAGGACTTGTGGTGATATATTTTCACAAATGTTAGGCACACGCACCCGTGATTATCTGTCGTATTACATCGCGCTAACTGTTGATTTTTTTTTAATTTTCATTAATGTACGTTTGGGGCTACTGGTGATATCTTTGCACAACAGTTAAGTACACACGCGCAGCGTGGAACTTGTGCCCACACTTACGGTATTTTCGTGCTACTTCGCGGCATGGAACATGTGCTGAGACTTACGTACTTTTGTGCTACGCTGTATTTATTCACCTTTTTTGCGTTTATATAGCAGTGGGTTATGGCGGATCGTGCTTTAGTGTTACAATTTGCGGTTTGGAACACTTTGTTGCACTAAGGGGTAACATTGGATATGCTACTATGTATCGGGTTTCTGTTTCTTTTACGATTTACTTTATTCGTTTTGTTGTACCGTTTTAAAGAATCACTGACTAAATATCGAAGGTCACAATATCGACCTACAAAAATATCGCAGCAAAAATATCGAAGACAAGAATATCAACATCCTATCTACATTAAGGTAAGTACAAAAATATCGTTAAAAAATATCGATGTCAAAAATATCGTTGTTAAAAATATCGTTTTTAATTTAAGTTAAAAAAATATTGTAAAATAAAGTAAATAATACATATAATTAAAAGAAACATAGTTAAAAATATTTTAAAATGCTTAAAAATTATAAGTAATATATATAATTGGAAAATAAATTAAACATATACATATAATATATAATATATATATATACTTACTTATTAATATGTTTTAATATTTATTTTCATAACTTATAAATTGTTTAATTTATTTTTTATAAATTATAAATACATCTATACACATAAAACAATAATATAAATACAAATTAAATAAATATATGTAACAAATTTTAATACATTTAAATTATTTTAAATCTTTTTTAAAATAATTATACAGTACATTAGCTAAAAAAATACAAAATATTAGATAGCGGAGGAAATCAAATTACTATTCCCACTCCAGTGAGTGCAACAGTAGGGAAAGTGTTGGATAGCATAGGGGTAAAAATTACTATTCCCACTCCAGTGAGTGCAACAGTAGGGAAAGTGTTGGATAGCGTAGGGGTTAAAATTACTATTCCCACTCTAGTGAGTGCAACAGTAGGGAAAGTGTTGGATAGCGTACTGGTAAAAATTACTATTCCCACTCCAGTGAGTGCAACAGTAGGGAAAGTGTTGGATAGCGTAGGGGTTAAAATTACTATTCCCACTCCAGTGAGTGCAACAGTAGGGAAAGTGTTGGATAGCGTAGGGGTAAAAATTACTATTCCCACTCCAGTGAGTGCAACAGTAGGGAAAGTGTTGGATAGTGTAGGGGTAAAAATTACTATTACCACTCCAGTGAGAGCAACAGTAGGGAAAGTGTTGGATAGCGGTGGGGTAAAAATAACTATTCCCACTCCAGTGAGTGCAACAGTAGGGAAAGTGTTGGATAGCGGAGGGGTAAAAATTACTATTCCCACTCCAGTGAGTGCAACAGTAGGGAAAGTGTTGGATAGCGTAGGGGTAAAAATTACTATTCCCACTCCAGTGAGTGCAACAGTAGGGAAAGTGTTGGATAGCGTAGGGGTTAAAATTACAATTCCCACTCCAGTGAGTGCAACAGTAGGGAAAGTGTTGGATAGCGTAGGGGTTAAAATTACAATTCACACTCCAGTGAGTGCAACAGTAAGGAAAGTGTTGGATAGCGTAGGGATAAAAATTACTATTCCCACTTCAGTGAGTGCAACAGTAGGGAAAGTGTTGGATGGCAGGGGGGTAAAAATTACTATTCCCACTCCAGTGAGTGCAACTGTAGGGAAAGTGTTGGATAGCGTACGGGTAAAAATTACTATTCCCACTCCAGTGAGTGCAACAGTAAGGAAAGTGTTGGATAGCATAGGGATAAAAAATACTATTCCCACTTCAGAGATTGCAACAGTACGGAAAGTTTTGGATGGCAGGGGGGTAAAAATTACTATTCCCACTCCAGTGAGTGCAACTGTAGGGAAAGTGTTGGATAGCGTACGGGTAAAAATTACTATTCCCACTCCAGTGAGTGCAACAGTAGGGAAAGTGTTGGATAGCGTAGGGGTAAAAATTACTATTCCCACTCCAGTGAGTGCAACAATAGAGAAAGTGTTGGATAGCGGAGGGGTAAAAATTACTATTCTCACTCCAGTGAGTGCAACAGTAGGGAAAGTGTTGGATAGCGTAGGGGTAAAAATTACTATTCCCACTCCAGTGAGTGCAACAGTAGGGAAAGTGTTGGATAGCGTAGGGGTAAAAATTACTATTCCCAATCCAGTGAGTGCAACAGTAGGGAAATGTAGGATCGCGTAGGGGTTAAATTAACATACTTATAAATTAATTTTTTGAAATAAATAAGATAATAATTATTCCCCTATAAACACACAACGCGCTACACATAAAAAATAACACAATTAATTTAATTATCAATTAATCAATTAATAAAAATTAATTACCAATTAATAATTAATTAATACATTAATTAACAATAACAATAAATATACACATATTGACTAATTAATTATATTTAAATTACTTCCCACCCTGTACCCCTATAAACCCACAACCCGCTACACATTAAAAATAACCTAATTATTTTAATTACCAATTAATCAATGAATTAAACTTAATTACCAATTAATAATTAATTTACAATAAATTAATTAACAATAAATAAAAATTAGTAATAAATTAATTATAATTAATATAATTATAAATTAACCAATTAATATACATTAATTGCCAATTAATAATTAATTAACAATAAATTAACAATGAATAACAATAAATAAAAACATATTAATTAATTAATTATAATTAAATTACTTCCCACCCTATTCCCCTATAAACCCACAACCCGCTCTGATACTAAAACGCAAAATTTCCTTTATTTTTTTTTATATTTTCTAAACTTTTAATACACATATTTAAAAATAATTAAAAAACTTTAAGAAAAATGTTAAACATACATATAAAATACATAACACTAAAAAGAAAATCGATATTATTTACAACTATATTTTTGCTGACGATATTAATGACTTCGATATTACTTACTTCGATATTAAAAAAATCGATATTACTTACCTTAAAGTCGATATTCTGGTCAACGATATTATTGACTTCGATATTCTGTCCCTACGATATTAAAAACTCGATATTAGTGTAGGTCGATATTTAAAATTCGATATTTTGACTGCCCACCCGTTTTAAAATTATAGTAGGGCGTATACATTTTTTATAGTTTAGGCAGAAATTTACAGACAGATTAAAAAAAAACACATCAGTTTTTGAAATTTTACATCTAACCCCTTCCCTGCGAGGGTAATTCCCCCACGGTGCGGAGGGGGGGCAGGGGGTGAGTGCGGCGCCGCGGTGCTCATGACGAGACCAGCTCGTCATGAGTCACGGTGGAGCTGTGCTCAGGACGAGCTGGTCTCGTTACGACCCCGCCCACTGATTAATTCACCCGCACAGGCGGGGAATTAATCACGCGTGGGCGGAGCGGCGCCGTTATGACGAGACCAGCTCGTCATGAGCGCAGCTCCACCGTGACTCATGACGAGCTGGTCTCGTCACGAGCACCAAAGGGGTTAATATCATATGATGTACTTTTTAGTGATGTTACTTACTGTCAATATTGAGGTAGTTGTGATTGTTTTCTTGGGGTTAATTATTGTACATGCGGCATAGAACTTGTGCCTTACACGCGGCATGCAGCTTGTCAGAGTTACGTACACGCGGTATGGAGCTTGTGCCCAGAATTGCGTACTTTTGTGTTATTTTGCTTTATTGCATGTGTGTGCTTTAAAATAGTTTTAATGCTTTTAATATGCTTTACAAATGTATGCTTGGTTTATGTGTTTCACAATATTTGCTTATATTGAGGTAGCTGTGATTGTTTTTTTGGGGTTAATTATTGTACATGCGGCATAGAACTTGTGCCTTACACGCGGCATGCAGCTTGTCAGAGTTACGTACATGCAATATGGAGCTTGTGCCCAGAATTGCGTAATTTTTTATTTTTCTTCACACACGCGGCATGCAGCTTGCCAGAGTTACGTACACGCGGTATGTAGCTTGTGCCCAGAATTGCGTACTTTTGTGTTATTTTGCTTTATTGCATGTGTGTGCTTCAAAATTGTTTTGCTTTTAATATGCTTTGCAAATGTACACTTGGTTTAAGCGTTTCACAATATTTGCTTATATTGAGGTAGCTGTGATTGTTTTTTTGGGGTTAATTATTGTACATGCGGCATAGAACTTGTGCCTTACACGCGGCATGCAGCTTGTCAGAGTTATGTACACGCGGTATGGAGCTTGTGCCCAGAATTGCGTACTTTTGTGTTATTTTGCTTTATTGCATGTGTGTGCTTTAAAATAGTTTTAATGCTTTTAATATGCTTTACAAATGTATGCTTGGTTTATGTGTTTCACAATATTTGCTTATATTGAGGTAGCTGTGATTTTTTTGGGGGGTTGATTATTGTACATGGGGCATAGACTTGTGCCTAGAGTTACGTACTTCTGTACTATTTTGCTTTAATAGTATTACTTGTGTTTATATAGCGTTGGCTTCTATCAGATCGTGTTTTAATATTACAATTTGATAGTTGGATTAAATTAATATAGTTTAATTTTAAGGGGGGAATTTGTTCTAATGATATTAAGGTGCACTTGGCGCCACATAAAGGTTTTTTATTTTGTCGAATATGCGTTTACTAATGTACGCTTTCTTTTATTGTTCCAGAACATTTGCTTAGCTGCGCATGGATAGAAACAAAAGGTAAGCTTTTTTTTTTATTTATCTCTGGAGTAACTTCCTATTAGGTAATGTTTATGTCATAATCTTTAGCTTTAGCGCTACCTGTTAATTTATTTTGTAAGTACATGTAGAGGTAGGTGTTTTAGATTTGTCTACAATTTAGCTTTATTTGTTTACGATGCGTTCAGGGTGTGTTTATTTTTATTTGTTATTGTGCACATGTCGTTTCCTTTTTTTATAAGTTTTGGCTGGTCACACATAATTATTGCAATCAAGGGATACGCACAATATTATATACAAATATACTAAATTATATGCATATACATATATATCAAACCATTTATATATAAATGCATTATTACAGCCATATATATATACATATATATTGCACACTTTTGCACATAGCAAAAATACATATATATGTACATGCATATTTGCAAAAACAATATTAAAAAAAACAACACCATTCACAAACCAAATTGCTTTGACTTAAACAAAGGCGAGACCTGTTACATTTTTAATGCTTGTTATATCAGCAGTACATTACGAAACATGTACATTGTGGTGTTAGTGTCCCTTTTAAAAATCTTTCAATAAGCGCTGGTGCCATTGGCACAAACTAAGCGCAGTTTGCAGGCATTAAGGAAGCTTTTAGTTTAGAGGAAGATTACTTTAATAGCTGTGATATAACTGGAGAAGTGCTTATCATGTGCTTCACTGGAAATCCAGCCCAGGAAATTACTTCATAGTGATTCTAAATATCTTATAATGTGCTTCTTTTTAATTCTAGGGAAATTTTCCCAGGAATGCCCTCGGCAGTTAAATGTGAAATAATTCTGAAATAACTTCCCAGGCAAAATAATAGTTAATCATGGTATTTTCTTTGAAACTTGACACCAATAGGAAATAACAATCAATATGATAAAGGCTTATAATTTTATAGAGACAGTAAATTGGCTTGTCTCACCAATTTCAACAAAATGCATTAAGTACCCTCAGAACCTGCTAACTGGATGAAACATTTCACCGTGTGAAGAGGAGGCATTGCCATGAAAGGGGCGGCCCTCATGTCGAGAACTTCTTCTGTAAGACCCACTTCTGCCCCCTCCACCCTTGATTGCCCCCTTCTCCAAAACACAAATAAAAAAAGAAAAGAAAAAAGCTTGCAGAGGATGCTGCCGCCGATGTCCTGTGGTGCTTTCACACCCCTTAATTGACATTATCTACTCAAAGCAGGTGCGGCTCCTCCGCTATGGCGGAGGAGCGTCGCCCCACTGCTTTCTTGCAGTGCGAGAAGCCAAAACATAAAATGGCAATAACTTTTAGCTAGTACCATTTTATGTTTGCTTTGCGGGTGGGCGGGTGGGTGGCCAGGGCTGCTCTGCTCTCCGAGCAGGGCAGGGGAGGAGTTGTTTGCCTACTCCTGAGTGCGCAAAGACTGTTTGGTCGGCCCTCTCGGGCCTCCCAAAACAGTCATGCGCCCTTTGCCGTTCTCCATGCAGGCTGCATTGCAGCCTTCATGGAGAACATGCACACCCCTCTAACCCCTGGCTGAGTGCTGTGTCACGGCACTCCAGACCAATCACAACGCTGCATGCAGCATTGTGATTGGCTTAGGGGAGGGAGCCTGGCTGCCTGCTTCCTGTTCCTGTTGGAGGCAGGAGAGCAGGAGCAGTGAAGATGCAGGAACCATCAAAAAGGTAGGCTTTTAGTTTTAATATTTTTAAAATTATGATTGCCCCTGCACGCCCCCCCCTTCCTGCGCCTGACCCCCCACCCACGAGCCATGCTGGGCGCTACTGACTCAGAGCCTCCAAATCAAATGAAAAGCCACTATTGTGCAGCGGTTTCAAGCTGTTTTCCTCCCACCGTGTGATGTCGGCCTCTCACCGGGTGACCATGTGAGGGGAGATGATATTGTGTGACACACTGTGGCATAGTGCGAGTTGGCAGGTCTGTACCCTTCCTGGGCAATGATTAGAAATAGCAAAGCAGCCAAGCTTGACTTTGTGGTATAACTTATAGTTGTTGTGCATGGCGTAGTCCTCGAATTTGAAACCAAGCTTGTTGGTTACTAAACTGGGGGCAGCTGGATGCATTGGCAGGTGGATGAAAGACTGGATTGACTATATGGACAAAGAGGTCAGCCATCAGAAAGAGTGGTTGACAATTTTTAGATAGATCAATAGATGGAAAAATAGACATATACATTGATAGATAGATATAATGCTTTCCTAGAAATTGAAAAAGACAGTTCACAATTGCCATACTTAATTATATTTCTATTACATTATTCTAAATCCAATTACTGTAGGTTGAGTTTGGCGTCTGATAAGCGATACTGAAGTAGACCATTCAAATAATATAAGAAGCTTTCATAAAACTTGAAACTAAGGGCCTGATTATGAGTATGGTGTTCCTCCTGTAGGACTGCCACTTATTCGCCCACAGGAGGACCGCCAACCCATGGTGCACCCGCATGCGGGATTCCGAGTAGAATCCAGGGTGGGTGGGCGGTGTGGCGGCGGTTCCATGGTGGCAGCATGCTTTGGCTGAGGATTAGCCAGCAGTCATGCCACGCCATGGGACCACTGCCACGTCTTGTGCACAGTGAGGCATGCTCCATGTCATGCATGCCACACAGTGCATGCAGGAGCATGAACTTGTGGGAGCCACATCTTGTGCCCCCTGCTCCCACCACCCTGGGCAGATTTGCCTGGGGGCCCTGTTGGGGGCCCCTTTCCCCACCTTTCTGCCAAGCATTTCATGGCGGGCTCACCACCATGAAATGCTTGGTGGAAAGGCCGGTCGTAATTTGCTCGGCGGGTCCGGCATTGGCATCACTGCCAATTCAGCCTTAAATCCGTACTGCCACGGGATCCTCGATCCTGGTGGCCACCACACTCCTAGTAGAGCTAGCAGATCCGTAGGGGTGGCAGTGGTCGTACTGCCACCATGAGTGTGGCGGTCCTAGGACCGCCGTACTTGTGATAAGGCCTTAAGTGTCTGAAAATGTAGTACATAAATGAAAAAAACGATTTCACTTTCACAGTATCCATTTAAACGAAAAAACATTTCACTTTTACAGTATACATTTGACTTTTACTTTGGTGCTCAAAACAGCTGTGTCAAAAGAGTGCACATATGTAACCCTAATAATTACCCATCACTTCACTCTCCCTGGCAAGCACATACGCATTACAAGTTAAACTGGAAGTCACTGATGATTTCTATAATCTGGGAAAAGCTACGTTTTAAAAAAAAATTCCAAGTAAAAGATTACATGTATGTTAACTGGCATTCAAACTTTTTTCAAGTTGAAATCCTCAAAGAAACAGTCGGGGGGGTCAAGAGGCTTGCATTGAAACAAACCACGTTAATATGTGGAAGGCAGATGTTTATATCACACCACAAATCCTTCTGCGAAGAGGAAGGTTACAAATCTGATGCTTTTCAGTACCAAGCAAGAAATAATGGCGTCTGGTCCCCAGAGCTTTTGATAAAAGAACTGTTTGCATATTCAATTTTTGTTTTTGCTGCTTGAGTCATCTGCTTAGGTTCACTCTAATGTGGCCCTGATCAGTTTTGCCAGCTGTGCATAAGTGCTGTTTACTATAATAACATTGCACTGCCTAATTTGACAACACAACAATAGCAGCACCTAAAAGCCTTGGGAAGACAAGGGTTTGTTGTGTGCACAGATCAAATCGGATGTGTTAATAGAGAGCACTTTCTTGCCCTTACACCCAGTTATGGTGAATACCAGGTCTGCCAAGATTACCACACTGGCCTTTCTAATATGAAATATAGGTATGACTCAACTGTAATAAACTGCATGACATAAGAGTAAGCAAATTGTAGCATCAAATATTTTTTTCTCAATAATACTGCTAGCTTTGCAGCAGTGTCAGAAACCCTTTCAGAGGGCAACGGGCAAGCAGGAAAGTTTCGGTCCAGCCGTAGGGGCTGAGGCCATTTGCTCCTTATGTTCCAGGGCCTGACCTACTATGGATTCTGAACAACTGGACCGAGTATCTCTTCAGCAATTGACTCTCAGAGTTAGTGTGGTAGTAGCAGTCCAAGGCTTCTCTGGGTGGGGGGTTGTAGATACATAGGATGAACACAGGCTCAAAACTCAAAATACATGCAGCAGCAGCAATAAATTATTGTCCAGTCAAATATTTTATGAAAAAAGAGAAATATTTTATTTTACCACTACTAACACAAAGGTAAATTCGACATTCACATACAACTACACAGTCTCTCTGTGGTCGGGACTCTAGTGTTTTGTAAGCAGTGCCCTGTGTTCCACTATCCTCATTCCTCTAGCAATAGTGATTATTCTCCATTCACTATAGGCAACATCCAGGCTAAACGCCATTAGTAGTCCGAGTGTCAGGAGTCCACGCCGACTCTGTAATAAAGTGAAACGTATTCCAGCGCTAAGCGCTATCTTGCAAGCAAGTTCCCACAGGGCCAACTGGCCGGAAATCAGCCTTACCCATACCTGCAAGGTTGGAGCGACCAGAGTTTCTGAATGAGCCCCCTCTGTGGGTTCTGGAGCAGCCGCAGCTCGTTCAGGTGAGTTCACTGCAGGTGACCCAGGTAGGCTACATACAGTAGTCCTCGGGTTACTCATACATGGTTGTGCAACTGCAGTGACCGCAGGTTCTTTGAGGCTCCTCCTGACAAGGTTAGTCTTTTGTCCATCCCACAGCAGGGGGAAAGTAATGCGTAGATCCTGATGCTGATTCTGCACCCTGGTGTAGGATCTTAGTGGTCCGCCTGGCGGCATCACTCCTCCAGCAATGATCCCAATCAGGTCACATTTCTTGCTGGTCCCGGTTACACCCTCTCAAATGGGGTCATTGTAGCTCTATTGCACAAGGGCTTCGACTCAATCAGTAGAGCAGATTCTTTCACAGCAACTCCTCCTCGCACCTCGGGTCACCGGCTGTCCACCGTACAAGGGTTACGGCCCACTTTGCACAGGAGTCTGTCCAAGGTGGCCCCTGGTGGCATACGGAGTCACCAATCTCTCACTGCACACAGGCTCCTCTACCTTCTCTCCTTATGTTTCACCAGGCAACCCTGAGTATCCCAAAATGGAACCCATAGTCCTCCATTTATTGTACCCTTTACAAGCACACATATACCCAGCACATGTATTCAAACTACACATACTGCAGAGCACACTATCCTTCATGTACTGTACCACTCACAGGCACACATGCACCCAGCAGATGCATTTAACATACATGTACTGCACAGCACTACATCCTTCATGTATTGTACCACTAACAGGCACACATACACTGAGCACATGCACACACTACACAGTACTGCATTATCTCTTTATTGTACCCTTCCCTGCCAAAAAAAAAAAACACCCAGCGTGGGTACACCACTCATGTGCTGCTCAGCACTCCACATCAAAGCAATGTAGGCTAAGGGTGAGGTAAGCACACAGTGGTGAAACTTTAAACAAGTGAGCTTGTAGGCCTCACTCCTGTTAAACAGTTAAAAAGGACCTGTTCATTTCTACTGATCACTATACAGTAAGCTGCCACCACTTCGCTCATGCTGCTTAACTCCTGGTAAAAGCAGTAGCCGTTCACCACTGACGCTAGTGCTTTGGGCACCACTCCTGGTCCAACAAGATCACTGTCCGTGACACAGGCATATGTCATAGAGCACACGCATGATCCATGTTTGCCTATGACAACAAAAATGAGTGAGCTTTATGCCAGACATCAGTACAGTTGGGGCACTCAGCGCAGGGGTGCAAGTCCATTACCATGGGGAGGACTTTTTCGTCTCAACACAGACTAACAACATTTGTGTATAAATATTTTGCTGAACATTAGGAACTGAATGGTGCTGCAATAAGAATCTATAAATGTAGGTATTGAAAAAAGACAAACACACACATAAAGCAGTAGCCAAACAGAAATGTCTTTGTTAGCATATCTCTCCAAATCTGATTAATGTGCTTTGGGATAGCGTAGCGGTTTAGTTTAAAAAGAAAAAATGTCCAATAACCCTATATGTTGAATTGAGCCTCACAGACTTAAAATCATACTAGTGTACAATGGCAAATAATATGGTTATGAGTTGCTATTGCTGTCTCGTATTTTATGTCAGGCACTTTCCGACTCACCAAGAATATATGAGCAAACAGGCAAGAAGGCAGAGATGTTTATATTTACTACAGGCAAATGCAAGCTTCCCTATTAGACAGGGGTGTACGAAATTGTGAAATTATATTTCACAAAGTTTTGTGAAAAGTGAATGAAATGAAGCAAAATGTAATCACATTTACTTTCAGAACTTGCAAGAAAATTGAAATCTAGGACATGCTTTAAATTCAAAAGTCACATACATTGCCACCAAGGGGCCTGATTTGAAGAGAAAATGCCTCCCAGTCGACATTTTCTGCTGGAGCCAGTCTAAAAAATGTGTGAAAGTTTGCTCAGCAGTCCTCACATTTTGATCCAGGGAAGATTATAGACTTTTAATTAAAAAGCTAGATGGGCCCTGTGAAGACTGAAGGCCTATTTATTACATTTCTTTAAACATTTAACATTGACTGATATAAGTGTGTGATGCCACCAATTCACTGTTGCCTTCCGAGTGCTGAATTTAAGCTGGTGGGACCACCAGCACTAATTTTTGGGGACCAGCACTTATTTTTCCGCATCCAACATTTACACAGAGCAATAGAGGGAAAAACACACAAAATGGAAAGACAGCAGAAGAAAAAGATGGAAAAACCATCACAAAGGGGAAAAGAAGAAGATTAAAAGCGTGAGATAAAGGGGCAGCGAGTGTCTGGTAGTGGATTAAAGAGGCATGAGGTGTATGCAAGACTACGCAGCCTTGGTATTCGGTACATCAACCGCCAGGATTCTGAGCAGAGTTTTGGACACCAGCACTCATTCTTATGAAATTTCCTCCACTTCTTAACCAACTTACCAACTCAAAAAGGTAAAAAATGCAGATAGACATTAACACCCTTTGGTTGAATTCATGCCTGGAAACCTCGTAAATATGGTGTGCTTCCCAGAGATGTTTAAGATTGGACGTGGTAACGCTGAATCCACAAGGAAGGAGCAAATGTGGACATTGAGAAGGTGGTAAACAGTACTTTGTGGATACTTTAAAAAATCCCCAATGGCTATTCACTTTCACTTTGTGCGCTTAATTGTAGAGTGAAAAATTGGTGTAAAGCCAGCAAAACATCCCCGTTTATTGAGGGGTTCAGAAAAAGGCGTTCCCCTGCCTGGAAAAATAGTTTCAAGATGGAGAAAAAAATTAAAAAGTTGTGCCTTAACAGTTGCCACAAACACAGTAAAAAACATGAATTTTGAAGATTTGGATGCTGGTAAAAATGGGTTTAGCAAATCCCTAATAAGTAGTAACTTCTTCATTATGCAGGCCCGTTTTCCCAGGGGAGTAAAACCGCATTAGGAAAGCCTCAAAAGCCAAGCCAGGGGAATCTGCTAAGGAAGCGAGGATACAACCGTTCAATTCCAACTCTGAAGTATTTCACCTTCCAAAAAATTAATCTGCCTTAGGTGAAACATGAAAATACCACCTCCAATAAATTTCTTCCCTAAACTTTCTTGTAAATCCTTTGCAACATGCAATGTCAGAGCGCTCTCGATTTCACTTTCCAATAACTGCGAAGCACTGGGGATGTGACAGCATGATGAATACCACAACAGACAGCTCCAATATGGCACCATTTTAACAGATCAATATCTCACTGCAATATGAGAAAAGGGGAGCTGATATTAGTCTACACAGTGTATTACAGATGAGGTACATTTCTTCTTGCTGCACTCAGGCTGAACCGAAGCAATAACTCACAGATGCCTTAAAAGCTTTGCACACCAGTACATGCAAAGAAGGCTAATCTTTGCTCTAACATCTGTTTGACGATGTAATCGCTTTAAGCAATCTGTATGTAGAATTTTTTGTATGTGTGTCACTGTGCCTTTGAATTCATAAGTCTAGACACACATTTGTGCGCGCGCGCGCACACACAAACACGCACACACTTTCTAATTCGAACAAGGCCACCAAACAATATGATAATGAATTATTTAACGTTAATGCCATGCTGTCTACACCCATCCTCTTCCTATGCACATACACTGACTGCCTAGTGACTGAACACCACTTTTATATTAACTAATGTACACAATTATACGCCTTATCTATGTGAATAGATTACTGTGAAATACCCAAAAAATGAGGGTAATGGTTTTGAATGTACCTAACTTTATTGAAACGAATATAGGCCTTTTTTTCGCATGCCATAACAACGCATGCCTTAACAACGCGGTCGTTACAACGACCGCGTTGTTATTTCGCATACCATTACAACGCAAGTCGTAACAACGACTTGCTTTTAGGGGGCGCTGGATGTTGGAATAGTATAATTTACTATTCCAACCCCAGTCTGTGCGGACACTAGGGAAGATGTTGGATTTTAAATCCAACACCTTCTTCCCCCTAACGCAAGTCGTTTTTCCGACTTGCGTTGTAACGGTATGCAAAATAACAACGCGGTCGTTGTTATGGCATGCTTTGTTTAGCATGCGAAGTAAAGGCTGTTTACCTATTGAAACTCTCTATATGATAAGAGTTCTATGTGATTGACTCCTTTTTGTATTGTGAGTTTTCCTGTTCTGTTTATGAATATCTATTTATTTACATTTTATGTATGCTAGTGAATAAAGTGTAAATGTGGTATGTATGAGATGTGTGTGGTTGAGACCGAACAGTTTGAGTGCATGTAGGGGGATAGAAAAAAGAAAAAATATTTTTTTTCTGTCATACAAAACTGTGGTTCTGATAATATGCGCATATTAGCTGTTGATTCTCATTTTGATATACTTTGTATTAAATAGTAAAATATATTCTTTGAAATTAAAACAAGGATGTGGCAGTTTATTATCTAAGAAATGTTGATACTTGAGGCTCGATCCACTCAGTGATTAATTCACCACTTGGAGCGAGATACTCCGCTTAACTCGATCAGAAGCAGGTTTTTCCTTTGGTACCTAAACCTGAACTCCACTTTATATCACATTACAATACAAGTGCATCAAATGCTGGATCCTACAAGCAGCTACCCCTGCCAGTAACAACATACTGCTGTAATTGAGCGTTCTATTCACTGTGTTTATGAAAATCTAGTTCTGAACAAGAGAGCAGCATCAAATACCTAATACTTGATTTGCTTTGACTTGTGTTTTTGTTTTACAGGCACTTGTCAAGCTGACAGTACAAATTCAGGTAAGAACCCCGTGCAGAATATTACTTATTATAATATCATAAAACCAGCGATTAGACACATCCAGCGCAAAGACCAGAGCTGCAAGGGAACAAGGAATCCTGGTGATTTTATAAATGTAATATTAACGGTCAAGTGGTTCACAAACAACACAATAATCCTGGCACGCAGCGTACTGTGTGGCATGCGTTTTATTTCCAATTGTTGAGCGGAGGCAGACATTTTAAAATGACAAATGCAATTACAAATCTGAAATGGACTGGAGACGAAACATGTAAAGCATATACGACTTGTTGAGTGGTTCTCTGACAGTACAGTTCACGGTTGTAATTATGCATGTGCCATTGCACACGTACTTCACTTCCTCTTCCTGTCATTTAGTTGAGTAGCTGTGAACAAAGAGTGGTGACTGCTAACGCAAAGCAGGCTGGGTTTTCATAAGAATGTACCTTTTATAGAGCCCTCACTACAGCATTGTTTCAGTTCCATCGCATGGTACATAACAGGCGTTACTGTCGCCGATTTCAATCATCCTCCTTCCTTCAGTCTTAGATGGATAGAAGTCCGGGTCTAACCACCAAAGCCAGTGTTATAGAAATATTTCACTAGTGCAAAAATGAGGGTAAATCCATTTGGCCAATGTATCAAATTTAATTTGCACCAGGATAAATGTGCACTAATTGATTTCACATTTGTTTTGCTACCTTCACAGAATAAGAAGTTCCCTAATAAAAGATGAGGCTATATTTAAAACAAAGTCCGTTTTTTTAATGTAATAATAACAAAAGCATCCCAAATTCAATTTGTTTTTTTGTTTTTGACTAGTGATGGAATTTTGTTTTTCGTTTCAAATTTCAATAAACCACATAAAATGATTCACATGAAAACACGTATGTTATACATTTTTTGAAAAGGTTCCATAATCCATTTTAGGACTTTGCGCTAGTGCAAACAACTTTCTATAACAAAGTGTGATGTAAAAAGTGTTTGGTCCATTCCATATTACACAAACAGAAAAACAGGAAAATGGTTTTGCCCTGTGCAAACTTTTGATGCAATCCTACACAGAGTTATAATTATTCACTATGAAGTCCTGGTAAACCTGACTTGATGGTCACAGTACGGATATGCTGATGATGGCTGCACGAAGCACAAATTTAGAACTATCCTAAAAGCTAAGATGACCAACGTGCATGAACTTTTTGCATAAAACTGATATAGTGAAATTAAGCCAATAGAATAAACTGAAGGGTAATTTCAGGGCAGAATGGCCAAAGTACTTCCCGCTATTTTTAAAGAAACATTTACAATGGCAATTATTTATCCTTCGGTACAGTGATTTCTGGTGAACTTTGAAAGTGGTGGGGCACAAGACTAAATCCAAACTTGGCCTGTGTAAGCAAACCTGGATGTCCCAATTGGGAGGCAGTGTCTCGCTCTGAGAATTTGTTTTTTAAAAATAGAGATTAATTATATATTTTCTAGCTCAATCTCTGCACCAAAAAGTAATAGTTTTACAAGCATTTAGGTTGAGTTACTGTGAGTCTCTCTGTTTGTGTTGGTTAGTGTATGTGTCTGTATTTGCGCCTGTGTGTTTATTTGTGTATCTTTGTGTGTATGTGTTTGCGTGTGGCTATGTATGTGTGTGTTGTCTGTTTGTGTCACTGTGTTTTTGTGCCTGTGTATCTGTTTGTATCTGTTTCTGCATCTGTGGGTGTTTCTGCATGTTGGTGTACATAACTCTGTCCGTATATCTGTGAGTCTAGACTTGAGCTTCTTTTCAGGCACATTAGCTAAATTCTTACTTTACAGTGAATGTTTTTTCTTTTTAAATAAAAAATACACAGTCTAATTTTTTTCTCGAAATGTCCAGGGCAGATGTTGCCCGGCTAATAGGCATGCTCAGCATTCTCAGGATGACTATGTATGCGCATTTAAAAACCTATTTGAAGTTGGAAGCATTTCACAGATTAAAAATAAGCATTTTATATTTAGTGGATCTAAATATAAAATGCTTAGTATTAGCAAGATAAGTTGATTACTTTCAGATACAACCCTGTGTGGCTGAAAAACTTCTCCCCTACTCACAAGTGTTCTGATAAGCAGCGCCTTATGGCTGCACAAGTGAGCATACCCAGGAGGTGGGACCTCTGGGAGATTCTACCATACGATAAGCCCACTCAGGGGGTTGAGGGTTTGCTGCAGAGATCAGAGAGGAGACTGCAATAAAGTACACCTGACCTAATTACTACACACATGTAATGCATACTTAAAGTGACTGTTGCGGAGTGTTTTTTTATGTTAAAATGTTAGTCAGACTGAACTGTCTTTGCGTAGCTTGCATACTGTTCTAACACAAACTACTTACCGAATCTGGTGCTTGATGGGACATCGTATTCATGATCTTTGTGAACAGGAAAGAACAACGAAAAAGGTGCCAGGGCAGAGAATGTTTTCAGTTAGTTTTAGATTATTTACCGAGTTCAACAATGATGGACCCATCCAAGAAGAAAATCGCTGCTCTTTGGGGCATGACCAGTGCAACTCTGCTGGGTGGGTTAGTGATTCCACGCCACACATGATGGGAGAGAGTGGGTGTGACTTCCCTGATTGGCAGGCAGCCTTAGAACTTCGGGGATGAAGTTTGAATCACACAGAGCTGACTTTACATGCAATGTCATCTGGGGAGGACCTTCACCAAGGAAAGTTAAAGGCTTTGCTGAGCTGATAGCCTCACATACCCCTGGGCTGAGAGATCATCAGCGCAGTAGATTTTGGCTCAAGAGGCTAGCGCAGTGCACTAGAGCATAGAATTTTCCTGCTTGCCACAGGCCTGTGACTGCTGCCTGACACACACTCAGAGCGACAATCACCTTAGCAGACACATATCTGCAGCAGGCAGTCTATCGGCATCTGTTTTATAGATACTACGGCACCTACAAGCAAAACAGAGGCAGAAAACACAGAGGGCACAGCCCCTGCACCCTAAGGAAAGAACCGCCGCTGATTCAGTATAGTAGAAAGTTTTTTACCAAGTTTTACTATTGCACAACACAGGTACAACATGGAAAACAGCAGTGCAAGTTTCCCTAACACAAAAAACAAGCACTACGTAGCCGTGCATATTTCCTTCACATATATAGATAAGTTAAAGCACAGGAAGCAGCAGCACATGAAGCCTGCTCTCTCATAGCAGATACAATATGTGAAGAGATGCAAGCTGCAATTGTATACATAGAAGGATTACAGCACAGGTAGTGGCATTGCTGGTATTCTACCCTCACAAACCAGGTAGGCCATGTGCAGCTTCCATTCTAAGGTATTTACGTTAGCATGTTTGATTGTGTGTGTGATGATGTTTGATTGTGTGGGGTGTGATAGTATAGTGTACAATTAAACAACCAGCAAGGAAATATATCCACATTGTTTGTAACCATTGTCCAATGATCTCTTCCCCATACTCCTTGCAGTACTGAGTCTCCTGGGCATAAGCCCCAAAATATAATGGTCAGTTTTTATACCCCCAACCCATTAAATATTGGTACACAATATCCTACGTGACACTGAATCAGGTGTGAGCACTCGTTTAGAAATAACAGGATGTAGACTTTTTCAACCATATGTATTAATACAGAATAAGTGGCAGGGAACAGACCCTTCCAGTAGTATGTTCAAATTTAGGTTATCTAGAAAGTGTAACTCCTACTTCTTGAAATGATACTGCAATGCTGATGATTCTCAGCCAGGCCCACGTAAAAAATCTTATCTATTGCAGACTACTCCCTGTCTGTCATTTAAAATATACAAAAGTTACATTTTGATGGATATTGAAGGTGCTAGAAAATGTTAACAGAGAAGTACCAGTAGGCCACTGTTAGAATATGGATTTCTGGTTGGAAAAGGTATGCACCCATCCAAGCAGGAACCACAATCCTAGTCAAGGTAAGTCAGATACATACCCTAAATTAACCTGTGCTCACCCTCTAGAAGATTGGCACAGAGCAGTCAGGCTAAACTTAAGAGGCAATATGTAAAGTATTTGTGCAACACTTCAAACAGTAAAACAGTGAAAACACCACAGAAAAGAATACCACACCTAGTTAGAAAAATAGAGCTTAATTTAATGAACAAAGCAAGACCAAAACAACAAAAATCCAACACGTATAACCAGAGGTATGAATATTTAAAGAATAAACTGAAATGTAGTGCTTAAAAGCATAAAGCGCCAACTGGGGCTACCTGGTCACGCTAGACCGTGTCAAACTCAAAGGTTCAGGCCGAACACAATGAAGTGAGAGTCGGATACAGGCACCAACTGCAAAGTATATTGTTGCGTTGTCGGCGAGGGCCCGAAGAGTGGAGCAGAGTTGGCAATGCGTCAACGTCAATCTCTTTGGATGCATCGGTTCTGAGCCACACAAGTCGGAGATGCGTCATCATCGAACTACAAGATGTAGGCAATGTGTCTTCGTCGAGCCACACAAGTCAAGGGTGTGTCAGGAACTAGAGGCGATGTGCCACGCAGTAGGCGATGCAATCTCTTAGGTCCTTGAAGCGGCGGCAATGTGTCGGCATCAAGGGAAATGATCCAGTTCTAAGCCACTCAATGACAGCAATGCGTGGATTTCACTGAATCAACACTTTGTACCCACTTCCAAGGGCTCAGGACTGGATTGGCACCACTTGGCAGAGCAAGACTCTCAGATGGCAGAGTTGAGATGCTGTAGGTGGATGGTTGGAAGTCTTTGATATCTCTGAGACTTCAAAACAGGAGGCAAGTAGACAAGCCCTTTGAGTCACTTTGGTTCTGGGTTCGAGAGATGCAGGTCCAGTCTTCTCACTCCCAGACAAGAGGGAAGCAGGCAGCAGGTCAGCACAGCAGAGGAGGAATCCAACAGAGTAGCAGTCCAGCAGAGTGGCAGTCCCTTCAGCAGCACAGCAGTTCTTCCTCCTGGCAGAGTATCCACAGGTCCAGACGTGAATTGAATTGGTGGTGTCTGAGGTCCAGTACTTATACCCAGTTGTGTCTTTGAAGTGGGGAAGACTTCAAAAGAGGCTTTTGAAGTGTACAGAGTCCCTGTCCTGGCTCCAGACTCACTATAGGGGAGTATGAAGTCCTTTGTGTGGGGACAGGACACTGCCTATTCAGGTGCGAGGGTCAGCTCCTCCCTCACATCCTGCCCAGGATGGCTCGTCAGGATGTGACTGGCCCATCAGTCACACCTAACCTTCCTTTGTGTGTGGCTGTCTAGAGGGAATGCACAAAGCCCAGCTGTCATCCGCCCCAGACGTGTATTCAGAGACAGGCAGAATGCACCAAGTGGTTAAAGTAAGAAAATGCCCACTTTCTAAAAGTGGCATTTTCAGATTTACAATTTAAAACCTAACTTCACCATAAGTTGGGATTTTAAATTGTGATTTCAGAGACACCAAACTTGGGGGTCCCATCTCTTCCCAATTGGAAATTACACTTATAAGATGTAATATGGTAATGCCAATGTTAACCTATGGAAGAGAAAGGCCTTGCAGTAGTGAAAAACGAATTTAAGGACATGTAAAACTTAAAAATACATGTTCTTCTTTTTAAATACACCGCACCATGCCCTTGGGCTGTCTAGGTCCTACCTTAGGGGTGACTTATGTGCATTAAAAAGGAATGTTTGAGTGTAGCAAGAGGTTTAGCTTGCCAGGTCGACATGGCAGTTTGAAACTGCACACACAGAGTCTCGAGTGGCAGGCCTGAGACATCTTTGAAGGGCTACTGAAGTGGGTGGCACAATCCGTGCTGCTGGCCCACTAATAGCAGTTAATTTACAGGCCCTGGGCACATGTAGTGCACTTTACTAGAGACTTATAAGTAAATTAAATATGCCAATTGTGGGTAAGCCAATCGCTACCATGTTTAAAGCAGAGAGCACATGCACTTAGGCTCTGGTTAGCAGTGGTAAAATGTCCAGAGTCCTAAAGCCAGTAAAAACAAAGTCAGCAAAAACAGGAGGTCTGAAAGCAAAAATTCAGCGTAAACCACTCCAAGGATACCAGGTCTAACAGTCACTATCTACCCATTTTGGTTCCTGGTGTAATGCTGAAGACTATAATTAGACGCCAACCTTGTCTTCCATTATAAACTTTGAATGAATCATTGTATACACGGCATGTCTTATGTTAGCATGTTCAAATACTACACAATGATGGGAAATGTTAACTCTGTTGCAAAATTGTGGATCCAAATGTATATTGTGCTTCCAACTATGACACAATTCACTTGTTTAAAGGTCTCCTCCTTAAAGAGTACATTGACATTTGTAAACCGAATATGAATAACAGTTTTGAATATGTTGTTAGTTCGGGTATATTGTGGAATAACCACCATCATTATTGGGCTAACGAAAACGTAGTATGCAGGAGTACTCTCAAAGAATAATTTTAGAACAATGTATTTGCCCACTAACATTACTTCTTCCAATCTGAAGCTGTTTCAATAAATCTGACCCTTCAAAATCAGAAAACATGTAAACAGAAGCCTAAAAACCTCAGTGTGATCCTATGAATGCCCAAACTATTATCTGCTCAAGGTACTTGCCATAAATCAGTTTTGGGCTTGTTTGTCTAAAAGATTAGATAATACGAACATCTAGCCCATGACAATGCTGGTGGGTATGCTAAACTGTTGAGAATGAACTCATGCACCACCTCTGGCTGCTGTTAAATAACTTCCTCCTCTCTCCAACCTGCTCTGTTCCTGAGATTCCTGAAAAGCATGGAAGCAAAGGTGCAGCTCCAGTTAGTAAGAAATAAGCAATCAATCAGACACATTCAGACGAAAATTACTCGTGATGCAATCATTGAGCCCAAATCACATGATATTTAGGTTTGAGGTCTAAATAGATGGAAAAGTACAATGAGTCAGACTTCTCATTGAGAAGAGAGGACATATTTGGCAAACGAATACCTTATTGATCAGACATACAAATATGGACAAACTATGAAGACAATATTGGTTCAGATACACAATAGCATTAATGAAGATATAGTGCTATTAAACAAAAGTGCACACATATGATTTTAAAAACCAAAAGCTATTCTCATTGTCAGAGAGATATGACAATAGTGACTTAATGAAGATATTAGTGTAGGTCATGAGCACACAAATTGCCTTCAATGCTGACAGATTCTGGGGAACATCAGGGAATTATTCATGTAGGCCAGTGATATATGTGTAACAAACTTGAATATTTATAAGAATTTCTTCTGCAATTCTTCTTTTTTTAAGACCTTTTTATCTTGGTTTCATGGTGCTCAATATGCAATTTTGGATCTTGTTCTTATGAACAGAGGTAGTGTTACAGTGAGTATGCCATTGAAACAATGCTTTTTCTCTATCCACAACATTAAATACGCTTCTGAGAGCAGCAGGGCTGAATGCAAATACTCTTGAATGAAAAGCAGCAGGGCTGAATGCAAACACTCTTGAAAAAGAAAGTGCTGCTGAACTTGCAAAACCTAAAATGAATAAGGCTAATGGGTCTTTAGTAGATCAATTTGAGGAACTGGTGTTAAAGGCCCTTTCACAAGAGGCAGCACTATTGGCAACAACATTTTTCAATCAATTAATATTGACAAAACATATTCCAGAATACTGAAGTGTGACAGCTGAAGTCCAACTCTAAAAGGTACACACAGAGAAGAGGCTATCAGCTAGAGGTCAGTAAGAACACCATAAGAAGTGGCACATTAATGGAGTCGTTAATAAAGAAACTATTAGTTATATAGCTTTAAATGAATGCAGTAATAGCCCCATGACATCATGGTTTAAATGAATACAGCCATTACAGTAACATCAAATTGGATATAATACTCATTGGCCAAGGGATGAGCAGGATGATATTTATTTAGGATTTGGAGATTTTTCAATGACAAATAGATTATTAAGATGAGATCCAGGCTAGCACATTTTGGTGGGCACAGATTTAGCAATAAATTGGATTGGATTACAAATGTGTATAAATACAAACAACCACTATTTAAATTCTGTCTACCCAAAAGGACTGTAGTAGACAATATCGAATTCCAAATATCAACTGGGCACAATATCCTTACCACACTATCATAGGACACAATATCAAAATGGAAGAGGACAGAGGAAATTAAAGATTTACTATTTGTTACTCCATATTTACATACCTTAAGATATATATATATATATATATATACATACCACCATGGTACGTATATGTGAAGTTAGGTATAGAAAATGTATTGAAATTTACCTTTACGCTTGCAAAGTTCATATAATATGCTTTTGTGTAATTACATCAAATTAAAGCAAAATTACAAGAAAATATGCTTAATATCCTGAAATGCAAGTCCATCATTTTACATTATATTTTAACAGAAAATGCTTCCTCTCGTCAATTTTTGCCACAAGAATGCACTTAAACAAGTGCACTGCGAACAACAGCTGCTCGAAGTCTGTTCCACCGGTGCGTACGCAGTAAATTTTTAGCACAACTTACCACCAATTGCCCTATTTGTGGTAAACTTTTACAGTTAAAAGTGCATAATTACGCTAAGTGAAGTATTGGTGGAATTTCGGGAATTTCGCATTACAAGCATAACGTGAAATTCCGGAGATTCCACCAGAGTAATTTACATATCACCCAGGCCAAATATTTTGTCCCTCGATATTGTGGTAAAGATGTTCTGTCCCATCGATACTTAGGATTCGATATTCCCAGCATAGAGCCCCCCAAAGACTACTGGGTAGCGAGGTACAAAATGTACAACTAGCATTCCAAGATTTGATTTAGGTGCGGAAAGGGTTTTGTGAAACGGCCCTCGGTAAATACACGCATTATCATTTCACGACTTCTGTGATTGTGACCCGCAGGAGAGGCAAAGAAGAACTGAATGTTTTCTCTCCACAGCTGGCTTATGGATACAGGAAACCAATAACACGGACCACCATCACAGGATCCGTGATAAACAGTATCCAGTGTCACGAGCTTTCCATTGGAACATTCCACGCATTTATAGCCAAGATGAGGTTGGACCAGCTCCAGAAAGGATGTCATGTTTGGGGTCGTGACTTGGGCAGCACAGCAATAAAACGTGTCTTCAGCAGGAAACCCAGAATCAAACAGTTCAATAAAACACAAGGGTATCTGATTACGCGCGGGTCACTAATGACTACTGGAAATGGATTTATGAAAGCGTAACCCCTCAACGCACAGTTTTATGACCCTGTTTGAATATGTTTAGAATTATAGTCGTGCTGACTTAGGAAGCAGCCTATTGGAATGTTCTCAAAGCACTTCTTATAAATAGATGACATTGCGAGATATCACGGTTTTATGGAAATAACTACGGCGCTCTTTGGATGTGCACTGTGTGATAGGCTTGAAACAAACACAAGTCATGTGCAGGGCCCTGTGGCAGACATTAAGAAATGTGTTCGAACTGCTCATTTGGTAAGAAGTTGAAAGAATGCACAGGCAGGGATCGGGCAACCACTTCACTGCAAAGTTCCAGGATAGGCTGTTTATGCAGTACACTCGGCCACAGAAAGGTCATGTATTTCTTCAGATGGCCTATAGTTAAAGAATTAATGTCCTACATCATTGGTTTGGAGGATCTGACAATGACTTATTCAATCCTGGCATAATGTGGTTGGCACAGCTGATGTAAAGTGATACAAGTGCTATGAAGTATCTCTTAGTCACAAGCAGGCGCTTTAGAAAATGATTAAAAAGAGAGACAAATCCCGCCAGCTTTTAAGAGATCTCTCTGTGGGCCCTAGTAGGTATTCTATATTTGATGACATAGCCCACAATGCCGGGAGGATGACTCAGTGAGCTAAGCACTCACTGCTGACAAATGTGATGTTCTTAAGGTCATGAGTTTGAATCCCAGCAAGGCAGACTTAGCTTTTCATGAGTAGGTATACCACATATCTCTTTGTTTTGAAAATACTCTGTTCTAGGATTGTTTTTGTATTTGATTATCTTGTGGTGGTGTCAGTGGGCCACACAATATGAAGATTAAACATAAAACAAGTTGGGAGAAAAAAATTTATTCACCACAGATTGTCAGCTAAATCTCTTTAGTCAATGCCTATAAACAGAAAAGAATTGGGGACACTGGAAGTAGTGCAAGCTAACTAAGGCTGTTTGTCCACGTGCTTTATGTCTGCTTAGTGAGTAAAAAGTGGCTCGAATGGAACATTGAAAATCAAAGCGTAGTGTCAGACATTATAAACTCCCTACATCTACCGACCCCAAAGAGCCCATCAACACCATGCTCTATAGTCACCTCAGTACGGACGTAGTGAGCACACATTGAAGCAGGGGTGGCGGCAGGCAGAGATCATTCTGTGAGCCCAAAAATGGCTTGCAGAGCCTGACCTGCCGACAACTCATGCATTCGGCTTAAAGTTTTATAATGATAACTGTGGTCATTGGTAGAACAGACTTAGCTTAAATTTTCTTCAAATCCTGTCCTCGTATCAGAAAGGTATGTATAAGTATAGCTTCTAACATAGCTATACTCACACTTAAAGGAGAAATCAACCCCTCTAAAAAGGAATGCAAATGCTGCATGCTCCACCTTTTCAAATCCACCAAGTTCTGTGGGCTGGTCGCAAAAAAAAAAATCTTTTTATTGTGGTGGCCATTACCCAAGAGGGTTTACTAACCATGGTGTTGGGAAAACGAAAAAGGGCATAAAGGGATAGGGTGAACCTATCCTGACCCCACTCCCATTTGAGGGGTCCCAATTGGACCCTCACTGGTATTTAAATAAATATCCAATATATGATTATTATCATAGAATTCGCAGATTTGTGAACTTCGGGCATTCTTGGACCTCTGATTTTTGTGAATTAAAGGATCCACAAATCCTGTATAAATATGAAAAAAATAAAGTAATTGGAGCCCTAACAGTATGCTTGACCAACAGACACGGGTCGAGGTTGGTCCCATGCAGAGGGGTGGGAGCATGGTCTGGTTGCAGTCCAGGCACTATAATCAACATCCCGCAGAGCATGACTGGAGGCCATGTGCAGTAGGTATTGGCCGCAACACATATAGTTTGATGCAGGGCCTGGATGAAGGGTCAAACGCTTTGTGCAGCAGGTGTTGGACAGGCCCTGCTGCAACCCCTCAATGTGTGTAGCAGGTGGCCATGCGCTCTGGATGCTGGTTCCCCATGGAGAGTTGGGCGCAGTGGATAGCTCGGGCAAATCCCTGCAGTCATCCCTGCATCCCAAGGTCGAAAGCTGTGAGCAGCGGGGTTGGCAATCTGCAGTGGGTTGGGCACAGTGTTTAGATGGAGACGAGGATCTGCGGCAAACCCCTGCAAACTCATAGCCAAAGGCTCTGTGCTGTGGGTGTTGGACGCCTGTGGGTGGTTGGCAGTTGGGCATAAGCCTTGCGATCAATCCCTCATGCGCACAGTTAAAGGTTATAACATATGTTTAAAAAAACTGAGAAACTCTCCAAAAAAACACAGTTACTGTTCAATTATAGTTATGAAATAAAATCGCAAAAGACTTATCACCAAATTTACAATAACGTTAACAGCCATTCTTCATGTAAACTTCCACCCAAATAGTACCATAAAAAAATGGAACATCTTACATGAAATGTCGTGAATTATACTTCAAAGATAAAGCGCCTTTTTCCCTACCAGTATTATCTATGCGGGAGATAGGAGGGAATAAACTTAGTTACCTTTTGATTGAGATCAAATTGTTCTCTTAGCTTTGCCTCAGGCCATTATACTTCACCCCCAGTCAATAACAACCTATGAGTGCTCTCTCCCTTACTAATTCTTGCCTACCTGCAAAGTTTCCTTGTTCAGGTGTGCAAGATATTCCTGCTGTGATATTGTAGGTGCATATAAATGCCAATCTTTCAGGCTTTGCATAAATATGTGCATGGAAATATGGCAGACTCTATTTCCTCTAAAGATAAATAGATTCATAAGGATGAAATGAAACACTCTAACAATCACCCACGATTGCATTGCAGGCCCCACGGCTGCCACTAGTAATAGGGCAGGTTCATGATGAATGCCTCTGGTTTTATTAAATGCTATTAAAAGGGCCATGCATCATATGTGACATAAAAATGACAATTTTTCAAAAGCGATTGATAAACATACAGCACTGTAAAGTCAGTGTCATGTGTACTATAGGCGTTCAAAGAGATTGCCATCAGGTACTCTGGGGTTCTTTTTGTTCAACAAATCCCCAAGCATAAAACTGACAGTGATGATATTTTTACTAAGGCAATCATGCTGCTGTAGCAGTCAACTGGGGCACCGTGCCTGCTGAGGTTGGAGATCAAAACACAAGCTGCTGAACATCGAAATGCTAATGTAAAAATGTGCAGACACACATATGAGCTATATTAAGGGTATAGCCAAAAATCGACAAAACCACTGGGAAAAAAACAGTGCACAGACATATGTTAATAATGGTGAAACCTAATCTGTGCTTGATACCACTCGGCTAAAAAACAAATACTCAGGGCCAATACAATGGAAAGGGAAAGTGCTGGGCTTTTGTGCTAAAGGAGTCACAATTTGGTATTTAAGAATGGTCCATATATACCATTCTCTAATATTGAAGACATAATGGTTCTCTGGCCATTCGTCTATTCTAAAGAGAGAGTTCATTCCCTGGGGGGAGGGGGCTTCCCCCATGGAAGTGCAGAAATAACATTTGCCTTTTGCACATTCCACCTATGCAATATGTCAGGGGAGCTCAGACCACCAACAGACTAGTCAGTGTCAGGCATTTTATGCCCACTCTTGAAATAGCAGGACATTGAGAGAGGGGTCCAAAAGACATCCTTCTTTTTTGGGTTTACTCAGACAGCACCATCCTCTAGGTCCCTACAGTCTCCCATAGACTGCCTCGACATTTATTCCCAGCAGAGTACCTGAGTAAGATGAAGACATTTGGTCATATACTATGGCACAAGCAAACTTCATTACTAGCAGTAACACATGCATTGACCAGGTGTTTTTGCAAGAGAATGTTCATGGAGACTTGAAAAATCCGTGTTTGCCAAGTGACCGGGAGGCCAAGTCCTCAATTGTATTTTTCCACAAAGTCCTGTAAGGTACCTGCAACACGTTCTTTTTTCCCCTTTTTTTCTGTCAAGAGTATGTATGCTTGGTTAGAAGTGTGTATAAGTATTAAGGTGGAGTTTTGCATCATTTGTTAGGCTCTTAGATGTGCTCCAGATAGTGTCCATTGATGTGTTTTTAGTCATGCATATATAGTGGTGGCTGGTGGATTTTAAAAGTGGTGAGACACAAATGTTATACCCAAGTATAATTCACGAGCAAGCGCAGCAAGTGAGACCAAACTTAAAAAGGTGTGTGGGGGAGTGGGGTATGGGTTTGGAGAGGAGATAGGTAGGGTGGGGAATTCAGCAAAGGAGGCACGGAAACCCATAGAGGAATCACATGAGAACAGGTAAGGCAGAGGCACCCACTAGAGA
This sequence comes from Calotriton arnoldi, assembly GCA_963921515.1. Classification (NCBI taxonomy): domain Eukaryota; kingdom Metazoa; phylum Chordata; class Amphibia; order Caudata; family Salamandridae; genus Calotriton; species Calotriton arnoldi. Next base: position 1,360,262 of record CAWUFW010003598.1, read on the forward strand.
ATCTGATGGGATGGTAAAAGGAGCGCACAGACTACTACAGTAGAGTCTCATCCCTTGAATACATCCTACATGTGATATATGCAAGCATTTGAACTCTGCAAAGAATCCTGGGTCTCATGTGTCCCACACACACACACACCTCTACTACCCATGTGCCATCATAACACTCTCTTAGCATGTGTGTACCATATGCACACATGCATACACCTAGGACAACTTTGTCCCCTATGTTGTTTCTTCCTAAGAGGCATGTGCTCCTCTGCCACTCTTGCCACACACCTGGCCATCAACCTCACACTTCTGACACTTAATTACCCAACACTCTTGCTTTCTAGGGGTCATACATATGCACTTCTGCTATGCAAGAGCCATGGAAACATTGTCTTGCCATGCATGTGCTACCCTCACAATCTTCTGACACCTTACACACTACACTTTGTTTCTTAGGAGCCATGTGCATACTCATCAACTTCTCTCTACTCAGATGCCCACTTCCCCCTCCCTCTGTAGCCATGGAATTAGACAGGCAAACAAGTAGTGTGTGGAACTGTTGATTAGGGCATATGCCTAATTACCATGTGCAGCACCTGGAATCAGTGGAAAAGTATTCACTCATAGATCAGGAATGATTAGACAAGAGGCGCCCACTACACAGACACAGAAGGATCATTTGAGAAGCACATTCTCCCTCGCACTTTGCTCCTTCTGCCTTCTCCGCCTGCCCCTCCATCTCCAATATATGCCAAGGTGTCTTTACCTGTAAGCCAGGCTTATGGACTCCAATAAGTGCATCACTATTTCCAGGAAAGGCATGTTCTGGCTCCTTTAGGGCATGTGTGGGCAAAGCCGTTAATCTGACAGCAGCACTGATGTCCACTGGAGGCTGCAGGGGGGAGAGAGCAAGGTGAACCCTGATCACGGCCCTAGTGAAAGTTAGGAAATTGACCCCCAGCCTGCTGTTTCAGCTATAAAGTAAAGCAGTAATCGGGGTCCAGTGGGCCTCTGAGGCTTCTAAGCCCCAGTGCCACTACATCTGCTGTACCATTGGAAGATACACCCTGTCTCTTGCTTCCTTGCAGTACTGGGGGTGCCTCGAGGTGCTATTTTTTCAGATTGGCGAAGAGGAACTGTTCTGTTGATGCTGACCGGGGACCGTAAGCTCAAAGACTGTTCCGATCATGGGAACATTAAACAAGTGGTCCATAAATCAAGCACTGTGTGTCAGCTTGCCTTCTGTTCCTTTCCAAGGTGGGTTCAACTTGCTTCTGTCTGATGGGCCCAGTCTTCTGCCTACCAGTAGCATAGTGCTGAAAAAACCCAAAAAGAAAGTGCCCGGAGCACTGTGAAGTAGCAGCTTCAAAACTCTTCCATTCCAAAAACCAGTAAAAGACATGAAAACACACATGCTGGTACTGGAGCTTACTGGAAGAGCAGCTGGACTCCTCCTACATCCATCTCTCTGCTGATAATGAGAAAACTGCTGCCACCCGTTTCTATCATTGTTCCTATCGGCCTGCCCCACCTCCAGCCACTTAAATGAATGAACATCAGTAAGCACCTCCCGGGGCCATTGTATAAGCACCCAAAAGCAACCCTAAGTGCATGCTTTTTAAATTTATACACTCCCTTCACTTTGACGTCACTGCTCTAGCTTCTGCATTGAGGGCAAAGAAGGCCTTGCCCAGACCAGCATATGTGCAGCAGGCTATGTCCAAATTCCGACCCCGTGCGCCCAATTAAAAAAACAGATTCTCCGCCTATTCTGCCACCGAGCAGCAAATAGTAATTTAACAATTTCTTTCAGCTGCTCTGTGTTTTTTTTCCTCATGTTGCCTCTCCCCTTAGGGTAGTAGGGCAACGCCCATTTTGCCCATTAATGCCAGTCACCCCTTTATATATTTAGAAGGCTAAGAGAGAAGAGTAACATATTCATACACATAATCACAGGCCTCCACATGTTCTTATGAACAGATTCCAGTCAGTCTCTACTGCTTGTCTTTCTACACACTGCAATCACTACTCAGATGTAGTGTTGTGAATATAGGCATAAGCCACTAATTTAAGTGATATCTATGCAGGCAGGCAGAAAAATTAAGACAGGTAGCCTAAGCATGATTCATAACGAAAGGTATGTGCTATGCTAGGCATTTATAAAGCCCATAGCTACACAACGGGCTTCCCAGCGCTGAAGTCCTTCTCAATGCTAGCACGGTAGGTAGATCACTCAAAGAGATAAGTTTTGAGAAGCTTCCTGAATTTAATTTCATCTTTGGTCAGTATTAAAGATAAAGGGAGAGAGTTCCAGAGTTTAGCTGCCAGAAAAGCGAAAGAAAGTCCACCACTTCTCATTTTCTTAACTAGAGGAACGAAGAAGAGCCTCAGATTTAAGGAACGCAGTGCTCTTTTGGGAGTCCAAAGGGTTAACAGTTTCTGAATTAGAGGGGGACTTTTGTTGATCATAATTTTGTGGGCCAGACAGAGAGACTTGAATTTCCTTCTTTTACATATGGGAAGCCAATGCAAAGTGACAAAGAAGGATGAGACTGAATGATGCTTTTGGATTTTGGGCAGAACACGTGCTGCCGCGTTCTGAACTATCTGAAAGCATTTCACAACATACTAAGGACTTCCGAAGTAGACTGAGTTGCCAAAGTCGAGGCGGGACAGGATAAGGCCTTGGACCACATTTCTTTGAGTGGTCGGAGGGAGCCATCTCAAGATTTTCTTTAGGGCCCAAAGCAAGCCAAAACAGGAGGTGGTGATTTTTCATACTTGGACTTCCATGGTGACATGACTGCCTATCCAAAAATCCAGACTTTTAATTTCAGTTTTAGGTGGAGGAAGTTCACTTAAATAGTTGGGCCAGTGAAGTTCAGACCCCAGAGTGGGAGTATTCCCAACTGCCAAAACTTCCTTTTTGTCTCCATCGAGTTTTAAGTTACTGTTGGTCATTCAGTCAGTAACATCTCTTAGGCAGGTGTTAAGTTTGGAAGAAAGTACTCCAGTATCCGATATTAAAGAGATGATGATTTGAGTATCATCAGCATATGATACTGTGGAGAAACCATGCCCCATTATAATGTCTGCTAGGGGCTGCACATAAACATTAAACAGAGTGGGGCTAAACAAGGATCCCTGGGGTACCCCATATTCCAGGGATAGCATATCCGAACGAAAGGATTCCTCACTCACTTGGAAGCTTCTTTTCTCCAAAAAGGAGATGAGCCATTTGAGGGCTGAGCCGTTAATTCCTACTTGCTCCAGTCTTTTGATGAGGATCGGGTGGGATATCGTATCAAATGCTGCACTTAAATCTAAAAATATAACTGCCACTGTTCAGTTGGCGTCTAGGATTCCTTTGAGTTCTTCAGTCACAGATAACAATGCTGTTTCCTACTCGAAAGCCTGTTTGCGTGGGATGTAAAACTCTATGTTCCTCTAAAAATGTGGAAAGCTTTTTATTCACAAATTTTTCTACCTCTTTGGCAATGCATGGAAGAGGAGAGATTGGTCTGTAGCTTTCAGGTGGGGCAGAATCCAAAGTGGTGTTTTTTAGAAGTGGCTTCAGCATGGCATATTTCCATGCCGGAGACACCTCACCTCTCTCCAGGGAGAGATCAAGTATTTTGGCTATGATGGGACAGATGATATTTCTTCCTTTAAGTAAGATATTAATATTAGTAAGATATCGAGTGACACTCAAGCAGCACACACGCATAAAGATAATTTTCACAATGCATACATCACATGTGTCAAGTGAAATGCTTGCGAAGGGGCAGCTAATATAATTTTGGGAAAGTGATGTTGATCCACCCCACAGCTTTTTGTCCAATCCGGCGAACCGTCGGTTGCCTGGCGCTGCTGGCAGACTGTCTTTTTTCGCCTCAGTCCTGTTTCTGCTCTCACCTTGTAGTGCCCTTGCCATCAAATCATTCGAGCACAAAGCAGAGAGCAGGGAGTGTTTACTCATTTCCCAAGTCCATTATCTCGCGCATTAGTCACTGGCCTGGAACTTTTGGACAATGCTGAATCTGTTACCTTTTCTGTTGTTATTATTTTTGACTGTTCTACTCCCGGGTTTAACAGCTCAACAGTTCCAAGTTTCGCTAGCACTTGATGACCTTTACATATGACTACTTCAATCTAGGAGATGTCATCTTTCATTTACACAAGGTGAACTCATTAAACAAACCCACGCTCTTTCTTGAAGAAGTGAAGAGGGCCCTGTTTGAAGAGTTTGACGTTGTTGTGCCTTTCTGCGACTTGTGTATTTGAAAATTAATTCCAGGGGTAAACATCTAAATGTGTTGCCATGTTTTACGAGGAAGATATGCCATCTGGTTGTTAAATGAGTACTATCAGCGTGGAATATTATTTAGGACATGTCTTCTGTCCCAGCATCTTCCAAAAGAACATTTATTAAGCCACAGGGGACCGTGTTGTATCATGATATGTTGCACAAGTTTGCAGAGACTTAGCAGGGAACTGTCTTTTGCACATTTGCTGAATTAGCGCCAAGAAGCTTCGAAATTCATGTAGAAGGCAACTCTGTGCCTGTTCTTCAGCCATTTACTTCTGCAGCAGCCCATGGGCAGTTGACAGAGTCGTATTGATTCCATCTATATGTTTAAGTTTTCATACTAAGAGAGGTATATTTAAGTGGAATTTTTTTTTAACAACATGGTTAGCTATAATGCATGGTATGAAGAAAAATGTTAACAGGGGAAATCTCAACAAAGAAAATAATGTTTTCAGACACAGACTTATCGTTTGTACTATTCACAGTTTTTATAAACGGACAAGCACAAACTGTTGTAGAAACAAATGCGTGCCTGTAATAACTGATTATAAAGTAAAGGAAAATGCTTTGCAGCGAGATAGCTGGAGGCGCCCTAGCTGTTCTTGTCAAAAGATTTGTTTGTGAAACATACATTTTATTGCCCTGTGTGCATTCTATAACGAGGCATGTAGAACAGAAACATTACACTTAATGATTACATTCCCCCTTTCGGCTGGTTCCCTTGTCCTCTTGCAATTAACGTTTTCCCTGCTCACAAAGGGATATTTTGTAAGAGAAAAAAAAATGAAATTCACATAAATGAGCAATGTCAATAGTTGAGAAAGAGTTTACTTAGTGAACAAAGCAGCATTCTGAGCCACTAGTGAGAAGAAATTGGGGAAAAAATGAGTCTGGGCAGACTACGCATTTGCCTGAACCGGCCTTCTATGAAGCAGCTTGCGAGGGACCCTCGAATCTGCATCAAAATGCATTCATTCCATTCAATCATTTGCATTAATTTTTGCTATTGTATCTGAAAAGGCGCGAGTGTCTACCGGGCACAATGGCGCAGCCTATCACAGGCCGCCGTGGTCGCAGCAGATGCCAATTTCCTCCCTTTCTTGCCTTTCATTCTGTTTGCTGATTCTGACAACTGGCGATCTGCTCTAAGTCCCGGGGACATTTCAATTGGATTTGCTCGTGGTGACAAAACTGTTGCTTTGCGTGAAGAGGGGGGAAGCTCTTTGACTGGACGCCTATCGCGATTCCATGGGAAAGCGAGCGGCGAATGATTCTCAGTGGCTACTGATTTCCAGTATTTGTTCAGCATTAGGCCCACTTATCTGTAGAAGAAAAAGCAACATGGAGAGCGAAAGTGACAGGCAGCGCCGCGCTCACTTACCCGTTCATTCTCCCTGAGCACTGTAGTCAAACAAGGGGGTGGGGGCGGCATTCCCCTGAAAGCCACCGATCAGCCTGCTCCAATTATCACAGCTAATACTTATCGCTCTATAAAGTAAATATTTCATTAGAATTTCAAATAAACAGTCACCCAATCTAATGAAGCAACGACTTAAAGTGGCAATGCAACAATGTGTTAGCATCATTACAGCAAAGGGCACTGGCTTGTTAATGCTGCGAAAATATGCAGCACAATTAGCTACTTTGAGCAACTGCTCTATGCTAAGCGTTTTTTTTCCAATTTATTTCACCCAGGTTCCTGCCTTTTAAAATTAAATTGATATGTTCGTATTCCAGCAAGTAACAGTTACTTTAGTCGTTTTTTCATTATTTATTTGAAGGTACATCTTTTAGCGCACTGTTATAGTTCCATAGCAGTGAACATGTCCTTAATTGAAACTGACATTTCCTTTTTTGGTGGATTACATGAATGGAAGGATTTTGCATTTCACTTGTTTGCTTTTCCCAATGCCATTCATGCTTGAAATTCCATAGAAGTCCTTTCCATGCACTCTACACGCCCAGGACTCATCTGTAGCTGCTATCAGAGCAGTTCATAGCTACCACAGTAGATGACATTCAGCCTTCATTTCACTTATCTACGGAAGAATGAGCTTTTCTACAGGACGTCTGGTGGTGAGGAGTTTCTTGACGCCCACAACCCTGCAAAACAGTATTTCAGAGAGTTGGGAAGTTCCTAACTTCACTTGTTACAGGGAGTAAAATATGATTTTTCCCTGCAACAGACCATTGGGGCAAAAAAAAGTAGATCGCAGCCTGAGATCAAGTTTGTGACTGTAACCAATAGTCAGACAGAGTGATTTTGCGTTCAATCATTGCAAAATTTCATGGCAAGCTTTGTCGTATTTTTTGACAAAACGTACGAAAATTGCAGCGTTTTCTGTTACATAAAATCATAACAGCAAGACTTTGTCTATTTCCATCCACATCGCTTTTAATTTAGGGCAGAAAGTTTCAAATTTACTGTTTCTACTAATGTTTCCGTCTCTTGATAGTGTTTACACCTTAGCATCATATAGTGAGCACAGTGCTGTATGTTGATGCTTACCAAGGCATGGGTGTCATTCTTTTGCAGTGTGGTTATCGATGGTAGATTTGACACTTTTCAGATATCTCTCATAATGTAAAATTATCACACCCTTTATTGTGTTGCCATAGATCACCATAGAATAATAATGTTAATATGGCATGCACTGCATTGTTCTTATAACCGATTATGCTTTTTTACAGCTCTGCACTCATCACCCAACATTCTGTCCAAACCAGTGGCAAAAACAAGAGAGCAGTTCGGGCCCACATGGCAGAGGCATTTTGGATGGAGCGTAAACTGTTAATTTCTCGGCCACTCCTTCATAATTTAGCTCATCTAATCTCCATCTCTTGATCTTTCTCCCTTATCTAGATCTCTCCATTCCAGGGAGCTCTTGAAACTTTGCTTTCTTCACCTTCAGCTATTGAGATTTTAATAAAAATATCCACTATAGAGGGGATTTCTTTAATCTCAAAAGTGGCCTTGGAACTATTGTATTGCATTGCAAAATTTATTTAGCATTTACTACCCCCTTGTGGGGCACTAAAGTGCTTGCATACATGAGTAGCATACTACACAATGTAGGGTGTGTGGTTGGAAGAACGTTGTCTTTGTTTTGCACCTATGTGAGAAGTGTTTCCATGTCATGTGTGATGACCACGAGGTCTGGTTATCATATTATGATGAAGTGTGAGAGACAGACACACAGTTTTATGGTTTTCAGTATGCTGGTTGCTTTAACAGCTCTGCTGCTCCCTACATGTTATTTATGATGATATATTCCTATTAACTGGTTACAGCACTGGGTTGTCCAATCTGAGATTTTGTGTCTAGATGTGGTCCTGAGTGGCATGGTTGGAGGGAGATAGAAGTGGAGAGAGCTGCTGGGTTGGGAATTTTTATTATCATCCCATATCTAAGTGTCTTTGTGAGATGTAAAGAAGCGGTCAGATTGTACAGATATTTGGGACCTGCAGTATAGGACTATATCAGAGTCCTCTGAATTGCCCAGCAATGTGTGACAGATCGTTTCAGTGATTCCATGTCTGGTCATTTGGGGATGGCTGTTGTTTTGGCTGTAAAGTGCGGTGATGGACAACCCTCACAGCAGATACGTCTTGTGAAAATTTAAGTGGCACAAGTTACAATTTGTTCCTGACCACTGTATTATCATTTTAGTATTATTGTGGGTCATAACTGTTATATATGCAAGTACATAATTAAATAATTCCACCGCAAACAATAGGTCAGCCCTTCTGGCTGAGTTGTTTGCAATTCGTGGATTGTAAGCTGAGGATTGCACTTGGGCTTCATGTCACGAGGATTCGTATGAAACTTGTATAATCTATAATAATGTAAAAAACATATCTGAAACATCCTTGTACAGCCTCAGTATTAGGCCATCTACTGCACAACTGGAGCACATTCCTTGCCCTCACAATACTATAACCTACTCATCCAACATAGGGCACCCTCCACTCACACATCTATCTAAATACACATGCTGGCTTCAGGATTCAAATACCCTCAACAATACCATAGCACCACAATCCCAGACCAGTTGTGGTTTGCAATATAGAAATACCAGATCACTCTGCCCTCACTATACCCTTCAACCTCTCCAACATTTTTAAGGTTGCCAGAAAAGAAAAAGCCAATCTATGTGCATGATATGGTCATAGAAAATAGGCTCAGTGAAATCTTGGTTGTGAACAAAAACTTAATAATAAAAGTCTTGCTCTAACAGATAAACCTCCTAATGCCTAACTTCAGCTTAGCTGTATATTGCTGGAAAGTGACAATGCTGGAGAGGAAGAGGGAAAGACGGTGATATGGTATTTGTAGAGGAGGAGGGATATATTGAGGAGAGGATAATTTGGTATTAGTAGGGTATCTGGGATGTAGTGGGGAGAGGGTGATTTGGTATTTGTATAGCACAAACCACCGTGAGTATGGGATTGTAGTTTGGTTCATTTGTGATTAGAAAAAAAACTTTGGGCCCTATTCATGAAAAAAATGTAATTACTGGTGGAGAAATGCATCTCTGTCTGATCCTACTTTTATATTTTTCCTATGTACAAACATGCCCAGAGGTATATCTGGTAAGCAGTACTAGGTGTAGCTTTCTACAAGACCCGCCTAGGATGTCACACAACAGCTACCAAGGGCTATTACTCAACCTGTGGGGCATTCTCATGGGGTAGTATTCAGTACAGAGGGAAAGGGACCCCCATGTAATCTCACAATTTTTTCTTTTTCCCCAAGGAGAAAGACAATCCATTACACCCCCATCCAAATGTGAGTGCTCCATTCCCCTTCCCATCATGAAAGGGGAGTTATCTAGGGTAACTTTATACATCTTTATTGGTTGGGAAAGGTTCCAATTGGATTTAGGAAATGGCAAAAAGCAATGGATTCAACTCAGATCTGTGACTGGGGGTGAATGTTTGATTTGTTCAGCATTCCGTCCATCATCTGTTATTTTTGCATTTGTCGCCCAAAGTGGGAAGGGTATGACCAGACACGGGTCCTGTGCTCAATATGCCACTGGATTCAAGCTAGCCTGGCTGATGAGGGGTGCACCCCGAAACCAGTTCAAGGAAGCTTGTTTCTAGTCCAGGCAGGACCTGGCCTCAGAGTTCGGGCTGGACTGTTCTCATGGGAGCAGGGTCAAGACTGATTTGCATATGGCTGGGAACAAACTGTAATTGCATGGCGAGCAAAAAAACGATGGATTTAACCCAGATCTGTTACTGAGGGTGAATGTTTGATTTGTTCAGCATTCTGTCCATCATCTGTTCTTTTTACAGTTATCAGAGGAAGGCTATTAGGCCTGACACAAGAAAGGTTTTAATGCACACCTGTCAAATTGACAGCAGAGATTAGATTGTATTTCTCTTCCTTGAAAAAGACAAGTAATTCTTTTCATTTGCATAGATGGGGCCCCTCAAGGCACAATTTCAGCATGTAAACTTCCAGTTCATATCATATTTCAGAATCTTATGGAAAGGAGGAAAATGTAGAAATCAGAACCTTTTAAAAGCAATAGTGAGATATTCCCTTTCCTTTGGGTCAAGAGGGATGTTGGGACATGGAGGAGGAAAGCAAAAATTATAGGAGCACTTAATTTAACCCAGCTCAAACCACCAGATTAAACTTTGCATGCCTCATACATTTGTTTGTGGAGTTCAGATGTGTTTGGTAGACCTTTGCTTTCCCTTTCCTCTTTTTACAGTACATCCAAACAGTGAGTACAGTGCCTCAGAACAATAAGCATGGGCTCCAAAACTCAGGAAAGGCAGGAAAAGAACATGCAGAGACTGCTTGTCTATCTAGTACCTCACTAAGCTCAGCATCTTTCTGTCAAGGGCAAATAAAAATCAGGTAGAGGGTTGACTGCTTAATCAAAAGGCCTCAAGGAAGTAACACATATTAGCACTTCTAACTACTGGCCGCTCAGCTTCAGATGAGCTTAAGAATCTGGAATCAGGTCAGGAAAATGGTCTCTTGAATATTTGACTCAAATTGGCCTACATGCCCATTAATTGGCATTATGTTGATTGACAACCAGCAGCAAATGACTTAGGCTCTGACAGAGACTGAGGAGGAAAGAGGAGGGTATGTCACCAGGAACCAGATGGGTTATAACTACTAGTTTGCTTACATAATGATTAAGAGATTCAATCGTGAAAGGCTCTAATGTATTTGGCACTGAATTTTACATTTCTCAAAGAAATACAATGCATGTTATATATAAGGCTACATATAAAAGCTAATGGCAAATGGCCAGAGGGCTGACACAGATAACAACATCAGTTATAGTTGCAATTCTCTGCACATCCTATTTTTGGCTGCATTTAATGTTAGGTCAGAGGGCAACTATCTTGAGTCATCGGTTTGTGACAGTCCTCCTGCATACCTGCAAAAGTAGACCAAGGCTTTGCAACTTGCAAAAATTCTTCCAAGGAGTCAACACACGTTGGACCCCAGAGGAAATGTGTCTGCCAACTCATTGAATTCTCAATTTGCAAAGCGAGTATCAAGGCTAACTGTCTTCATTTTGCCACAAGATAGAAACATTTCTATGCATCACGATAAATTAAAATGAGATCTCTCTTTCTAATATTTTAGGAACAATGTAGTAATTAGTGATGGAATATTTATTTATGAATTTATCTATTTTGACCTGAAATCAGTGATAGAAACTGCAAGACTCACCAAAAGGTAGTTTAATACATTACCAATCTTTTATAAAAATCTAGACAGAAGGTACCATACATGTGATTTTACTCATTAAGTCTTGTGTAAATATACACTGTTAGTTTTGTTCTTGTGGTCATAATGTTCAAGGGTAAAAAAAACTGTTCACAAAACAATATTCACTTCAGCCTATGAACAGCAAATACATGATAATATTTATTTTAGTATCTCACTGTACTGAACATCTATATTAAAGATAAAGTTAAGTAGCTGCTTTAAGCTTTCATTTAAGCACAATTCATCTGTTGTTCTTCTCATGATACATAGTGCTTATACAACCAACACTTTGAAAGAAAAAGCTACTTTATTATTGTTGGCTATATTCACACATTGTAAATGCTGTGCAGTATTCATAACTTTGTTCCATTCACGTTAAAAAAACTTACGATGATTGTTGCATGGCCTCTTTGCTGAAAAAATTCAGAGACCACAATATCATTTGCAGCATGCTATCATCTGTGTAGCACACTTGAAGCACTCCTAACATATTTGGATTGTGGTGACATCTGAGGATTGCACCAGAAATGCCACTAACAGGGCTCAGTCGTACTATGAACCCACATCATTGTGATTAGGGGTATCAAGTAGGGTCACTCTACGAGCACCCAACCGTTAGTAAGTAAAGCCACATTCTCACATGTGCAACAGAAATGGAGTCCTTGACCTTTGTAAAGAAAAGTCAGCAAATGTGTGAGAATATATTTGTCCAGAATTACTTAGAAACTGAATGACTCACAATACCCCAGAGTCAGCAGCTCAAATTGCTCTTCCTCCATGCCCACTACAAGATATTTTTATATTGCACCTTTCAGTTATATATCCTAACTTGATTTAATTCCATTCATGTAGGCACTTATATCAAGAATCCATTTCTCCCATTTGTCATGGGAGGGCCATACATTTATGCTTTTTTATTAAAGAACTTGGGAGCACAAGATCTGCTTTCGGGAGGGAAAATTAAAGCTAAATAATGCACCTGACCTGTGATAAATGCTGAAATATTAATATATTTCTATGAGCAAAGCCATGCGTCATTTGTATTATTTTGATCCAGTTGACAATAGAAGCCACTGGGGTAAACCATTATGTTATGGATCAAATAGTGAACTATACAAGAATTAAACATTTAGGCAGCAATTATTTTGAAAGATAATACACTAGATGTTGGCGAAGGGGAAAAACTATTTTCAGTAAAAGAAGCATCACCATTATTTATGGCTGAGATGCTTAGCAGGAGTTTAGGGAATTTATTAGGGATGAAAGTGAGAAAGGTTGCATCTTTCTAATCCATAAATAAGTTTCTTATTCACCACAATGAATTCTAACAGAAAAGGATAATAACATAATAATCTCCAAGTGGCTCAACACATTTGCTATCTCTGCACCGATTTATAGGAGATCTTTACAGGTTCTTGGTCTATGTAAAAATGAATACTTGATAGAAAGGTGCAATTTGCCTTCCGTGAATTGCCATAATGTATATTTAATTATATAGATGGTGCCAAATAGTCTTACTCCAGTCAAGGTAGGTTTGTTTTTGTCAATATGATTTGGAACAGATCCTTAAACAAACTTGTAAATCTGTTTATCATAGAAAGACACTTACAAATTGTGTAGATGTAAATGTTGTTTGGGATTCACAAAATCAGGAATCTATGAACACTGTAGTTTTAAAGACAAAATCCTAATTGGCCCAGCTCATTCTCACTGTCTGCAGAGACCAACAACAGCGTTAAAGAAAGGGAGAACATGCAATTGCATCTTAGTTTTCGCCCTTTTTACTACATAATGAAAACATTGTTTTCTGTGGCAAATTCCGTCCAATGCCACTTGCATACAATAGTAGGCAGTTTGAGAAATGTTTCCAACCCAAATGTATATTATTTCAGCCTTTTTTGGGAGTAACTTTAACACTGGTGGCCCATCAGTGTGGGCATTGGGGCTCTACCCCATTTCCAAAGGATGATGAGTATCTGTGAGGCTGAGGAAATGTCAGTCTGACAGACACTCATGTCAGGTCAGACAGCCAGGCACCTTGCATGTGCTAATGTACAGGCACTTAGCAGCCTGAGCCAAGGTTTTCTGGGCTAAAATTATTACAAAACCAAAGGGGATGATGGACGGAGTGTTGAACATTGCAAGCACTCACCCCCTTTGGTTTTGCTAAAATTATTACAGCCATCAGGGCAGTGACATTATCAGCCAGGCAGAGTCCTGTAAGAACCCTCCCCCTGATGACATGGGGAAGTGTCACTGACAGAGTCTTGGTAAAGCTCTGTAGTTCCCAGAACTGACTATCAGTGATGCCTCATATCACGTTTTCCAAATCATCACAGAGTGAGGTGGGATCAGTAAGTCTCAATGACCCACCCCACTCTGGGACATGTTAGGGACATGTTCTCTCATTGGCTGACCCTTGACATGTTAGCAAATGAGAGAAAGTTGGGAGGATCTTCTGTTTTTTCCTTTCCTTCCATCGTGCCTCTCGCTCCTGCCACACGCTGTCTTGCCATCACCGATGTGACTCACAGCGGCCTACAAGGTAAGTGCTTTTTGGAATGTTTGGATGCATGTGTGTATGTGTATTGGGTCACATGTGCTTATGAATGGCATGTGCAAGTGTATGTGAATGTGCTTGTGAATGAGCGGTTGCAAGTATGTGTGCCTGTGCATGCTTGTGAATGAATGGGGGGCTGTGTGTTTGTGCATGCAGTTGTGATTGCGAATAGATGGGTGTGAGTATTTGTGCCTGTGTGTGCTTATGGATGGGTGGAAACGAGTGTGCTCTTGTGTGTCCAAACCACTACAATTTTATTTAACCTGCCACCTCTTAACTTGAAGTGCTCATGTGAAGTGCAGAATTAATTTTGTGAATACACTCAAAGTTCCAACTTTGTGGGTGTTTTCAATACCCTCTTTTAGGAACTCCCATTTTCCTAACCTTAACTAAATGTATTACTGCAGAAAATGCTGCCACCTATATACTCCTTTGCATTACATGTCCCATCTTTGAACACAAGTGTCTACAGATCATAATTCTGTGAATCAGGACTTGTCATTTCCAGACAATTGATATATATTTCGGACACCTAAGTCATGCGTGCACAACGCTCAATGAATCAAGCATTTTGTCCTTATTGACATTTTTGAGTTCAGCACTTACATATCACATCTTCCCACATAATTGTGTTCTACACAAGCATCAATATGTTTACTCAACTTATGTAATACGAGAGAACACATATTCACTGCCAGCTATGTTGTGCATTTTGTCAAGTCAAACAATAGGGAAAGTAGTTTCATGCTGGCAGGGAACATGTCCTGCCATCTGTCAAGGTAGCAAAAATATTTTTAGAAGTCCGACATAAATATTGATGATTTAAAAAAAAAAAAAAAAATGGCTCTCATCCATAGTGCTGGCTTCAAGAGATGAAATGTTGATGCATGATGAAGCGCTACAGATATCTCTAAAATTAGTTTAGTGTCTTCGACGTAGATTTTGCCTCAGAAAGACATTATTATTCACACTAACTCTGTCAGCAAAGTGTTCACCCATTGGTATGCAACAACTGATATGTTCCAAGGTGTTGGTGTACTGCTGATTTTTTTGGGCAATGCTGACCCTATCACTTTTGATGCAGACAGAGTTAGGGATGCGTTCAAGGGTGCAGATAAAATTGGAACTAAGAAACTTGGGGGCCAAATTTAAAGAAGACCTTGAGCAACACAAACCAACAAGACGTGGATAATTTGCATGAAAGGGATGGAGATGTCCAAGGCTTGCATTATCAGTCCAGAAATATTCTAGAATTCACTGAAAAAAAACAAGTCAGGACTGTTTTAGAAAAATCTGGGTGAATATGATTTTAAAATAATTTGTTGTCACTAATGTTATATTTGCAAACGAATGAGGCAGAAACATGTGACTTTGACAATATTTCGAACAATGTATTTTGTAATTTAGAATTTGTAACTCATTGCTGTTTATTGAAAACGGTATTAAATTACACAACTACAGGTAAATTACTGAGAAAAGGCAATATATATAACCTTAATTCATTAGTATAGGGCTATGCCTAGCACTGTCAGTTTAAGCACATATTGTTTTCTTGATAACTTATATAAATGCATACTTTTCTTTGATCATTTTCATGAGTAGCCTAATAAGGACTGCTTTATGCTTTTTTTAACAAATGTTATTGAGATATTCAGCGATGAATGTTACCATTTCTTGTTCCCTACACTGCAAAGACCTATTCAACTTTAGAAGTCTTTGAAGCATCTTTTTGCTCATGGGTTCTTTGCTATACCTCCTGAGTGGCAATTTACATCTGTATTATGCGACTTGAGCCTGACACAGAAATGAAAGTTAATTAGTTACTATGACGACCTGCTGCATGAAAAGGACCAAAGGATCCTTTCCATTTGTAAATACATAATGACTTAGTATTCAGAGCGCAGTGTGTATTAGCTCAAAGCAGAAATTGCCATTGTTTGTTTGCATTAAGAAGAAAAAAGGTGAAAGCAGACGACATGATCCATTAAAGCCTATATTTGCCATTCACGAGATGGAGGTATTGAAATATTTCTTTAAAAATTCAAATAGATTGAAGATTGCAAAATTTATGAAAAGGCCACAACAGAAACACATTTGCAGGTAATGCTCTCACAAAATATATGAAGGGTCTCCAGCAAGTGATTCCTTCAGTCTGCCTATTCTGATTTCTTGTGTGTCTGTATACCCTGTGTGCAGTGACTTGCAGTTGATTATGGTTAACATTCAGTGCAATGTTTAATACATTTACTTACCTTTAGACAAAACACTTTCCTTTACAGTTGCTGTTTTGTAAAGCACTTTACATCAAGTATACACAACACAGATTGGAGACATGACATTTACTACATTAAGGGGCCGATTCCGATTCGGGCCGGAAATCTCTCCGACCGAGCCGGACCCGGAGAGATTTCCGACCGAATCCGACCCGTGCAGCCCGACCGAACGAGTACGACGCGTCCGTATGCTATCGTACTCGAGTCGGTCAGACTCCCATTGAAGTCAATGGGACCCGGTCGTACAACGCGTACGCGGGCTCCCATTGCCTCAATGGGTGCGAGGCGAACAAGGGCGCCCCCTACAGCGGGTACACGGCAAAGCGACTCGCGCCGTACACGCACAGGTAGGGGGGACCCATGGGTCCCCCCTGTGTGCGACTCGCGCGGCTACGCGTACAGGGGGGTCCGACACGGACCCCTGAAGTACGGCTCCGACTGCTCTTTTGAGCCGGACAGAGCGTGTCGGTCGGACTGCTCGCGGCGCGCATCGTACTCACCCGGCCGGGGAACGTCTCCATTGCGCGGTGCGAGTCGTGTCCGAGCGAGTCGGTCGGTGCGGTTCGACCCGGGAACGAGTCGGTGGGAGCGGTTGGGACGCCCGAACGAGTCGGTCGGCGATTTCGCATCGTACTCGCTCGTCCGGACGCGCGTACGAATCGGTCGGGAAATAGGGCTCCGAATTGGATCCTGTTATGCCGAATCCGATTCGGAGCCCTACCGGCCGAGATCGGAATCGGCCCCATAGTGTGCAGAGGCAGTGCTTATGACTTGTCATTATCTAAATATACTTATACTGTAAATTGCAGCTCGACTGGTTACATTTAGCTTTGAATAGTAGATGTGTCGCTGTTGCTTCTATTTTCTCAGTCATGCAGTGTACTATTAAACCACTCATACTCACTAGTAAACCATTCATGCTGCAACCAATCGAGAGCTTCTTTTTTTTTAACTGAAAGGCTTTTAAACACATTAATCTATGAATAGAAGTGGCTGTGTTACATACTTACTTCAAATAACAATCTAAAGTACAAGGTTTTCCTTAGCAGAGAAAACGTCAGCCTTATTTTATCTAAATATGGTTTTTATTTTTTATTTTATGTAGGCCTACCATAGTGGCATCACGCACAATGTTGGGGGCCCCCTGCAGAATATGATGAGGGTCCCTGATTCTCCATATCTCACAGATATTGATTGTCCTTGGGCTGAATGGGGACACCCAGAAGGGTTTGGGGCCCCCTGAACGGTTACCCCCCCACCACAGTGCAGGGGCCACATAACGCCCCTGGGTTACCATTCCCAGTTCGTTTATAAGTACTGCCTGGACCCTGTCTATGCCATATTGACAGTAACACAGGTTCTTTTTCCTTGAAAATGACTTTTAAAAAAGCTTGCAAGAAAATGATTTGCAATGCATTAATTACTAGTGTAAACAAATACACACAAAAAGTTAAATCAGAAAGCTTAAATCATCTGACAAAAGTAAAAAAAAAAAAGTTGTACAAACCCTTCTCTGCTATTCTATTGTCTGCTAGGTATGTTGTTGATTTCTACTTATAGTAAAGATAGACGAAAGAAGGAGGATCCAGATGAGAAAAAGAGCAAACATATTAAGTGGAACAGATTGGAATGGGGAGATAAGTAAAGGTCAGAGACTGTAACTACAAAGAAGAAAAAGGGGAAAAAAAGCACATAAAAGGATTTTAAATCTCCACCACAATAGGGAGGGAAAGACTACAACAAATTATCATATAAGCAGACAAAAAGTGTGGCAGTGAAAATGTTTAAAATACAAAAACACTGAAAAAGGGGTGGCTATATAAAAGTGACAAAAGACAAGAAAGTGGATATAAGGGTCTTCCACATATTGAGTCAAAGAAAACAAAGAAAGAAAGAAAAAGAACAAGATATAACATAAACAGTATTAATATGGCCAAAATTAAACATGAACATTTATTTCAACATACTATTTTGGACCAAAGCTGAAACTGCCATATGTACCTGAAAGGCTAACGTCTAGTGAACGGGATACCTTATAATAGCCTTTTCACATAGTCTACATCAAACACACAAGTTAGTTCTATCTCAGTAATTCAGATGATGATTTCAAATTTATTCTAGCTACTTCTTTTAAATTATGACCGAGAAAAGGCCAGAATCCTTCATTTAGGCTCAGTGACAAGGGGCAAGGGATGGCGACTACTCACTAATAATAAAAAATGCATGACACAACTGGAAGGATTGTAGTTTAAAATCCTCCCTAGTAAAAGAACTGCACCAGTCAATGATTTTCAAATTTAGCATTTTTATTCCAAACAGAACGTGGCCATGTTTAAGTGAAGGCATTTTTCTTTTACTAACCAATGCATCACACCAGGCCAAGGCCAGGCCTTTTGGCTTTACTAATTATTATTCCTCAAACAGTGAGTCTCATATAACCTGCATTTGTACTTTGTAATGAATCATAGGACCATAAAACAAATATTTTGAAAGGAGTACACATGGGATCTGGTGATGACTGGCAATGCTTTTTAAAGGGAATGCAGTAGAATAGCATGTGTGAAGGCAAAGGTTCACACCTTCATGGATTGATCTTTTCAAAATGAGGGGTTTATGTTAGCCTGGGCCTATTACAAAAATGTTTTTTGAGGTGCATGTGCATGTTAATACATTTGAATAAAAAGATACTGAAGGAGGGTTAAATTTACACATTTAAAAAAAAGTAAGATCAAAGAGGCTTTTATGCCACTCAAAGATGTAGCAGAAATGGTAAGCATAAAACAAAAGGTTAATGGAGTAAAAGGAATCACAGTAAGAGATAGGAAGAAATGGACACAAGATCAAGCAAACAGACCTGGCCAACAGAAGTAAGTCAAAAGGGCTAGAGACAGAGAATAGTGACAATTCCATGACGCAAAGAGACCCAACTTATTGCAGTATGCTGGCAACAGAAAGAACTGATAAGGCTAAAATGTGATGGTCAAAGGAGAATGCTCTTAAGAATTCCAACACAAATAAGTAACTCGGTCAGCTGAGCTGCAGAAGAATGCATGTGAAGAGGGAGTTGAACGATGCCCAATTTACCAAAGAAATACCCTTCCTGGTGCATCTATGGTTTACAGTTAGATATTATAAGACCTTAGGTGGTTGATGGAAGCAAAACCATTGGTCCAGTATAATTCTTCAATAATCACTGAAAAGACCTGAACAGATGAGAAAATATATGTAGTTACAGAGCTGAGAGAAATCACAGACATCAGTTTTGCACAATGTAAGGGACCCACCTATAAAGATGAAATTCCCCGAACATGTTCACAGAGGCCCTCAAATGACATCTCAGCGATGAAGATCAAGATTTACTTTTTTAGATACAAGCACCAGGAGGCCATACGAGGTAGCGTAAGAGGAATAAGGAAAGCAAACAAACTAAACAAAACAAAAAGGCTGAAGTTCCCATTGCATTAAATATAACTTAGAAGTAGCCCAAAAATACCACTAAAACTGAATTGCAAATTTGAAGAATGCTGTATCTAATTGAACATCGTTACATTACTAACACCAGATACAGACACACACACACACATTTTTGACACAGTGTGCTAGATACCACTTAGAATAGACTTAGATTCTGAATGTTAAATACTTTTAGAAAATAAATGTGTACAGAAATGGAAATTACTGATATATGTTAACTAGCTAATGGCTGACAACTGTATGGAAACAAAATACAAAGTGCTTCCAGAGAATGTCTAAAGGCTGATATCACCGCAGTTTAAGAGAACACATTCCTTAGCTACAAGGATCTTTCAGATAGAGTGCAGTCACTGGAATGGAATTCACATTACATTCCAGGCGCAATGATGTACTAATCAGACACCCTACAATGATTCAATCACAACAAAATCAGTACAATTTATTGCACATGTTTGAACTTCGTCACCACGACTCAGATTAAACAATCTTTAAATAATAATGTTTTACATTACTGGTTTTTAGACTGTAATATAAATATAGCATCAGATTTTGTTACCCGGGAAGATTACCTTGAAAACATCAACACATGAAACACATTTGTGCTTGCTCTTAAAGAAAATACAACCTTTGCAGCATTCGCATTCATTTTTACTTTCTTTTATCCGATACATGTATTTCGTTTTCACTGTAGACCTTTTTTCATTTTACTGATAGTATCCAAGAGTATAATCTACAGCTGTTGTCGCACTAAAAATATAAGAGTTGAAAAATATAATTAAATGAAATGCCCGCTGACATTTTCCCTGCAAAGGAAGCCATTTGAAACCATTTTACAAGGTTAGCTAACTGCCCGTGCCACAAACACATGGTCTGCTGCAAACACTAGGTCTACCAAACAACAGAATGCAAAGCTCTGCCAGACTTGGGAGTGAAAAAAATTCTCAAACATATAACCCATAAACATGGCTTCTCAATTTATGATCCAAGACAAAGAGATGTAGTGCCCTGCTCACCTCTCATCTGTCGTTTCCCTCATACAATTTAGAAAGAACCTTAAAATCTTTCTTTTCAAGGAAAGCCTCCCTCATTGCTCCTAGGCAACCTTCTATTTATGCCATGCCAACTGCCCTTACCTAACCGGAATTCAAGTGCCTTCCCCACATAAAGTCCATCACCTGCTTGCTTAGATTTTACTTTAGGTCTTTAAATAATCCCACCCTGCTACCCTCCCCCCACAAACACACTGCTGGGCTCCAGTCAAGAAACAATCTAATCTGCCACCCTGGCCTACACAAGCCTTGACGCCGGTGTTTAATTTTGGCCAACGCATCAGGTAATTAAAATAGTTGTCTTAACATGGAACACTAGTGTGTCTTCGTGCATTTACCAGTGACAGTAGAGGGACTTCATAATGCATCTTTTATGCCTAAAATGTATTTCAGCTAATCATTTCACTAATATTATAAAGTACACTTGTCTTTTTTAATTTGGATACATTCTAGTTATAGGATGATACTCAATTAAGTACTTTGCACTGAAGGAGGCCTTATTATTTACTGAGTCAACTTTACATTTGATAATCAAATATGTAGGCACAGCAAAAGCTGTAGTCTGAACAATGCTTCAGAATCACCAAGGAAATTAAAAAGAGCTGGACTCCAATAATAAAGAAACAACGTGATAATCATAATAGGCTGAATAGTGATATCACTTTCACATTTGTACTTGTTCCTTGAAATGGTCATGGAGGGAATAAATACATTCACATCATTCATTATAATGCCACTATGTTTCAAGGCATGTCCTACTCTTGTGTTTATTCAGATCTAATAAGCAAGTCATTTAAAGTGCTCTAATTTATTTTCGTAGTTAACATCGCTATGTACCGCAGTGTACACATACCTTTGTCATAACACAATCTTCTTTGACTCTCAACAGTAGTGGTATTATTCATAACTGACAGTGTAGATTTGAAATTGTATTTTAAAAGATTCTAAGAAGGTTGATATGTGTCCCTGATTATTTTTTCTGCCACGTAGAAAGTCTAGAATACTGTGGAAAAAAATCAACTTTCCAGTTCAACCAATTAATATGTTGTGATTACATCAAGTAAACTCTGCCTGACATTTATTCCTAAACCTACATGTATGCCTCAAGCAACAAGCTCACACTTTTGTTAAAACATTTTGCTGTATATTTTGCACAATATTTGAAAGTTTAACCTCGGTGGATCAATGTGCTTCCTTAAAAGACTTTAATAAATTAAAGTGCAGAGAGCTTTTTTCAACAGGCAGAAAAAGCTGATGAGACAGGTTTAGTTTAATCTCAGGCAATAGAAGTCATTAACCATTCTCCCAGGGATTAAAATATAGCTTGCCCTTTTCTTCTCTCACTTATCATTAGCATCACTTTAATCTCCCAGCATTTCACACTGCTATTTTAATCATTACTTACTGCCTTTTGACAAGTGCAGAACATGCTTTTTCTCATTGAGGCAATATCCTGGTTTTAGCTGACAAATGTAGGGCATAATGTAAAAATATCAAATGACATCTCTTGCACACACCATCATAAGAATTAAAAAGTTCAACTACCCCTCTTTGCCTGATGTTCCAACTCAAATTATCCTTTCAAACATTTAAATCCTAAAGGAAAAAGTTTGCTCTAAATAGTTTTGGTTAAACATGCATGCGTTGAAATGTGTAAATCTTTCCTGGTAATGTGTCAGTGATAACTTTGGGTTCACATTTTCTTCAAAATGTTAGGCGTAGCATAAAATATTTATGAAGAATGACAAGTCACAGACCACAGGATTTTGTTTGTACTCATAAATTAAAGTAAAACACTTTTTATAGAATAAGTGGAAAATAGTCAAGGCTGTATGTATTCTGAACAGGAGGAAGCATGTGTTGGCACATATGCCACAATTGTGGCGATGCAAATTACATAGTTAGATGCTCTCATGGTTAGACATCACTGAGAATTTGTGCAAAAAATAAACAAAAGTCACTCAGTAAAACTCTATGCACCCTAGAATCCTCAAGACGCTCTACATCATTAACAATATTTACATATTAACCTGAGAGATCAGACAAGTAAGGTGTTGCCGTTTCCATGCATCAGGGCATTCTAATCGCCTTGGAAAGACGTCATATAAGGTATTTTACGAGCAAAAATTAAAGCATGAAGTAGTCTAAGAAAACAAATTAAGACATCATGCAGGTTTTGTCATGCAGTCAATTGGACACGAAGAGAAAATTGCATGAAGAAATTGTATGAAGTTCATGGGCTGAAACAACATCTTGGGAACTACCAACCCAGGTCTTAAAAGAGGTGCTACTATGTGCAGTAGTTCTATATATAATGTTCAGTCTGTAGAAATCATTCACTCAGCTTTCCTAAGAACAGATATCCTAATTATTCATAAGGATTTCCAATTAGTCAGATCTTACAACCAAATAGTCACTGTGTCTCTAAATGGAGGTAAGGACTTATAACGCAATAATAATTTTATATTCTAAGAACAGGTGGAAAACTGTTAGCCAGAACAATACTATTGAGGCCTATTTACCTCATCTGCTCAAAACACTGCATGTCATTATGAAGAGGCAAACTCAGCCTAACGGTAAATAATTCACAGTCAGCTGTCAGTCACTTCATAGATGTGAAGGAGGCATATTATAGCAGGTTATCCTTTTTAACTCTGTTTGAACCCCAAAAATATCATACTCTTTCAGTTTGCTCATTCTACAGACTAATACAAGATAGGCATTGAGAGCTTGTTTTGTGATAATGCCTTTCCCCTGTAAGCCTCATGCAATGTTCCAAAGGACAAGCTGGCGTTTTGAAGTAAAACAAGACGGAGATTATTTCCAGAGAAGAACGGTCCTTTGACTAGTAGGCATTTGATCATGTTTCTGAAAGAGATCAGTCTAAGGATAGAACAAGTTTGCAAAAAAAGTTGATTCCATAATTTGAGGACAATGACAGCAACCTCCATTCACAATGGTCTGTGCATGTTTGGCGACTGTTGGCAAGGAGGAGGTGATGATCAGATCTCAGGAGTCTACATAGAGTGCATATGGAGATTTTTATCATGCAGATAGAGGATTTCTTTGACAAAGAGATGTGAACACGCAGCTACGAATCTTGGATTTATTCCTGGCATGTATACAAAGTCAACGTATAGGTTCATATTTTCTCATGCTAGTAATCAGTGTTGTCAATTGAAGGTAGTGACATAATATTCATAGATGGTGAATTAGAAAGTTTTGGTGGAGTGACGTCTGGAATTCATCACAAAGCCATTGACTGCTCCATGGGATGAAAAGAATGAAAGGATTTCATTGATGTAATACGAAAATCAGCTATTTAGTGTGTCATTATTTTTTGGTTTATGATCTGGTTAAAACGTTGACTTAAGCCAATATTTTAACAACAATGGGTAATATAGTGTGGCGTCCAAATAGTTACTCCATAGCATCATTCGAAGATGGCCACAGTGCTTCTGCTTGCATACACTGCAGCCATTTTGCAATGATTGTTCTTAAAGCAAAAGACACATGCACTTTGACCATCTAGGAATGGTTTCTCTTTCACTTTAGTAAAAGTATTTCCAAATTAGTCACCATTCATGTGCACACATGCACATCAATTATTTTGGTATGAACCCATCCAATAAGGGTAAGTTAGGTGTGCACATGTGAATGCATGTACACACACACACACAGAAGGCCATCTTGGAATGGTTTGAAACAATTAATAGATGATGTGAGGTGGCCAGAGTATAGTGTCGGTGAAGTAGTAGTCCATAATACAAATGCTAGGGTGAAAAGTAGAGGTGCAAGAGATAGAGTGGGGAGACAAAGTAGTCCCTCATGTACTGTAATGCAAGGTCTGATAGCAGTGGAAGGATGCAGCTGATTTAATCAAAATTTGGAGAGACTGAAATGCTCTTGGGAGGGCCAACCTCAATAATAAGGAAGAAGTAATTGAATCTGCAGCAGGGAAGTGCAAAAGAAAATAATGTCATTGAATCATGATCAAATGGCAGACACAAAGCCCACTCTAAGTGTATATGGATTACAATTGGTCTGTACCCAACAGACATCTAAGGTTTCCTGTGAATGTGACCAAAAAATGGCAGCCTTGTTTTACAACTCTATAAGTAGATGTTGCTGCAGGATAGTGGGGCCCTGAAAAAGTACTTGCCTGGAGTATAATGCCCCATCAGCTGCCTCTTTTGACAGCCCTGCCTTTACCTTGCAAAGGCCTACACAGAACATCAATTTTCAGCAGATCTGTGACCACGCCACTATTTTTTTCTAGAGTACAATAGGCACCAGACTTTCTTTACTCTCTTCTATCCCTTTAAATGCATTAATTTCAAAGTTTGCTGATGTGGGACTGCACTAGTGTTTCTGGTAAACAAGCATTTCATGATCGTTGAATATAGTATTGAAGATGTGATTCTCATTTAAATAGGATTTGTATCAATGGATAAACATGGATTATATAGTCATAGGAACACAACTGGTGATCTTCAGGCTGTTCTACTTGAAAGACTTTGAATTTAGTGAAAAGCTAAAACTTTCAAAATAATTCAATCTTTTAGTCATTCTACACTTGCCATGATTCAAAAAGGAAATCAGAACAAATAAGTACCAATTGAAAAACGTTTAGCCTGCTTATAGTTGGCAACAGACATTTTAATGGCCCCAGTCAATTCAATTTAGTCCATCTAAAATTATCTCATATCATCTACAGCTATTAGTTAACTAGCGGAATAATTAGAATATTATGCACTGTAGGTCACAACACTAATATGTATTTGTAAACTTCAAAAAGCAGAACAAGTCTTTATTTGATCTCTTCCCGGGTTCAAAGTCTGTTATATTGCAATACATAAAAGATATATGTACAATCAAAGAAAAGCAGCTGTGAAAACATTATTTTATTGCTTTATTATCATCAAGCAAAGATCGGTCCAACACACCAAAGGCTAGGACACAAAGCAACTAATCTTGAAAGCAATATTCTTTTAATCTGCAATTACTAATGTTTGTTGTTTTGATGTAATGATGAAATGTATTTCCTCCTAAGCATTTGATTTCAAAGCGCAAAGACATTCTTACAAAAGAGCCTTTGTAGTTAAAGTTAACCACTAATACATTTCACCTTAATGTTCACTGTGAAAAACATTAAACATTTTACCATGTCATGTTTACTTCCCATTTTTCTATTTCATCTATCATAATCCTGATGATGGCTTGCACCTGTCTTTAATGTCAACGTACCCCACTCGACCTATGTTTTATCATCAAGCTACAAAGATGCTTGAAGGTGAGAGATAGTTTTCCTCCTTTTGCCTTGCATAAGAATTGGATGTCACACAGTTCGAATGTCAGAAACCTTCCATTAATTCAATCCCTTTGCTTAATTTGCCCCTCTACATCCCAGGGACCATTCCTTTCGAAATAGGTCTTCCTCTTTAATGCTCTCTGACCATGAAAAAGGTTCAATAGGTTTTTCTTATCACATAGTCTGCCTCATCGCAGTGCACAGAAGTGGTTGAAGTCAGGTCATGGGACAGTAGAGGTACCCTAGCCCATGCACATTTCCTAAGATAAAAATAGAAAAAAAATTGGTCCACGTGCTAGCAGCACAGAAAGCCTAAGATCCATGACATAGGTAAAAGCAAGTATAGCAAAGTTTCAAAAAGTATGAGACTCTAAGGAAATGTTTAATGTTTCAGAATACAGAATGAAAGATGGAAATTACTTAGAACAATCCTCAAAAACGTGAAAAAGTATACCCCACTGAGAAAAAGACAGAGTTTTGTGTTGCTCAATTTGCTAAAATAAAAAACGATCAGAGTTGCCCAGTGGCGTAGCTAGACCTTTTGCTGCCCGTGGTAGTCCCGTCGTTTGCCGCTCCGCGACAACTGCAGAGCGGGGGCGGGAGGGGCAGAGGGTGGCAACGGTCCCTGCGTTTGCCGAGATGGCCGCAGGTAAGAACAGGGAGGGTCATTTGTCGCCCGGGGCTGACCGCTCCCCCTTGCTACTCCACTGGTTGGGCCCAAGATGTGCAACAAGACATCAGGGACTTCGCAGGAGTGATGTGGGTACCATTCTACTGCTCGGTGGAGTTTTTGGAGGAAACCTCAAAGGTTCGACTCATAAGAAGTGTGCGCCAACAGAGAGAACCTCATGGAAGTGAAGATACCATTCCAGAATCAATACTAAGAGAGGCAAATAGATCAAAGCTATTGTTTGTGCTGTGCTTATTAGGATCACAAACGTGAAATATAATTGCATGTGAAATTGTTTAATGTAGACCTGCTCTGAAACACAATGAATTAAAACTCAGACACAAAAACACTCATCAATTCTAAAATGCATCGTTCAATTGCGTATATCTCAATCACAGAGGTTATAATTTAGTCTTTGTGGAATATGCATTCAAAGCAGTGCCATTAGTGCAAACAAATGATTTTTAAATGCCAAAAGAATTGAAAATATGTTTTCTGTAACATTTTTATTGATTCCCTTTTTCTGTACATTTCTTGTGTCATATAATTAGTAACACTAACTTAATTAGCAAGTAGTAATACTAACTTAATCTGTATGTAGTATTCCATACTACATTAATGCAATTGCTAATCGCAGTTAACAACCAGTGTGTCTATTCCCCAATTTAATGATACTCAAAAATGGGTTCCCTGTAATCATACTCATGGCCTGAAAAACACACAGATTTTGGCAAAAAACATTCAGTTCACTGAGCCATCTTGCAGGCTAGTAACCACGCTGGATATAGTTTATATGATGTCCTTATTTAACAGCAAGGAGAAGGGTAGCTGAGAAGACAGCTGAATACTACACAATATATCCCCCACAAAGGTGCCAATGGAATTAGTGTTGTGTGCAGACTACAAATGTTACCACTTGATCTAATTTACTTGCATTGTCGACAATAAACAGTATTTAATCATTAATTTTAACGGAGTTGCACTGTGATTGCATGTGGTTATAAAAATGTTAACAAAATGCATGCAATAATTAAGAAACTTCAAAGAAAGAGCACGAGTGCCTATAAATATACGGTTCCTTCTTTCTCTGTTGCATCACATAAAATAATTCAATTGATCTTGTGCTAACTGTGAGGTATTTTCGTGAATTTATCAGGCTCTCCTTCTGAACACTGCTCAAAGCTTTTCATTGAAGAATAAAAAAACAAGGTGATCGTTTATTCGCAAACACAAAGCCATTACCTTAGGACAGGGCGGCTCCTCCACTAGGGCGGAGAAGCGTCGCCCCACTGCTTCCTTGCAGTGCGAGAAGCAGAAACATAAAATGGTAATAACTTTAACATTAACAATAACCATTTTATGTTTGGTTGTGGGCGGGGCTGCTCTGCGAGCAGTGCAGGGGAGGAGTTGTGTGCCCACTACTGAGTGGGCAAAAACAGTTTGGTCGGCCCTCTGGGGCCACCCAAACCAGTCATGCGCACTCTGCCCTTCTCCATGCAGGCTGCAATGCAGCCTTCATGGAGAATACGGCCTCCCCATAAGTACCTGGCTGGGCGGCATCCCGACCAATCACAACGCTGCTTGCAGCATTGTGATTGGCTTAGGGGAGGGAGCCTGGCTGCCTGCTTTCTGTTCCAAGTGTACTGCACTCAGCTTGCACAGCGTCATGTGGCATAAACAACTAAACATTCTTAACTAGAATAGCAAGTTAAACAGGTAGGTAAGAAATTAAAGAGAACAACTATTTTTATTCTTATCACACAAAAGATGTAACTGTACGTTCCACGAGTCGGTAAAAAAAAACCAGTTATTTGACAAACTTATGCGATATACATTTCCATATGATAACCTTTCACCCAGTTAAAGTACGTGCCAAAAGAGTTAGATGTTGCACAGTACATTTTGCATGCTGTGGGTTGGAAGACTCACGGTTAGTTCGCTGACTGACCAGAATTGGTCTGCAACTTTGTTTGGTCTGTTTACTACGCATGGGAAATTGAGAATAGGCTATCTGAACACTTTTTTATCTTAAGCTTTTCTTCCCTGGCTGAGGAATTTTCTCTGCCACAGAGTAGAAGAGCTTGAAGACTCAAGCATCAGCAGGGAAGGCAGACACTTTTCAGCCAGACACTGCCAGAGAGAGAAATGCAATTAAGGCTCCCACCAGGGACATAAAGAACTAAACAAAAACCTGTGTCTTCTCACAAGGGCCTTTTCTTGGACGTGAAGTACAAGGCCTCAAATCTTGTTGGTGCGTTGCCGGCATTTAGGCCAACACACGTCCAGATTTTCTCACAGCGGATCAAAGTAAACAATTCGAGGGTGGTGAAATAAAGGGGAAAGCTCCAATGTGCTTACATTAAAAAGAGATTACAGCAGATTGAAAAGTGATTGAAAGGATGGTTGGCATTTTCAGATACATAAAACCAAGATTTTTCAGTGCAGCCTGCACCGCTCTTCTCACCCCTATCCACTTCACTCAAAGTATACAGCAACAGGGCAGCTGCTGTTCGGCCTCCTCTGAGGAAAATCTTCTTTGTCTGGGCAACTCCTACTGTGCACCAATTCAGGGTCGCTCTCCCCTGCTCCAGCACGGATCGGTTCTGGGCCCTGACAGCTTATTGTATTCATTACTCTTTCTGTATGAACTGATATGTACCTCTCTGAATGTACCCTTTATAAAATGATGTCCTCTGCCACCATCTTATAGTGCTTTGGAGAAATTCATTTATACATAAACCTATGATGCCCTGATCACTTTGGTACCTACTGACAACAGTAGTTCACATTCCAATTTGCTACATAGGCAAGTATAGTATTGAGCATCTTGTCGTACTTCAGTAAATGTCCACGCCTCCCTATACCCCACCCTATACCGTCCTCCTCGACCTGTCCGCGGCATTTGATACCGTGGACCACGCGACTCTGATCGAACGTCTTAAAACCATCGGGATTGGAGGCAGGGCCCTTTGCCTCCTAACATCGTTCCTTTCCGATCGAACACAAACTGTGCATTTGGGTAATTTTAAATCTGCACCCTTCATTTTGCCATGTGGGGTGCCGCAGGGGTCCTCTCTGAGCCCCACGCTTTTTAATATTTACGTTTCTGAACTTGCCTCCCTGATCAGAAGTTTTAACCTCTGCCCTACCTCATATGCTGATGACACTCAGCTAGTGATCACAGCCGTGGACAAGGACATCAACTATTCAGCTAAACTCCATGACTGTATGGGCGCCCTGAGTAACTGGATGGCTAGGCACTGCCTGAAGCTGAACTCAGGAAAAACGGAGGTGGTGCTATTTGGCAACCTCTCTCCTGAGTGGTCACCAGTATGGTGGCCGGATACACTGGGCAATACTCCTACACCAGTGGCCAAGGCTAAGAATTTGGGGGTCATTATTGATGACAAACTCAATATGAAGGCCCAAGTGTCAAAAGTGGTCTCTGCCGCCTTTCTCACTATTAAAATGGTCCGAAAAATTCTGCCTTTCATTCCTTCAAATACTAGAAAAACCGTAATGACCTCCCTTGTATTATCCAAACTGGATTATTGCAACGGTCTGTACATTAACCTACAAACCAATCTACTCAGAAGGGTCCAGGCAGTACAGAACGCTGCGGCTAGACTGGTCCTGGATGCTCCTAGATACCAATCCATTAGAGCAGGCATTCTGGAATTACACTGGTTACCAGTCGGCCAGCGAATCAAATTTAAGGCACTTTGCACTGCCTTTAAGGCCCTGCATGGAGAAGGACCACAATTCCTGCTGGACCTCTTCAGCTGGTATACTCCCAACCGATCGCTCCGTTCAGCAAATGCCTTCCTGATGCTCACCCCCAGAATCAGAAGGTCTAACTGGGGGGGAAGGAGCTTCAGTTACAATACCATAAAGGAATGGAATGCTCTCCCGATCCCTCTTAGGAAGTCCTCTTCCTTGTTGGAGTTTAGGAAATTGCTTAAAACATGACTTTTCAGAAACTAGCTGCCCTGACGACAGATTTGGAGTCCGCGAGCGCCTAGACACCCCTGGGTAGTAGTGCGCGCTATAAATTGCCATAACATAACATAACATAACATCATTACGGGAAGGTAATGTGACTTACATCATCTTATGAAGCAATTAACTCTTGCACACAACCAACACATGCCAACCCTCCTGGATGGCCCCAAACATTCAGGACAGAACTAAAATATTGAAGACTCGCCCGATGTACTACAGAGTTAATTAAGCCTATGATAAAAGAATTTCACCAGAAAATGTATTGGGGAGACATATATACAAAATGAAGTAAAGAATATATATATTTACTACCTGACAAGGGTTAAAGATGTGATGCAGGCTAGTGTTTAAATAGAAAAATGTTGGCTTATTGAGCATTGGTGACTATATTGTTCTGAAGTGGCTGAAAGGAACAGGAAGTAAAAAAAATGAGGCCACGCCATTCAAATTTAACCATTTCAGATTCATCAGTCTTTGGTCACAAATGCCTTTTACCACTAAAAAGCATTCAAAATGTGTTTGATTGTGAAAGGGCTATGTAAAATACAGGCTTGGTTGGGATGAATTATAAACTATTTGGTACTACGGTAGTTACTCGGGAATCCGATCTGTTATAGCATGGTTTCTGGGATGTCAATATAACTCATTATATGAAAAAAAAACCTGCGTAAAGCCATGAAACCGAAATGTACATTTGCTTATAAATACAATCAGTGTATCATGTTATGAACAAGAAATTCAATATCAATAATGGTTAAATATGTATATATATAATTTATATTTTACATAATTCATTTTGAAAATAAACCATCCTTTACTGAGCTGTAATTGCTACAGACCTCAATTGCAGAAAACATTTCAAATATTGATTTAAAATGTTTATGCCCAAATATTTCATTTTAGTCAGGCAGGAATACTTATTTCTTAACCACACAGGAAAATCAATGTTCCGAGAACCAATTCAGCGCCTGTAAATATGTCCAGACGTAGATGATTCTTAATGTATGTGCCATGATGAAAGAAAATAAATATTTGAATGCTTATTTATGTTCGGTAAGCTGTGCAGAAAAGAAAATGTATTAAGATGAATGGGGTATGAACGGATGTGAAGTAAAGTTGATTACCTTCCAGTGCTGTTTATCACTAAATGCACCTTATCCCAAAATATGTAACAATGGAAGATACACCCATCGAGTTTTTAAATCTGTATAATATGTTTATAGAAATAACTGTCAGAGCTGTTGTGGCATTTTTGCCTACAACTTTGCGGTCAGCAGACTGTAAACAGAAAAGGTGATAGAGCAGGTGATGGCACTAGAGGAGCCTTACCTGTGCCCTTGTTATCAATTACTTATTACCACTCCAAAAGGGTAGAAATTCTAGTTGGCATAAGGAACAAAAATATGTACATTTAAATATGTAAATACAAATCAGGGAACTGTGGCTCTTGGTCAAAGGTCCAAGGGTAAACATGAAGAAATTAGGTCTATCTTTAATTATTTATTTATCTTATTTAGATATTGTTTTTACAGGCAGCACCAGAAGCAACACTGGGTTGCTTGTGGCACTTTACATGATGTGTTATGCAAAATTAGAACTTAAAGTAAATTTAATAGCGGAGTGGATCGGGCTTCCAGACTAGTTGAGGTTACATCTCATATATGTTTCAGAAACGAAGGGATTACATTTTTTTTAAACTTCCTTACTAGTATTACTTTTAATGCCACCTTTTTAAGCACTACTCAACCGAGGATGGCTGGCTCCAAAATCAAAGAAGATTAACTTCAGCATGTATAATTCATTGAAACAAACCATCACGAACATCAGGTTTAACACTAAAAAAACAAAACTCATGTCATATAAAGGAACTTACTTCTGCATTTGTGTCATAGGAGTATACACTTTGAATGGACAGCACATGGTCCACTGACAAGATGATGAGGCAATCTACAGCAATGTGTGTTGTTGTCAGTGAGTAATCCCATATGCAATACACTGCACATCCTGATAAAATGATTTGTGTACATGATCACTTGGATATGCTGTAAACTTGATTTTGGCAGTACACATCTCTGTTTGTAAGTGGCATCATCAATAACAGAAAACATAATATGTTCAGCAAAACTTCCTCATTAATGAATGATGTACATTGCTTTCTATAACTTCATTTAGTATTCTGCAATTATTTCTAGCATGACCTCCCTCAGACATCCAGATAAGGCCAGAACTATTTTTGATCTAGCACATTTGACCATATTTCCCTGAAGTTAAAGCAATTGCATTTATTTGCCTACTGAGAAAATAATTACCCTCAGAAACTATCTTGGAATCATATAAGTTTTTGTTTTCAAGGTGAAAGTCACTCACTCCTCCATTTGGAGATGAAACAAATATGCTATATTTTTGTATGAAACAAAAAACCTGACTATTTGATTTCTAGATACACTGAGAAATCTACTAAACTTCTGTCCCAATCCTGCCTGTAGTGTGAAGAGGCTGTGAGTGTGCTCTATAAATCCACATGAAGATGGACTGAAAAGACAAGAACAAATAAGTAGACTACACAATGAGTTGTTTGAAGAAATATGAATGATGAAAACGGTTTACAAATTCACATTTCGATAATTCATTACATACAATGCATCTCATCTGTAAGTTTGTGCCTCATCATGTGGATAGCATTCTAGGCACTGTATGTTTGAAGTTATGAAAGGAATACGTATAGTTATGTGTGTGTCTGTGTGTTGAATGTGTATGCATGTGTTGAATAACTATGGTTGGGTAATTGCATACACAGCCAAAAGGTCAACATGCAGATTAAGACACAGCACTAGTTAACTATCAAAATGCTATAAACTCAACTCGATAAACCCCATTATACAATTGGGAGTGACATTAACAAACGGACCCTTTGTTAAAATAATAGGAAAGAATGTAAAACAATAATTTTTGTGAGATAAAAACATGTGCAGAACACAGCTTTTGAATAAAACAAAATGTTGGCTGCATTATGAATACACTCTAGTATTTATTAACATGATACATGTTGATGCACATTATTTTAAATATAATATGGTCTAGCATGCACTCAAAAGCCCAATGAGGAGAATTGTGATTTAAATGACAACAGAGCCTCTCAAGCTTGTTTCAGTTGAAGCTCACATTGGTAAGTATGTGTGAGTGAATGCATTTGTTATAAGCATGGGAAACATGGAGATTGCATTTCCTTTTGCAAATTGCAACTGAATGAGACTGCTGGACATACATAAACAATGCAATCAAATTCCGTGGCTGTTTTCGAGCCTTTATTTGACTTATAAAGACTCTAAAACAAAAAAAATGTTTTCTCATGGTCTATGACATTGCAAGTCATAAGACATTCAATGACAGTGCCAGCATACAAATTTATTAGTCCATAAAATGTGACATTCCCTTATTTATTCACAGGGACGATAAATAAGATATTTTTTCTTACTTACCAGGAATATCTTGGATAGTTTATGTACAGCTGCAGATGGAGGATGCAAATAGTGGAGCCTGTTTTAAAATTCAGCATGCGAAGGCCAGCTGAAGGATAACAAATGACTTCATTGTGAAACAGCTATTGAAATTCTTTCAGTCTGTGATATTAAAAACAACTGAACAAATAGCGATAAGAGGAAATAGGATTTGGAGCAGCCTTTTGTACAGCGTGAAGGGATAATAAATGAAGCTGCTAGTTACAACTACAATGTTAGCAATATGTGTACGTAGTACTCCAGTTCACTTGCCGTCAGTCAACTGAAAAGGGTAACAAGACCAGCCCCCGGAACTAGCATAGAGATATAGTTGATTCTCCAGAGTCTCCTCCCAGCCCCCTTCATTGGATCATTTAGAAACAATACAACCACATATGTTTTTACTAGATGTTTTGTTAGGATTGTTGTAGTTATTTAGCATTTCACAGTGCACAGCAATAAATAGTTTGGCATCTGAGTGCTTTTGATTGTTTTGGGATGGATGGTTTTCGAAATGGTTCTGATGTTTCCATTGCAAAAGAGAGTTTGAGTTGGCATTGTCTTTGTCAAGTGAAAGTTTCAAACTTAGGGTCTGATTTACAGTTGGTGGGTGGGTTACTCTGTCACAATCATGACAGATGTCCGGCGCACCTTATTACAAGTTCCATAGGACATAATGCACTAATGATAAATGCAGGATATAATGCATTTGTAAAGACAGGGTATCTGTAACGTTTGTGAGGGAGTATTCCGTCCACCAAACTCTAAATCTGGCTCTTAGTGGGTTGTGGATTTTCAAGTTGAAGTCGGAGGACTGTCGCAAAGTGGTTAATGTATCATGCCCATTACCTGTAAGTACATGTATGTTTGCCGGTGGATAAGCTATGTTTAGTTTTCTATACCCCTACATGCTACACAAGGTCACATCACATGCATAGCACTTAACTGTGGCATTTAAGAGCTGCTGATACCAATATGTAAGTTTTAGGTGATAGTAATTAGTCCTAATTGGCTTAGCGGAATTGTAAATACTTAAGACCCGGTCTTAGTTGCCATTTTCTACTGAATGTTGTCGATCATAGTTCCAGACCAGAGAATCTCACACAGTGTGTGTTCCTCAAAAATGCACCTCTTCTGAAATGCTGGGGATGATCAATCCTAGCTTAACACTGTGAATTTAATTGTCATGAGCCACCTCCATACTGCAAGTGTGGCTTTGTTTATCATATCTCTATGTCTGAGTAGATGGGGACGAGAACATCTCTGACTTGACACTGGAATTGAGGAGGCTGGCAGTACCACAAGTATGAGACCATTCCAGATATCAAGAGGAGAAGACAATGGGAAACACCTAGCAATTTTACAGCATAGTCAGGCCTTCCTAAGCACTGAAGCTGGAAAATAGTGTAGAACCATTAGTAGCTTCTTATACCTGCTAGCATCTTTGAGGGCCAATTTGTGCCACATATATCTCATTTAGGACATAAACTATTGGGTAAAAACTCCTAAAATGGATAGAAAGAATGCAAAAGAGAGTAATGTTTACATGACAGTTTATTTCTGTACTTGTTGCTCAACCTGCATGCTCATATATACGAGCCAGTGTCAAGGAGTGACATTTACCAGTGTTAGGACCACAATTCAGCAGGAAAGACACTGTAAAATGCACTGTTAGCGTATTTTCCCTGGGAACAGGGCTTCCAAGCACAAAATACTGAAAATAGGCCGCTGTGGACCGACTCACTTGATCCTCCTTGTCCATGGCCTCACCACAGGAATTATGAATAACAATTGTTTTGAAAGTATGTCAATAATATAATGGGCTGATACATTACCCTCCCTGGATTCCTAGTTTATGTGCTTACTGTAGAGAATGGTGGTACTGGTCACATTTGTGGACATATGTTGGGGGTAAGTGAAGCCCGTGGATGCTGGTAGACAGTACTAATCACCAAAGGTATCCCATCAAGTGTAATGAAAGCTCAGCACTAAACTCTTAGGCGTCAACCGCTCAGGCGTGGGGAAGGAATCAATTCATTTTTGTTAAATAATCCTCAGACACTCTAGCAGTGTCATGCTTCATCATCGGGTTCACCCTGACTCCTAAAGGTCAGGGTGGGCTCGACCATATTTCAGGGAGCTCTTGAGAGAGATAGGCCAGGGGGTCTAAAGATTAAAAATCCTCCTCCGTCACCAAGTATCCCTTTAATAATAGAGTCGCAAGGGATATTAAAAAGAAGAAATAAAGGAGGGGTCGTCAGGAGGTAATGGTCCTATGACCCCAATGCCATGCCAACATGTTTCAGCCCTCTTGGGTTGCCCACATGGGTCCTGGGCTTTCTTCAGGGCGAAATGGGGTTCCCTCCCTGGTTCTTCACTAAGGGTATTTCCCTATCTTGTTCTCAATTGAGAGCGCAGATAGCTGCACTCTCGTGGAAAGATGGAAGGTATACTTATCTCCCATCCAGTTCTGTATTGATTCGAGTCCATCCTATTCAGGAGGATTTAATGTGTCTCAAGAGACTGCAGTTAGTGGTGGTAGCTTTGTAGTCAAACTTTCCTCAAAGGTCCTGCCCCTCCATCACACCTACTTGGGTCCTGTGTCTCCCGGCATTTGCATTGGGCGGACTCAAATTAGTATTTGATTCGGGAGGACATATCCACACCCGGGAATACCTCTCTACCCTTCTGTCTTAGGTGAAGGGCTCTTCTACCTTGGCCTTAGTATAATAGTTATGCTGGTAGACAGTGCCAGCATCCGGACCAGACTTATAGACAGAGCTGCATTCAGAAGGAGTAGTGTAAGAAAGTCACCCAGAGGGAGACCGCAAAGAGCCACCACTAAACTGCTCCGAGGTGTGCCTGACGGGATCAGTACTGTGGTGAATGTGCCCTCTGGAAACATCAATTCAAAATCCATCAGGAGGCTCAGCTTTGAAAAGGAGTCCAAGCTGAGTAATGAGACACCCAAAATGCCTGAGACATCATCTATTGGAGGTTGGAATGTGGCCAGGGCAGAAGAGGCTAGATCTTCCAGAACATGCTCTTCTCAGCAGGAACCTTCCCAACCTGGAAGATCTCCTGGACATCTGGGACATGACAGGCAGCAGACACACCCTGATAATGTAACCCATGGCAGTGGTGGTGTTCAGGGACAAGTGGATCTTCCATCGCGGTGAGACCCTGGGGATAGGAGAGGGAGAGGCTCTGGACTTTCGCATCACCATCTCACCCCACTTTACGTTGGGCGGCACACTGGCCTATAGACCCCCCGGTCCAGCTTTCCTCAAAGCCCTGGATGATGTCATCATCCCACGCGCTCAACGCTTTACCCACTTTTGACTTCTTGGGGATTTCAATATCCATCTGGATTGCGGGGATGCTGGGGAGACTCTGGAGTTTCTTGACTCCCTGAGCCTCGCACAGCTTACTCAATGGGTCGGCTCCCCCACGCACTGTGGAGGTCATATTCTTGACCCGATATGCTCTAATTTCCCTATCACTGTCAAAGATCCTCTCCCGGTATCCTGGACCGATCACTTTTTGATCCACTTTTTTTGGACCATCGACAGTAACCACTCACGTAGCCCGCCCTTTCAAGGTAGACCCTCCCCTAAAATTGATCCTATAGCCTTTAGCCTGGTCTTGGCCGAGACACGACCAGCCTTTGCTAAGGACCTGGAGGGAGCCCTTGATCGTTTCACTAGCTGGATTTCGCAGGCGGTTGAGCACCTGTCTCCATCTTCACCGCATAGGCGAACCAGAGATTCTCCTTCAAAACCATGGTTCTCCAGTGAGCTCAAAGTTCAGAAACAACACTGTAAAAAACGGGAGCGAACCTGGAGACAGGCATATTGCCCATTGGGTAAGTTGGCACTCAGGAAAGCTCAGAAAATATATTATGCGTCTATATCGCTCGCTAAGCATCTACTATGCAGAGCACTTCGCTCTCTCCAGAAACAATGCCAAGGAAATCTTTTCCATTGTGCAGAGCTTCCTAGCCCCTAGCGTAGAGACCATCACGCTTCCTACCTCGGCTGCCTGGTGTGAGAAACTTTCTAGTTTCTTTATTGACAAGATCCAGACTCTCCAGGCGAATTTTAATACTGGCACCAACCCCATGGTTGGGAACCCGTTTTCAAAAGGGCCGATATCTACCTCTCATCCATCACCCTCTCTGGCGGCCTTCTCATCTATTGCTCCGCCTGACTCCTTGATGGTTCTCAAGTCCCTGAAATCAGGCTCCCCGTCCGACCCCTGCCTGGCCAGGTTGTTGGCTTCAGTTGCAGAGACAGTGAACCCGGAAGTTAACAGTCTTATCAATCTGTCTCTACAGGCTGCTACAGTTCCTCCAGCTTAGAAGCAGGCCAAAATGTTGCCTCTTTTGAAAAAGCCCTCTTTGGATCCATCTGTCCCTGGTAGCTATCACCCTATTTCTCTCCTTCCTGCCGTGGTGAAAGTCTGCGAGAAAGTTGTTAATAAACAGCTCACCAACTATGTTGAAGGTTTTGGCCTGCTCCACCCAGCCTAATCAGGCTTCAGAGCCTCATATAGTACTGAAACGGCCCTTGTCGAAATCTCTGAAGCCATTCGGGAATGTCTGGATTCCGGGGGGCAGGGAAGCACTGATTTTGTTGGACCTCTCCGCAGCATTCGATACTGTGCCTCACTCTTTGTTGTTGGCCCGCCTCTCGGACATTGGTATCTCAGGGTCTGCTTGGAACTGGCTGAAATCGTTACTAGGGGGCAGAACGCAGCAAGTTTGGCTCCCCTCGTCCTCGTCTACCACTCAAAGCATGACCACAGGAGTGCCTCAGGGGTCTACTATGAGCCCCCTCCTTTTTAATATATATGTCACCTCCCTGATCCAGCTGGCGGAGGAGCTTGGTGCCAAGATCATCGCATATGCTGATGATTCCTAGCTCCTCTTCACATGGAACAAAACTGATCTATCCACCACCTCTCGTGCCAGAACATGCCTAACATTTTTTTCCAATGGCTCCTCTCCGCGCAGATCAAATGCAATGTGGACAAATCAGAGATCCTCTCGTTTGGGACTTTCCCTCCCCAGTTCAGGGAATCGCTTTGGCCGGCAGATTATCCAATGCCTAATTCCGTGGGTCAGCCCACTAAAAACCTAGGAATTTGGTTTGACGAAAATCTTCTGTTTACTACACAGATCAAGAAGCTAGCTGGGCACTGCTTTGGCATTCTTAAATCACTCAGAAAATGTCTCCCCCTCCTCCCTAGGGCAGCCAAGGAAACGGTTACCCATGCCTTAATCCTTTCTCACATCGATTATGCGAATGCCCTGTACATTGGCCTGCCAGGTTACCTTTTGAAGAGGATGCAGGTAGTCCAGAATGCTGCTGTAAGATCTAGCGTAAGGCAACACCTCCTCGATCTTCACTGGCTACCTTTGGCTGAAAGAGTAACATTTAAAGCCCTTGTTTTGGCTCATTCAGCCGTGTACGGACTTGTTCCAGTCTACCTAAGGAATCGCTTCAGGTTCTACGTCCCTGCACGACAGCTGCGTTCAGCGATGCAGCCTCTTGCTGTGATCCCACGCTTTCGCCTCAAGAGAATTGGTGGAAGTTCTCTGGCATACAGGGCAGCTTTGGCCTGGAATTTGCTTCCTCTGGACCTTCACAGTATCCAAGACCCTAAGCTCTTCAGGAAAAGACTGAAAACTTGGCTTTTCATCTAATGGTCCGTTCACTTCCGCCCCTACTTGGCTCGCGCCAGGACACTCATTGAGTAGCCGTGCACGTTATAAGTGTCAATAACATAACATAACAGTGAGGCTTTCGTGCTGTCCAAGGAGCAGGAGCCAGAGGAGAGTCCTACAAACACTGGGACTGTAAGTCCACAGATCCGGGAGAAACTTTCAAATACAGCTGTGAGGGCATTTAAAAAAGGTTGATTTTCTGAATTTAGGTTACTCAGCATAGGACAGTTTACTAAGCCTAATGTAAATTGGTCCGATATTACATTTGCCCATTCCACCCTCAAACCATTACATTCCCCAACTATGAGAATCTCTTATTAAGGTCTTGATACCAGTATAGTGAGGGAAAAGGCTTAGTTATTCAAATTAAAGGTATTCTGTGAAGTGTTCGAGTCTTTCTTGCCAATCAGTGTTGTGACATAATCTCTCTAACATTTTTTTTAGGTAAGCTTACCAGATGTTTATTTTAAGGACTCTCTGATGTCTATCCTAGGATTTCAGTGGTGGTGTGAGACATTGATTTATATGTTAGTATTTTTTGTGTCTTGTGTTTACCATCAAGGTATATGTTCATATTCTTATATTTGATTTAATTTGCTGCTCCCTTTTTACTTAAATAAATGCTTTTGAAGCTCGTCCAGTTGCTCTCCATTATTTCATTCTTTTATTTATTGTTTCATAAACTTTACAGATTTAGTTTTAGATCAGATCATAGGCACTGCCCCTTAAAATGTTCCACCGTTGAGTTATAAGCAAAGATGGGTCAATTCAAAGTCATACTGAGTACACAACTCTGAACCTGCCTACTTGAACCGCCGCCTAAACTTCCATCAGCCACCAGACACCTCCGTTATGCATCCCTTTCTCTAACTCTCACTCCCTGCGATCTGACGTAGCATATATGGAGGTTGCACTTCTCCTACCTGGCAGCGAAGACATGGAACGAGCTACACTTCCATCTACAACCTCCCCGTCTCTTCCAGAGTTCCAAAAGTCCCTGAAGAACTAGCTATTCGGCTAATCAACTGCCAGCACCTGGATACCCTCAAGGGTGACAAGAAGTGCTCAACAAATCTACTAAATCATTGATTAATTGATTACCGTCAAAAATCTTTAATTTTTTTAAATACCGTTCAAGAAAATAACACATTATTGGTTTCATGTTCATAAAGCTGAATTTTAGCCTCAAAACAACTTAGCCATTTTCAGTTGTGTCACTTCAAATTTCAAGCACTTGCATGATAAGATAAGTACTAATAACAAGCATTGGCATAGCCTACAGGTCTAGCCTTTGGGACCTTATAAGTGTCTACCCATGCAGCACATTATCCTGGGTAGTTAAATTACAGATGAATTCCTGAATATGTGTAAGGTTATATCAAGCCCAAATTGGAGCGTGTGGAAGCTCGCACCATTGGGAGCATTGCCAGGTAGCTTGAAGTGGTGTAGAGGCAGCCAAGGAAAGCTTGCAGAAGTGGGGAACGTGTGGAAGCTAGGGATCTTTGGGAGCAGTGTCAGGTAGCTTGAAGTTGTGCAGAGTCAGCCAAGGGAAGCTTGCAGACATGGAAGCGGCAGCCTACATCATATGACAAGATTTAAAGTCACGTCTTAATCGGATAATAGATGGGACAGCAAGGAAGGGCTCCCATTACATGTATAGTGTACATAAAAAAGGAACTCTGAAGAAGGGCTGAAAGTTCTCATTACGTCCTACCCAAGGACAATTAGGAATGGTTGGAGGGTTCCCTTTCATGTGCGCCATAGACCTTCAGGATTTGCAACAAAAGGCCAAATGCTTCTGTCATGTGCACAACAGGCTAGAAGCAATAGTTGTCGAGACTGGAGAGTTCCCATAATGTCTGCTATAGGCCAAAAATTATGGTGCTAGAGCCCTGAGTGTTTTGTTACATCTACTCTACACCAGAAGTAATGGTGATGAAGAGCTGAGAGTTCCAATCACATCTAAAATGGATTCTAGGGAGTACTCTGAGGAAGTCTACCATACGTTAGATGATGATGATGACGGAAATCTGGATGTTTCTGTTATGTCAATCATAGATTAGAGGAGAGGGTGACTGAAAGCGGAGTGTTCCCATCATGCCAAATATGGACCATAGGCGATGGTGACAGATGTGCAGCCATTGCTTATACCAGAGGCTGTAAGCGATGGTGATGTGGGCTGTGCTCCCGTCACACAAACCATAGATTAAATGTTGACAGATGGTTCTGTTATCATCACTTTTCTATAGATTATAAGTAAGAGGCAGTGAGATATGGGCATGAAATGCTGAGTGTTTTTGTGAGTTATGCCTAAGCTACACTAGAAGAGATAGTAACCCAGACATGACTGCTAAGCACTAAACGTCACTGCTTAGGTGTTCCCATCAGACAGTAAATCCGACGACCTATAGATGGAGTGCTTCTTTTGTCATTGAACAAGGGAGAACCATTCATAGCTGGTCTTTTTAAAATAAGCACCAATTTACGAAGATTTTGCTGAGACATCGTGGTATATTTTTTTCTTTATATTTTCATAGCCAATAACACTTTCTGGAAAATGAGTGTAACACACCAATAAGATAAAGATATACATTGCAGCACCACACTTTTGTTCTCAGGGTCATTGCGGTGGGGGTGGATGAAGGCGATGACACTTCTGAAGATACAGGGATAAATGGTTTACACTAGCTCCACCCCACAACTGCAGAGTGTAGGATGATGCACCATGTACCGGTGAGATCTGTTGTGGGCCTTTCAGTGAAAAAAAGTGCCTTCAAATATCAGACTATCCCACCTACAGCCCACCCTACTGCACCCACAACCCAACCTCCCCCCAAGAACATTGTTGGACCATAATATTGTGGTCGAAATATTGGGCTACTAATATAATATGATTATGATGTTGCCACCTGTTAGAATTGGGGGTCTCTAGTTGGCACAGGTAGGTACTTGTGACAAATAGGGACCCTCGCCTCTAGGGTAGGGGGGTACACTCCTAAAATAACCCCTGCTCACCCCCTTGGTAGCTTGGCACGAGCAGACAGACTTATCTCAGAGGCAGTGTGTAAAGCATTTGTGAGCACATACAGTAATCTAGTGACAACACTACAGATGGACACCACACAAGGTTTATATAAAAAATAAGTATTCTTTATATAGTTTTAACACAAGACCATAAACGACAAAAATCCACAATACTGTACTTAAAATGGTAGGTTTAGCTTAGTTCTCTTAAGTTCTTAAAATGCGACACTTTGAGTCAATGTACCTTACGATGCGTCACGTTTCTACAACGGAAGTGTTGCAGATATGGAGATGCGACAAAGTTCTGGTGCAAAGAAATAAAGACGTCAAGTTCTTCCTGATGCGGCACGCTTCTCCGATGATGCGAAAAGTCTCGACTCGATGCGTCAGCTGCAGCGGCAACACCCTTGTTCGGTGATGCGACGACAGCGGCTTTGGCGGCGACACTCTTCTCCGACGTTGCGAGACGCTTCCGCTCGATGCGACAACTGCAGCGGCGACACCCTTGTTTCGTGATGCGACGGCAGCAGCTCCGACGGCAGCACGTGTCTCCGGGGATGCGAGGCGCTTCTCTCGATGCGGTGCAATGCGACAGCTACAGCGGCGACATCTACGATGCCACGGCAGCGGCTGCGACGGCGACACGCTTCTTCCTCGATGCGAGACTCTTCTCTTGATGCGGTGCAATGCGACAGCTACAGCGGCGACATCTATGATGCGATGGCAGCGGCTGCGACGGCGACACGCTTCTTCGGTGTTGCGGGACGTTTCTCGAGATGCGGTGCAATGCGACAGCTACAGCGGCGTCATCTCCGTGATGCGACGTCAGCGGCTGCGACACGCTTCTCCCTCTTGAGTCGCGCTTCCAGCTCCTTGCGACACGCAGTCCCTTCAGAAGGCCCAAAACAGCAGCAGGCACTTCCAAAGGATTCTTGGGGAGCTGGTGGTTGAAGTCTGTTGTCCCTGAGACTTCAGCAGGAGGCAAGCTCTTTTCTCAAGCCCTTGGAGATCCTTTACAAGTTGAAATAAAAGTGCACACAAAGTCCTTTCTCCTTCCTTTGGCAGTCAGGCAACCACTGCAGGCAGATCCCTCTAGCTTAGGGATAGTCTTCTCCTCAGTTTCTTCTTGGTTCTGCTCCTCAGCAAAGGTTTCTTCTTGTTTTCCCAAAGTGATCTAATTTCCTAGGGGTCTGGGTCCCCTTTTTATACACAGTTTCTCTTTGTTCTCTGAAGGCAGAGAGGCCTCTGCCTAGCCCAAAAGCAGTTCTGGTCAGTCCTGGAGCACTTTGTTTTTCTGACTCCTTCTTTCCTTTCAGAATGTGGGGCAGAGTGCTCAGCCGCCCGGCAGGAGGTGGAGCCAGCATTGTGGAAGGCAGGCACAGCCCTATTCAGACCCAGGTGCAACTCCTCCCTCCACTCTGGATGCAGATCTTTCTATTCAGCCCTGTGCTGACTCACCCTGTCTCCTGTAGCCACCCCCAGCCCCTGTCACTCAATCTCCAGACAAGGAATACACAACCTAGCAGAGGCAGGCTTGGAAGTTTAGGCAAGAAAATACCCACTTTCTAAAAGTGGTATTTTCAAACACAGAATGTTAAAACCAACTTCACTAAAAGATGTATTTTATCATTCTGAGTTCAGGCATACTAAATTCGTTTTTCTACCATGTTCCCTGGGTCAGTCCTGACTATAAGGTGTAATAGTCAGTCTGCCCATTCTGGCCTATGGGGAGCAGGTAGCCTTGCAATAGTGAAAAACGAAAATGG
This sequence comes from Calotriton arnoldi, assembly GCA_963921515.1. NCBI lineage: Eukaryota > Metazoa > Chordata > Amphibia > Caudata > Salamandridae > Calotriton > Calotriton arnoldi. The sequence goes on from CAWUFW010003598.1 coordinate 1,404,664, forward strand.
CTGTAATTCACTATTAGGACATGCCACACACACCAGGGCATGTCCTACCTTATACTTACAATGCACCCTGCCCTAGGGCCTACTTTAGGGGTGACCAACATGCAGTAAAGGGAAGGTTTAGGGACTGGTAAGTGGGTGTACTCACCAAGTCGACATGGCAGCCCTAGGCTGCACACAAGTTCTGCAATGGCAGGCCTGGAGCACATTTTACAAGCCGCTTCTGTGGGTGGCACAACCAGTGCTGCCAGCCCACCAGCGGCATTGGATTTACAAGCCCTGGGCACACTCAGTGCACTGTACTAGGGACTGACAAGTAAACCAATCATCCAATCATGGAGTCACTAATCCATAACACAATTTACAATGGGGAGAGCATATGCACTTTAGCACTGATCAGCAGTGGTAAAGTGCCCAGAGTCATAAAACAGCCAACAACAGGTCAGAAAAAATATAGGAGGAAGGCAAAAAGTTTAGGGATGACCCTGCAAAAAGGGCCAAGTCCAACACAACCCCCTTCCAGCCAAAAACGCAGGGGAGACCAATCACTACCCTGATGGGCTTCCCTGCTTTGGGCGATAGAACCTGGACCCTGGCCCACAACAGCAGGGGCATACTCCAGTTCTACGCCAATCTGAACCTATTTGGATCCCTCTGTCCATACTCTCAGGGCCCACCAAGCTAATTCATGGGGAACCCTTCTCCTCACCTGTGGACACCACCTGTGCAGCACCTAACCTTAACTTGCTCACAGGTGTGTCCCAACAGACAGACAGCAAGCCACAGTGGCCACTGACAGTAGTCAGTGATGAGACCCAGGCCTTATGCCTCTCAGGGCCCTCAAACCTCTGTGGCGTCAGAGAGCGGGGGGCAGTAGCCCCAGGTGCTTGGCACCCTTTGTCCACCCTCCCTCCTGTCAGGTCAGGTATGACATCCTGACACTGACCTACCAGCCCCGGGCCTGTACCCGGCGGCTGGACTGGAGACTGGGGTGGGCTTTCCCACACCCGGTCCTCCTCCTCCTTGTTGGGGCTCTGTACCCTCCCACCTGGAGTGGTACCCCCTTCCAGAATTGCCAGGGCACCTGTGGCAGGTGTCCTGCACAATTCGCCCACCAGTTCAGGGGTTCTATCCTGCAACTGGGATCCCAGCATAGGGGCTGTACCCTTAGACTGGGCAGAGGCCAGGGGTGAGGCTGTCCTCTCCCCGCCCCCCTTACTGGGGTACTGCACCCTCCCACCTGGAGCGGTGCCCCCAGAAGACAAACTGGTAGGGGCACTGTTAGCAGCTGCCCCTTCCTCCAGGTCAGGGGGGACACCCTGAACCTGGCCCTCCAACCCAGGGTCTGTACCCTTAGGCTGGCCCTGTGCCTGGCAACCCAGGACTTCCGGGAGGGTACACCAACCCCCCCCAAGGGAAACACACTCCTCTAGAGTTGTGTAAGAATCTGCCTGGCACACCAGGACTTCCTGGGGAGCACGCATGCCCCCCCAGAGGGTAACACATCTCTCATGTGTTGTGTGACAGTCTGCCTGGTGCAGATCTCCCGACCCCTGTCCATCTGACAGCGCGGAAGATCCCCCAGGACAGAAGTGGTGTCACCATGGTCATTCACTGGTGACTCAGCCCTTCTGGCTGGTCCCTGACCCACTGGTTCTTCCACTGGGGACTCTCTCCCCTCTCACCCCTCACTCTGGACTTCTGCACCCTCCACTTAGGAGTGGCACTGCCAGACACCAGAAACACTGGAGCTCCATTTACAGACGCTCCAGGTTCTCTAGACACTAGGAGATCCTCCTCAGCGGGCGGCCCCTCAGGACAGCCTAGGCTCCCTATCTGGTGTTCCCTTAAAGAACCATCCAGGCTCTGAGACTGGGTTTCGGGCACCTTGGGACACGCAGCCCCACACTCACTCCTTCTCCTCAGAGACAGGACGTGAGCCCCTACACCCCTCCCATTACCACGGGACCTAGCTGGGCTACACTGAACCTCTCCCACCACTCTGGGTTGGAAGACACCTGAGCCACTCCTCTTAGGGTCACTCCCCAATGCCTCTTCAGACCCTCTGGAATCCACCAAAAGGTCTGCCTCCATTGTGAGCTCCCTGGGGTCAGAGAACTCATACTCCAACAGGTGTTGGCATAGCTCTGGAAAACATGGACTTACAATATGCTCTCCCACAATTGGATCACATAACCCCTCACAGGTGTTAACCAAACTATCCTTCACCTCACCATCCAGTGCCTCACACACGTACCCCACACCACTCTCCTGAGACTGGCAAGACAGTATCTGACTGTCTCTGTCATTCAACCCACACTCTTCTGGGCGGTCTTCACACTCACACACCAGGACCTCAACTGTGGGGGAACCCCTCTCCCTGCACCTCCCTTCTAGAGTCAGAAGAGTGTCCTTCCTACTACTAGGACCATGAATCCCTGTGTCAGTTTCCCTATTCCTCTCAGGGACACTGTGCACTACTGGAGCTACCTCATGTCCTTGAACCTCCTGGTGTATGTTAACCCCCTCCAAGTCAGGCGCCACATCTCTGGGTGTGCGCACTACTCTCTCAGCACTGAATAACTTAATTTTGCTGCCACCATCTGAGCTGGACTCCACCTCCAACTCAGCAAAGCTCACTTCCTGAGCTGCCCAAATTTCTTGTTGCTGGGCTGAGACACTCATGGCCTCCAGCCTCTCGAGCTCTAAATCAAGCTCCCTCATTCTCAACTCATGCTCCTGATCCATTCTTTTCTCTTCTAGGGCCAATTTCCTAATTTCCAATTGCCCATTCATTTTGGCCAGCTCCAACTCATGCATCCTATTTCTCTCCCTGTCCTCCAGCTCCACTGGGGACAGACCTTTGGCAGAAACACTGCTACCTGCTGGGGAAGGTGCCTTCCTTTCCCCTGGACCCAATGGCCCTTCCAGCTGCACATCTGCATCATTATCCCCTTCCTCATTCTCAGGGGTTTTCCTTGCTTCTACCTAGGCCCTCAGCGCCTTATAGAACTCATCCTTCTTGGTGAGCCCGGTAATTGCAACATTAAATCTTTTGCAGAAGTGCTTCAGCTGCTTCGCATTGTAGAATTCTAGTTTCTCCTCTTCCCAATCAAAATCAACAGATGCTATGGATGCTGGTTACATGATGGCTGAACTTGGAAAAAATGGAACGTCCTAGAAAAAAAATCTACCAAAAGTATGTGGTCGCGTTTTGGTCTGCACTCACTAGTAGTGTTCACCAATCACTGGACATGAGTCACAAATGCAAGTCCAGAATCCTCACCGCTGACCACCAATGTTAGAATTGGGGGTCTCTAGTTGGCACAGGTAGGTTCTTGTGACAAATAGGGACCCTCGCCTCTAGTCAGGGTAGGGGGGGTACACTCCTAAAATAACCCCTGCTCACCCCCTTGGTAGCTTGGCACGAGCAGACAGGCTTATCTCAGAAGCAGTGTGTAAAGCATTTGTGAGCACATACAGTAATCTAGTGACAACACTACAGATGGACACCACACAAGGTTTATATCAAAAATAAGTATTCTTTATATAGTTTTAACACAAGACCATAAACGACAAAAATCCACAATACTGTACTTAAAATGGTAGGTTTAGCTTAGTTCTCTTAAGTTCTTAAAATGCGACACTTTGAGTCAATGTACCTTACGATGCGTCACGTTTCTACAACGAAAGTGTTGCAGAGATGGAGATGCGACAAAGTTCTGGTGCAAAGAAATAAAGACGTCAAGTTCTTCCTGATGCGGCACGCTTCTCCGATGTTGCGAGAAGTCTCGACTCGATGCGTCAGCTGCAGCGGCGACACCCTTGTTCCGTGATGCGACGACAGCGGCTTTGGCGGCGACACTCTTCTCCGACGTTGCGAGACGCTTCCGCTCGATGCGACAACTGCAGCGGCGACACCCTTGTTTCGTGATGCGACGGCAGCAGCTCCGACGGCGGCACGCTTCTCCGGGGATGCGAGGCGCTTCTCTCGATGCGGTGCAATGCGACAGCTACAGCGGCGACATCTACGATGCGACGGCAGCGGCTGCGACGGCGACACGCTTCTTCCTCGATGCGAGACTCTTCTCTTGATGCGGTGCAATGCGACAGCTACAGCGGCGACATCTATGATGCGACGGCAGCTGCTGCGACGGCGACACGCTTCTTCGGTGTTGCGGGACGTTTCTCGAGATGCGGTGCAATGCGACAGCTACAGCGGCGTCATCTCCGTGATGCGACGGCAGCGGCTGCGACACGCTTCTCCCTCTTGAGTCGCGCTTCCAGCTCCTTGCGACACGCAGTCCCTTCAGAAGGCCCAAAACAGCAGCAGGCACTTCCAAAGGATTCTTGGGGAGCTGGTGGTTGAAGTCTGTTGTCCCTGAGACTTCAGCAGGAGGCAAGCTCTTTTCTCAAGCCCTTGGAGATCCTTTACAAGTTGAAATAAAAGTGCACACAAAGTCCTTTCTCCTTCCTTTGGCAGTCAGGCAACCACTGCAGGCAGATAGTCTTCTCCTCAGTTTCTTCTTGGTTCCGCTCCTCAGCAAAGGTTTCTTCTTGTTTTCCTAAAGTGATCTAATTTCCTAGGGGTCTGGGTCCCCTTTTTATACACAGTTTCTCTTTGTTCTCTGAAGGCAGAGAGGCCTCTGCCTAGCCCAAAACCAGTTCTGGTCAGTCCTGGAGCACTTTGTTTTTCTGACTCCTTCTTTCCTTTCAGAATGTGGGGCAGAGTGCTCAGCCGCCCGGCAGGAGGTGGAGCCAGCATTGTGGAAGGCGGGCACAGCCCTATTCAGACCCAGGTGCAACTCCTCCCTCCACTCTGGATGCAGATCTTTCTATTCAGCCCTGTGCTGACTCACCCTGTCTCCTGTAGCCACCCCCAGCCCCTGTCACTCAATCTCCAGACAAGGAATACACAACCTAGCAGAGGCAGGCTTGGAAGTTTAGGCAAGAAAATACCCACTTTCTAAAAGTGGTATTTTCAAACACAGAATGTTAAAACCAACTTCACTAAAAGATGTATTTTATCATTCTGAGTTCAGGCATACTAAATTCGTTTTTCTACCATGTTCCCTGGGTCAGTCCTGACTATAAGGTGTAATAGTCAGTCTGCCCATTCTGGCCTATGGGGAGCAGGTAGCCTTGCAATAGTGAAAAACGAAAATGGCTGTAATTCACTATTAGGACATGCCACACACACCAGGGCATGTCCTACCTTATACTTACAATGCACCCTGCCCTAGGGCCTACTTTAGGGGTGACCAACATGCAGTAAAGGGAAGGTTTAGGGACTGGTAAGTGGGTGTACTCACCAAGTCGACATGGCAGCCCTAGGCTACACACAGGTTCTGCAATGGCAGGCCTGGAGCACATTTTACAAGCCGCTTCTGTGGGTGGCACAACCAGTGCTGCCAGCCCACCAGCGGCATTGGATTTACAAGCCCTGGGCACACTCAGTGCACTGTACTAGGGACTGACAAGTAAACCAATCATCCAATCATGGAGTCACTAATCCATAACACAATTTACAATGGGGAGAGCATATGCACTTTAGCACTGATCAGCAGTGGTAAAGTGCCCAGAGTCATAAAACAGCCAACAACAGGTCAGAAAAAATATAGGAGGAAGGCAAAAATTTTAGGGATGACCCTGCAAAAAGGGCCAAGTCCAACACCACCTAGCTATTAAGGCAGAGTTAATAGTAAATTTACACTTACTTGACGATATTATATTATGTTTATGATTCTCGCTACCAGGAGCGGTTTCCAGCATGCTTACATCATGACGCAGTTATTGCAAAATAAATGCGAAATGCAGAGGGACGTCTCACAGCGTCTGCCTGACACCAATCCTTACACCTACCACCTTCCTCTATTTATCACAGTGGGTTGTTGCCTTCATATCAAAATCCAAAGGTTGTACAAGAGTTTTTGCTGATCACTGATGCAACCCTGGTGGTAGAGGCATTTGGATATGGGGGGGTAAGGAGGCAGACTTGAGAGAGTGTGCCAAATGGGGCTGTGTGTATACTCAAACATAGACCCACAAACCTGACACCAAATATAAATAATGATAAAACTCACAAAAAGCATGGCTGGCTGAAACAAATTAAAGACTGGAGCTGAGAAGTGGGGTTGTTTAGCATGGGTAATGTGCGGTGTCCAAAACAGGTCCTCTGCCTCTCCTTTACTTCAATTTATAAGATGTATAAAGTGCTAACAAAACACTATATACATGCAATTACAAAACAATTACAGTGTTGTACAGACATGGGCCACTAGGGTATCTTGCAGAGTGGATGCGTTGCCTTACCATGATGAACATTGTGCGGGTACTTCTGTGCTGCAGGGGAGTGGTGGATACAGAACATTATGCACATGTGTATGAGGAAGAGCAGGAGGAGCACATGGCAGCTACTGGAAAGGAGTCACATCCTCATCTCGCCAGTCCACTGATGTAATGCAACAGGTCCGCTGTGATCACTTCCCAACCCAGGAAGCAGCTCAGCAATGTCACATTATGCAAAATAAGGCTGTTGCATGGCGCATGCACAGTGTAACTCACTACATGGCCTCGCTCCACCCCGCCCTTCCTGAGACAGATTTATTTATTTATTTAAGAGTTTTCTATAGCGTTGGCCAGACCCGAGGGTATCGGAGCACTTTACAACATTTGTCATGTGCAATCGAGTACAAAGTATAACCGTAGTAAACACATTGATTTGTGACGAGTCCTGTTCAGGGAGGGGGGACAGAGGAGCGAGTCAAGAGGTAGGTGCTGTTAAAGTCATTCTTATCACAGTAACTGTATGCTCCAATGTGCATGATTCCGCGTTATGCGTCAGCTATCTTTTCAGAAGAGTTCGGTTGAAGAAGAGGTCTTTGAGCTGGCTTTTGAATTTTTTGAAGGATGGGTTAGTCCTGATATGGACTGGGATGGTGTTCCAAATTTTGGGCGCATTTCCAGAGAAGGAGCGCAATAAGGTTTTCTGTTTGCGAGTTTTCGGAGGGATGAGAAGTAGAGTGTTAGTGCTCCTGAGGTTCCTTGTCTGCCCAGCTTTGTTGAGTTTGGAGGCCAGGTAGGCAGGTTTGCCCGTTTGCAGAGCTTTGTGTGTGAGACAAGCAGTTCTGAAGCTGGCACGCATTTCGATTGGGAGCTATTTTAACTCTTTGAGAGCGGGGGAGATGTGTTCGTATTGCTTTACTCCAGTGACCATTCTGGCTGCTGCATTTAGAGTTGATCTGAGGGGAGCTAGGTGAGATTTTGCCGTGCCTGTTAGGGTAGCGTTCCCGTAATCCAATCTGGACAGAACCAGGTATTGTGTGGCTTGTTTAAGGTCATTGGGAGGGATGAAGGGTTTTATTTTGTTCAGTAGTTTTAGGTTGAAGAAAGCACTCTTTGCGGTGGTCTTGATATGTTTGACCATGTCTAGGTTAGGGTCCAGAGTGATTCCCAATGATTTTACGGAGTCAGCCGGGATGAGATTGCAGTTGAGAGCATCAATGGTTTTTAGCCATTCTGTGATTTGGGGGGTCTGCTCTTTGTTGGATATGAGAAGGATTTCCGTTTTATCTTGGTTGAGTTTCAGGTGGTTGTGGGATAGCCAATGTTGGACTTCTCTTAGAGTGTCATTAAGTCTTTGAATGTCACCAATGGAGGAAGTTTCTAGGTATATCTGGGTGTCGCCTGCATAGAGGTGGAAGGGGATGTTGGCTTTTTTGAGTATGGTTGTGAGGGGCTCTATGTAGATGTTGAACAGTGAGGGTGAGAGAACTGAGCCTTGTGGGATGCCTCTGGTTATGGGGCGTAGGTCAGACGTGAAGTTTTTGATTTTTATTCTTTGGGAGCGGTTATGCAGAAAGGAGGTAAACCACTGTAGGACCACCTCTTCTGCTCCAACCCTTTCTCGGAGTACATTGATGAGCAATTTGTGGTCTACCGTGTCGAAGGCTGCCGATAGGTCCAGGAGTATGAGTAGACAGCATCGGTCCTTATCGAGTGATTTGTAGACATCATCTATGACATTCAGGATCGCTGTCTCTGTGCTGCAACCTTTTCTGAAACCCGATTGATGAGGGTCTAGAAGGCTGTTGCTGTCCATGTGATGGGTGAGTTGAAGGAGAACACATTTTTCTAGTATTTTGGCTAAGAATGGGAGATTGGAGATGGGCCTGAAGTTATTGAGATCGTTTGGGTCAGAGCCCGGTTTTTTCAGTAATGGTGTGACTTGTCCGATTTTGAGACAGTCTGGCATGATTCCGGTTTTCAGGGAGCTGTTTATAATCTTTGTCCAGAGCGGGGCTAGGGTGAGTTTAAGCTTTTTGGCCAGTTGGGCAGGGATAGGGTCCTCAATGTGTGATGAGGGATTAGATCTGGTAATCAATTCAATGATTTCGGTTTCGGAGATGGGTTTGAATGATTTCCAGTTGTTGGGGGAGTGCCTGGGTGGGTTGTTGTCTTCTTTGCAGGGGGGCGGGCTTTCGTTGGGTGGGCGGAGGTGGTCATCCAGGGAGAGCTCAATCTTGGTGATTTTATCATTAAAGAAGTTGGCAAAGTTCTCACATAGGTCTTTGGAAGCCTGCACTGCGGTTGCGGGGGGCTTGGATGTTTGTTGTCTAATGAGATTAAAGAGTTCTTTGGGACGGTTTTTGGCGTTGTTTAGTGCACCAGAGAAGAAGGAGTTTTTTTCATTTTTGATGTGTTTTTTATATTTCCTGCGTTCAGTTTTGAGTTGATCCAGGTGACTTGTGGACGGGTTGTTTCTCCAGAGTCTTTCTGCAGCTCTTAGTTGCCTTCTTTCAGAGTTTAGGTCTGTGTTGAACCACGATCTCGATGGAATGCTCCTGACTTTTTTTTGTTTCAGGGGAGCTATTTGATCAAGTATGGAAGTCATTGTTGCATTGTAGTGTGAAGTAAATTCTGTTGTGGAAAGGTCGCATGCGGTGGAGGGAAGGAGTGCACTTACCCTTTCTTCTAGGTCGGAGAGGGGGATCTGTCTTAGGTTTCTCGCCCAATGAGGGGATTCTTTCATGCGAGGAAGGCGTTGGGTCTTTTAATTGATGTGAAATAGAATGATGTGGTGGTCTGACCAGTCGACAGGGAGAATGTGGTCAATAGTGATTGTGTCTTCGTGTGCTATGATGGCATCCAGGATTGAGCCTCTGTTATGGGTTTGCTCTGTGCAGTGTTGGATAAGATTGTTATTGCGAAGAAGTTCATTCATGGATTGGATCAGAGAGGTATTTTTGTGGAAATGTACCCCCGTGAGGGCACACTGGTGCAGGGTCACCCTCTCGTCCACGGGGCCGAAGACTAACAAAAGAGAGATTGGCACTGGAGTGAAGTAAAACAAACCAAGTTTATTAAACACTCATGAGCGGGACCGCGTCCGAACAATACCCTAAAGTGTTGTGGGAGGAAGTACATTGAATGCAAAAACCATCACCCTTATATACTGTTTGTTGCAGTGTAATCGAATGGGAAGGAAAACTGGAAGAAACAAGTTTAAGCACGGAAATAGCTATAGGCAAACAAGAGCAGAGGGTGACCAGGTGGTCAGGAGATGAGGAGGGGGAGTAAGAATGTTTATGGCGGCAATAAGCAATCATTTGATAACATCTGAGACCAGGTGCACCGGCAGCTGCAGCCCCCCAGCACGTACACCAGATTGACCATGTCAGAGAGGTCAGCTAAAATTGAGGACACAGGCTGGGTGAAAAGGCGAGCATCAGATAATAAAATGAATACGACGGAAACGAAATGGACGCGACAGTAAAAATGGCTGCCGCTTATGCTAACATAGAATTTACACTTTTCCACAGACGACCCTTTTAGCATAAGCTAAGGCAGTTTTTGTCCCTTCCAAGGGGTTTAGCATATATCCTCAACATCAATTGTCATTAGACCATATATTTCTCGTTCCACTGCTAAACTGCCATTTACGTTCTTGACATTCTCTTTAGACGAGATGCAGGCAGTACAGGCAGAAGTACAGAGAGAACAGAGCATTGGTCCACAATGAATACACAAACAACAAGAGAAGATAATAGCTATTAATATTAACAGGACTGATAATACTTTCAAACCCCAAACTGAAAGTAAGTCCCAAAACCACCCAGTCAAAGTCCATGTTCCTGGGTCTTGATGTATTTCGGTGGCTATCTTGTGTGGTTTGTAGATGGCCGCATAGACAGATGGTGAATTGTCCGGTATGAAAACACAGCAGCTGGATCCGATGACACGGCATGCCCCACCTCGGTCAGCTAGAACAACATCTAAAACAAGTGACCATGCGGATTGATGCTTGTTCTTCCATCAAGTTTCCTAAGGCCGCAGTTGTCTGATTAATCACTGCCTCCATTGTACGGGTGAGGCGACGGACCAGCTTGCTGTTTTGTACTGGGCCAACGAAGAAGAAAAATCCTTTATTAAAGTCTGTATATTGCTCCCATGTGGTCTCTGTCTGATCGACTACAGAGACATCGATGGCACGTTTTCCCCTACTACCAACGTGGTGATTGAACAATTGCAGATCTTGGTGGTATGTTGGGGGAGCTAGAAACACAGGTGGTAGAAGAAAAGCTATGTAACAGGTACCAGACCAGCCTGAAGGTAGGAAGTAGTATGCCTTAACTCCACAAACAAAATAAGTATGACGTGATGCGAGGAAGCTGCTTCGGCCCCTCGTGGACATTTGCAACACTGTAGTACAGTTACTGTGACCCATTAGCACATTGCATGTACTCTGTACACAGAGAGGGCCAGTAGTCAGAACAACAGAGATAACAGTTTGGATACACATATTTTGTTGCTGTATTTCCTCTACTATATTCTTCCATCTCCAAGATGGTCCCCTTTGCTTGTGGGTCCCCATCTTCATTGGGATAGTATACTTTATTCAGTTTGGCGTTGAGGTCGCCCACATCCCATGTTTCTGAGAGGTTAAATTTGTAGGAAGCATATAGTAGCTCAAACCAAGCTTGGCATGAGCCATTGTGAGAAAATGGCAGTGGTGGCAACGGGATTCCTCTTATGTTCTGATGAGTTAGGAATCTTGCCACAAACCCAACAGTTAGTAGCATTGCTTAGCTGGTGTGTCTGATGCAACATTTGAAGAAATGAATTGTTTCTCAGATTTTGCCGATACCCCTGTTCATGTTGCGGAAAATCGAAATGATGGTGTTCCTTTGTAGTAGGCGATGTAGCAGTAATGTTGAGCAAGGAAACCCCAGGCATTACTTTCTCCACTACCCACATTACAGTAGCAATAAGAGCAGCAATCAAAGTCAAACCAAGGATGCAAAGTGTACAGCCATTACACATTGTCGCAGCAATCCCCTTCTTCTCCTTAGTGGGGATCATCTTTCGGCAAACGACAAAAAAGGTAGCGCCCTAAGAGTCCTGAGTGGGTGTAGGTTTCTTCACTGAGTTTGAGACGAGTCGACCACTAATAGGAAGACCCCCCTTTGTAATCAGACTTAACCACTCAGGACAATGGCTCAACCCGTATTGCTTTGCACTGGAGCGCCTTTCTTCCTGGGTCGGAGTAGGTACCTGGATGTACCGGGGATCGTGTGATCCGGAAAGATTTCCTCAACTCTTTCAGGCGATGCAGCTCTTCCTGTCTCTGTGACCAAAATATCACGATGATCCTCCAATACAGCAGAGTCCACTAAGGTGTATGGCACCTTCTTGCAGTGGCTCACATGGGTCCAGTTTTTCCTGTTGGTCACTCGGACTGCAGTTCGGGTGGCGAGGAGGACCTGCTCAGGGCCCCTCCAGCAAGGTTCTAAACAGTTCGTTTGCTGGAATATCTTGACCATCATGAAATCCCCTGGGCGCAAGTCATGTCCATCACCTTGCGACTTATCCGGGAGAGCTTCTCGTACCTGCTGATGGATGGAAAGCAAACTGTCAGTCAACTGAGACAAGTAATCACTCATCAATGTGTGAGACACATCATGTATAGGGCGAGGTTTAGGAACCCCACAAATATTCATGGGCCTGCCAAACACGACCTCATATGGGGTAAGCCCAGAGCGTGTATGAGGTATTGATCTGATGGAAAGCAGTGCTAAGGGCAATGCATCAGGCCACTTCAAGGAAGTGGAAGCCTGTATTTTTGCCAATTTCAGTTTCAATGTAGAGTTATAACGTTCCACCAGGCCTGCTGATTGTGGGCGAAAAGCAGCATGGAACTTCTGCTTGACCCCTAGCCCTTTCATAACATAGTCTACAACCTGTCCAATAAAATGAGGTCCATTGTCGCTCCATAGAACCCGACAGGCACCGAATCGAGGGAAGAACTCTTTTAGGAGTATTTTTGCCGTCATAAGGGCTGTATTGTCTTTGGTAGCATATGCCTCCACCCATTTGCTAAAGGCGCAGACTACTACTAAGACATATTTAAGGTTATTACAGCGCTCAAACTGGATGTAGTCCATCTGAAGGGCCTCAAAGGGTGCAGATGGTGTCGCAAACCCTCCTGTTGGAGTCTGCGTTCCCTTTCCAGGATTATACTGGAGGCAAACCAGGCAAGACTGGACTATCTTTTTAGCGCTAGCAGCAATATCAGGATGGTCCCAGACTTGCATAAGCTGTTTCGCTACTGAACCTTCTTAAAATCAAATGACCCATTAACTGGCCACTGTAGATCGGGTTCTTTCTTCATGTATTTGTTCCGCAATGAGCCATACATTATGGGACAAATACCATATTTTACGTACATATCCCTATTCGGCGTCCCCTCTGGAGGAGCCGGTTGACTTTGTTCCAAACCATTTCTTGTACTGCAACAGCAGCACCACTTACAAAACTTGCTAAGAGCAGGCATGTTTTACAAATATATGTAAAATATTACTATCCAAAACGAATTTCAAAAGGAGAAAGATCCCCACATTACCTGCCTTCAGTCTTTGCAAAGAAAGAATACCAAAATCAAACCAGACAATCAAGTGTGCCGCATCAGCGACCTTACCAAACAGAAGTCTTCAACTCCCACCTGCCGATCTCTGGTTGACCTAATGGTCACTGCAAAACTCACCAAAGAAGCCCCAGTCGAGACCGGCCACAACCAGGAGGGTCAAGTCAGGAAAACCGGAAAATTCCCGTCGGCTGCAGGACAAGGGCCTTCTCATGCAGTGCACCCCTCAGTGATGATTTCGATCTTCCGTCGAGACAACTCCTTCGGACGGCCGCATCTCTGATGGGGCCCCACGTGCTGGGCGCCAATTTTGGAAATGTACCCCCGTGAGGGCACACTGGTGCAGGGTCACCCTCTCGCCCACGGGTCCGAAGACTAACAAAGGAGAGATCGGCACTGGAGTGAAGTAAAACAAACCAAGTTTATTAAACACTCATGAGTGGGACCGCGTCCGAACAACACCCTAAAGTGTTGTGGGAGGAAGTACATTGACTGCAAAAACCATCACCCTTATATACTGTTTGTTGCAGTGTAATCGCATGGGAAGGAAAACTGGAAGAAACAAGTTTAAGCACGGAAATAGCTATAGGCAAACAAGAGCAGAGGGTGACCAGGTGGTCAGGAGATGAGGAGGGGGAGTAAGAATGTTTATGGCGGCAATAAGCAATCATTTGATAACATCTGAGACCAGGTGCACCGGCAGCTGCAGCCCCCCAGCACATACACCAGATTGACCATGTCAGAGAGGTCAGCTAAAATTGAGGACACAGGCTGGGTGAAAAGGCGAGCATCAGAGAATAAAATGAATACGACGGTAACGAAATGGACGCAACAGTAAAAATGGCTGCCGCTTATGCTAACATAGAATTTACACTTTTCCACATTTTCATCATTCCAATGTATGTTGAGGTCTCCTAGTATTATGTTGTTCGAGTCCGAGAGTGAGCAGTGTGTTATCAGGTTGGAAAGGTGTTTTCCAAATAAAGGGGTGTTGCCTGGCGGATGATAGAGGAGATGGCAGTATAGCGTTTTGTTGTCAGTCGTCTTAATGGTGGAGGTTAGGTATTCAAATGAGTTATATTTGAAGGAGTCAGTTTCCGTTACGGAGATGTTGCTCTTGTAGATGATTGCAATACCCCCGCCTCGATGGTTCTTTCTGTCCTTATTGATGATTGAGAACCCCGGGGGCACAAGCATGTCTATTATAGGTGGTGAGGATTCATTCAACCAGGTTTCTGTGATGAACGTGATGTCTATGTCATGGGTGAGGATGGTTTCTGCTAGTTCTGTTGCGTGTTTGTTAGCAGATCTGCAGTTAATGAGCATGCAGTTGGTCGCCCCCTTGTTGTTGTGTTTCTCCTTTAGTGGAGCCATGGGGATATTAGTGAGGGAGGCCTCCAGCCTCGACGTTCTCGGTACGATGCGGTCTCTTCCAAATCCAGTGATAACCTGGATCTCGGAGCTGGGGACAGAAGTCTGTTAGAGCGTTTGTCTCTGGAACTGAAGGCAGAGATTGCAAAGAGACAGTAAAGCTGTTGTGAGAAAAACGTTGGTAAGGCATCGGGGAAACATAGATAAACTGATGAAAGTAGATGATGCGATAGTGAGACGAGCCAAGGTGCTACCTTTCAATTCAAGTTGGCCCTTGTTTGGAGCCCCCTGCTTATTTACATTAAACACATTCTACTGTAAACCTTCAGTTTCCCCATCTCTGACGACTGTTTAAAACCATTGCAATCTAAACGAGAACGCAGCATTCTGTGTTTCTACCCAGATGCTTTCAATCCAAGATCCTACATACCCTTGCCACACCTAAGACAACCAAAACAAGTCTCAGCATTGCGAGACAGTGAATCCAGAGTTCCACAAGCCTGGAGTGCTGTGGCGATGAGGGAGCGCGGTAGCGGCTGAATGCCCAACTTACATTCCATTTTGACGGGAGTGTCTCTGTCGCCATTAAGAACCTGAAAACGAGCCAAACTGATCAAAAAAATTGTGCGCCGACAAACACATAGAGTAAGCGTACATCTAACAGGGGCAGTCCCATGGGAGGAAACCAAGCAACGAAAGGAGGAACAAATACAACTAAGTGACCAGTAAAATACATGCATTTACGAGAGGCACTACACAGAACCCATTAAAAGCAATGGGCAGCAATGGGTATGTACTTACTACACAGAGTAGATACAGCAGTCTCGAAGAGAAACGCATGCGCTGCCTAGGTGACACCGAAAAAGCGAAAACATTCATTGGAAAGCCCAGTAAAAAAATGCACTCCCTATGAAGTGCATTTGTTAAACATGTTTAGAGGCAAATATTCTGGATGAAACAAAGGATGTGGTATCTGATATGTTACCAAAAGTGTGCTTTGCTTTATTAACATTTTCTTCGATTCAGTTTAAGATTGCCAAGTTGCTGAGTAAGACAGATCAAAATAACAACCAATTAATTGTATCAAGCTAAACACTGCAATACCACAGAACGTGCCTGTCAAATTATGAATAATATAGACAATCTCGATAACAAAATGTTGCTCTGCTTGCACTATTTGCATTTTGTCTGATTTAATAAAAAATCTCTCAGCGAATACAGTATTCCAGTTAAAAAAATAGCTTTACTTGTTAATTTTACCCTCTTTCAAAATCTGTTTCTGCGCTTGTTTTAACCTGACAAGATGTCTAAACGTGAAAAGTACTTTAAGGATCAAAATTTGTTGCCGTTTCAGTTAATCTAATAAGTAAAGTTCTGTAGAACAAAACCAATTCCTTATAAATTGTCAGTGTATTTGTGTTTGCTGATTTGATTTAAAGGCCTATGGGGAGGCACCATTTGGTACCACAGGAACGCAGAGGGGTAGGTGGTGTTGAGGAGAAGTAAGGCTCCTGTGCCAGAAGTGTTATTGTGTCAGGTTGATTTATTGAGTGGGCTTCACTTCACCGAATGTTCAGAGATATTTATTTCCCTAAAGGCTATGCGAAGATATGAACAGACCAGCATCCACAGATGTCATCATTGCTCATTTTACCGAGTCATGAAATTTCTTAACTGCAATTTGTCCATCTAAAATTGCTGCACCAGAACAATGGCAGGCCAGCTTTCTGCTGCATTACCTGCTTCCACAAGCAGCTTGTAAGGGTACATTTATTTATTTGCTTGTTAATTTATTTAGTAAACAAAATCTGTGAACCTAATTGTCTCTGAGTGCCCTGCATCCATTTAATAAAACAAATTCCGAGCATGTGGTCAAAATTATTTGACCCATTTTCAATAAAACATGGGAAAACGATCAAGGGGATGCACCCAAGCTATTGCGATTTGTTTCGAACAACGAATTTCAGCTAAAACATCACTCTCCTTGAAGCGAATAAAGGTCATGTCTCGTAAACACCTTTATGCAGATATCTAGGATAAACAGGCTGTACATCAAGCTAAGAGATTCGAAGATAGAATTTTGCAAACCTACATTGAACTTGTAGAGCATACCCCCAAAAGAAACCTCCGCTCAGCCGACCTCGCCTTAGCCACCGTCCCACGCTTCTACAGGAACAGAGAGGGTGGAAGGTCCTTCTCCTACCTCGCAGCCAAGACCAGGAACGACCTCTCCCTTCACTTCCGGCGAAGCCCAGCACTGCACCAATTCAGGAAAGACCTCAAGACCTGGCTCTTCGAATGACCCTAATGGAGCTGCATACCCCCCTCGCCCCCCAACAGCGCCTTGAGACCCTAACAGGTGACTAGTGCACTCTACAACCCCTGATTGATTGATTGGTTGATTGATTGAAGCTGAAGAGGGTGGATGATCTACAAGGATGTCCTAAGTCGAGAGTTTAGCAAGCAGAGAAGGTAATTGGTGTCAGTGAAAAAACAAACACCCACAATCTGTTATGAACTGCTAGCACCAGTACCATGTCCCAGCACAAAGGAATTGTTGGCCTCTACATACACGAATAAAGGATCTTACTAAGTCAGTGTCAGTGTCTGTCGTTAACACAGAAATCCAGGCTCCGTCACTAATAAGCAATACCTGTGTATGACACTGACAGAGCTAGCGCTTCTCACAGACAAACACAGCCTGTGTCTCAGAGTATCACAATACCAAAAGCATAGGCAACTAGAGAAAACAAGCATTTGCAAGGCAATCGGTCTCGCATTTGTTTAAGTTAGAGCTATTGGCATTGTAGATGATATTGTTTTTTTACTTATGTTTTGTTTGTTTGTAGTGGAGTGGATGTGTGTAATTATGTGGATAGTAATTAAATGATATGAACTGTAGTGGAATTATGTAGAGTGAGATAGTGTGTTGTGGATTTAAATATGTGGAATAGTTTCTGAAGTTGAATTGTGGTGTTTGCATGATGATATACCATGTCAAATGCAGGCATGCGGTTACTATTAGAAATGACCCAGTGTAGCACATGTAATAAATGCTGTCCAGCCAACCTTAAAATGTCAGTATCACAAAGACGAAATCATTGTTTGCTTGACCCCTCTGCCTATTTTAGCACCATGAGGCAATTTGCAGTGGGCGCTACACAAAAAGGCCAATGTTGTATTTTTTCTTCCCAGCTATTGTACATATACTTGGTTCTGTACAGCTACAATACATTAAGCAGAGCACTGGAATACTGCTTAGTAATATCGGAAATCACTTTACAGCAAAGAGCAAATCGATTTAAATGCGGTAATAAAAAGGCCAGGGTTCTGCATTACTTCTCTTGTGTTCTAAATCCACTGGGCTCTCTGCCACTCCTCCCCTCCCATCAGCTCAGCGCAGGGAAGGGGGTTCACAGGAACCTAGCAGGCATCCACACTGCTTCACTACCGCACCCCCCTCCAAGCACCAAGTAGCCCCCCTTCGCGCTGCCATCTGTTTTTGCTTTCTAGCAACATTAACACATATATGCGAGCCTACCACTAACCAGTGGCATGAGGTAAAATGACACCCCCATCCCCTGCAGAATGTGAAGAGGGGCCTGAGTCTTCCATACCTCAAAGGTATTTATTGCCCTAAAACAGAATGCCCCACCCAAAGGGGGGCCTCGGAATGGTTTGGGGCCTTGTGTTATGCTCCTGCCACTAACTCGTTAAAAGCCCACAAGTGATTAAAGAAACACACATTTCCGGCACAGGATGTCTGCCTCAACAACCATGAGGCCTTTGTTTAGAAAATGTAAACACATCTGCCAAAAAATGCCAACAGCTAATACACAAAGATGCAATAAACGACTGATACCTCTCATAGGTATATATTTGCTTAAAACCCGTTGCAAACACTTTATCGAGAGAATTTTATTTAATTTGATTCTGCCCACACCCTTCCGATCTCCCTGCTCTGTGCGCCCGTCCTTCAACCGATGTCCGCGAGCCAAAAGCAAGACAATGCCTCCTGGGGGGAGCATTTCGGAAGGCCACTAGTCCGGGTCAGCAGCTTTGCCCTTAATGAACCCTGTACCTGGTGGACTTCACAGCGAGGGGGCGGCCTTTAGGTATCTTCAGCACAGCAGTCTCGGATTGCAGGGAGTACCGCTCACAGCCACAGTGTAATCCGTCACAGGCGCCAGTCTACGGCGAGCGTGCCTCCTAGTAAAATGATCGGGGGCCACTCAAAAAGCGGCGGATAAGATGCACAGGCGCCATTACCGGAGCGGGGCAGCCTCATGTTTTGCGGCTGGCGAGGACGGAAGGGGGACAGGAGATGTGCACATCGCGTCGTGTCTGTACGTGCGTGTTCACGTTCACGGGCGCGTTCACAATTGCAGTCCGTCCTGCGCGTGCACATCTCCTGTCTCCCTTCCGAAGCAAGTCGACGACAATAAGTCTCGCTAGCGACAGCGCTTCGCGCTGCGTCGCTAGGCGAGACCTAATGAGGTAGTAACCACAACCTATAAGTCTAAAACGACAGTGTTATTACACTGCAACAAACATTCCATAGACAATGTTCCAATGTAAAGCTGCATAAAGTTAACAATCACTCTAGCTGATATGCTATAGGGTGCATTCAGTGATGCCATCACTGAATTGCTTGAAGTAACACATCTGAAATCATGTGTGAATTCGTTTTGAGAAGTGAAGATGGGAAGTATGTTTGAGTAGCACACCAAAACCGGTGGATTTCAGTAGGTTTTTGTTTAGTGTTGCATAATAGTTATAATGCCACTTTAGTTCAATTTCATCAAGGATATTTGTACGCATTTTATTACACTGATTATTACCTTGTATTGTAATATAAAAAATAACTTACTTTAACAAAGTTTTTCATTTGATGTTTTGGCTATGCGTTTCCAGAATCTACCAGCTGTCATGTCCAGTGAGGATTGAGTGTACAGAGTGTATCTCTTTCAATCAACTTCCACATAGGTCTTTGGCCATGATGTGGTCAGAACTCAGAAGGCTAAAAGAGTGAAGCAAGGATGCAGGGCTATATGTTCACTGTTAGAAAATATGTGGAAAACAGCAACAATTTAGAACAGCAATTATGTGACTGACAATTTGAATGTTGGTGTGGTATTTTATGTTGTCAGTAGTGTCTCCGCTGCAGCCATTTTTAATGTCATCCATGAACGTAGAAAATATAGGCTTACAGCAATTTCCTGCACAGGCAATGCATATTCTCTTAGACATCCCTTTAAAAGGCAGAGTGCCACTTTCAACATGAAGAAAGATGTCCCTGCAAAGGATACATATCTAATAAAGGTCACTTGCCCACTGTCGGTACACAATTGTGGAACAGAGCAATTGTTTTAATATGTTTTAATTGTTTTCACTACTGTGGGAGCAGGCAAGCCATCCCAACGTGTTTCTTTTGTTCCAGCGAGGGCAGAGCAGTCTCATGGGCGTATTTGCATGTGTTGTCAGACAACAAAGTCAAATTTAGCGTTTTTTCTCTTTTTGTAGTATGGAACAGTTAAAAGTTGCCCAACTCTCCCAGTCCTAATGTCTGTGTGGGTGAAAGAGCCAAGATGTGCAGTTATTCCGGCATAAAATGGACATAACATGACATAAAAAGAAGGGGGCAGCAAAAACATATCTCGCTATGCCATGGAACGTTGTTGGTCCTCTCTCTGCCTGTGGACCAGGTGAGAGACCCCCCGTCAGTTTTACTGACCTACAAGGCATTTTGATCATCAGATTTGAATATTAATTTACATTTCAGCTCAGCAATCAGTACACTAACCCACCTGTCAAGCTTTTCCTGCTTTTCATCTTTTTCAATTTTCATTTTTCTCAAACAACTGCTGAATAGATTTACACCAAGACAATTTCAGATATTAGATCGAAAGCTGACTTCTGATACCAGTTTGGTGTAGAGTTGTCCAATGGTTTTTGCTGTACACTTAAGCAAAATTACCTGGGGGAATTTGAATGGAAAAATCAACTTTTGAGATTCCTCTATACTTTTCCAATCTCTTGAAAAAATTGACAAACCTTTACAGGATCAATATTTGGTGGGTGCCTGTAGAACTTTTAGGAGATTTTCAAACAGATTTATCACATGGTGTCAAAGATCTTTGAGATCCAACAAGAGCAACACCCTTCATAAAAATAAATAGTGCACTCAGGGCATTACCTGAACATATGCTCCATTTATATTGTGCACACACATTTGTTTTCTTTACAAAATACTGTGATTTCCATGCCTCGATTATGTTCTCTAGCAAAACATTATGTTTGGCATGTCAAGTTTGGGCCTTACATCACATGCTGTTCTATTTTGAAGAACACAATGTACAGATTGGTTTCTATATCTTTCTTAACCATCATGTTACTGATCTCAAAATATTAAGCTGACTTCAACCAATCGGATTTATCACCTCAAATACTGCTCCAAGATTCATGGACTGGATCAGACAGTATATAGTTGTACGTTTTTTTCCCCATCACTTTACTTTTAAGGATCTTCAAGCCATTATTTACATCAGAGAAAAAAGGCCACTTCCTCGGCCCAACCTGTATCTGCATGCTAAAATTTGATGTTGACTTGTGCCCCATCCGTGTGCTGTGCATGACAACAAACTTCTGAATAATAGACAACACAGCAAATGGGCTCTGCTAAGGAGGGTGACAGCTTATATTTTCTACTTCAAATATATCAAAGTTGACTTCCAGATAAGTTGCTTAACCTTTTTTCATTTCTGGTTAACAAATCTTACCAGCTCTGAGATTGTGCCTAACTGACAATATGATCATACAAACATGTGAAATGTGAGGTTTGCCATACTGTTGCGAAATTAAAGTGGCATATCTAAAGTTTTAATATGTATCTGCCCTATTTCAAACGAAAATAAAATGAAGTGTGTGCATAACATTGCGCTTTGCTCATAATTACCCATCAGGAAAAAAGTACACCATTTCGTCTTGAGCTGCATGTTAGCATTTTCCCTTTTATTTAAATATGTTAATATTTCTCATTATGCCATTAACAATAACCTTCATCCATTTGTGAAAAACATTTTGCCAAGCACGCACATAAAAAATTAGCAAGTGAAGCAAAATCACCTTAATTTGCTTTGGACCAGCAAATAACCAACTAATTTGCAGAAATCCCTGCCAAGCACTCATATTAAATGCTTCATGCTTATTTTATGACCTCTGGTGCACTTCTCCTTCCCGGCCCTGAATCATATGATCATTAACATATTGCAAGGTCTGAAACTTTATTTTTTACATTCTTTAATTAATGCTTGTTTATAGAAGGCCATAGGACTTCAGATACAGTTAATGAAACTTCGCTCCCCCAGGCCCCTGGAGCCCAATAGAGAACATTCTCCTCTGTTGTTTTAGTAGCTTTTTTTCCCAACTGTTTGTTTATACACACTTAATTGATCTTTTTGGTCCCAGAAGCATTCCACAGACCGACCCTTTTCTAACACAAGCTAAAGTTTATTCCCCCTTCTCTTTGTGGGAGCCCCGATTGCCCAAGGTTATCAGTTTTAATTTGAAAGTTGAGGATTCAGCTTTATTTACACTGTCTAAAAGGAAAAAAAATATGTAGGCCCCGAAGTGCTCTTTTTTTTCCTCGCATCTATACACAGCAGAGTGTATCACAAAGGCAAACTGTAGGTAATTATTCTGATGAAGAACCAGGTAATTACCCACCCCAGCCATGTCTTCTTTTATTTCACTTAAAAAAATTCAGCAATCTTAACAAGTTGAAAATAGGAACAAATCAGCCTGCCAAGGCATGAAATTTTCATGGCTCTTCAATTTACATATTCCCTATGACAAGAATTCCTATTAAGCTATTCTGTTTTTTTCATATATAATTGAATTAAAAAATGTAATTGGCTGGTGTTGCGCACTGCTGCAATGTCTTAATCACACAGACAAACAGTTTTACAATAGCTTGCACCATTTGCCACATGGGGCAATGACATTACTGTACTCGTCTATAAACCACAGGCAAGATATCGTATGCCAGCAATCACGAACTGGGCTGATCCTCTGCCTGCAAAACATTCAGAAGAAACACACTAGGCATCTCGACTCACAACCACAGATTTTGACATCTTTACTAACTGCAGGTAAGCCTATCTGGCATAATTCTAACCCAGGGCAAAAAAGTACAAGGCTACAGGGCATTTAATGCCTCTTTTTATGGTGAAAATCTGTGCATGGGCAAGGCAAAAAACATATAGGGGCTTATTTTGATGTTGGGCGGAATTGCTTCCAACCGATACCCGGTCAGCGGTCCCGACCGACTCATTTCAATGCGACCGAACACTTTTCGGTCGCATGCTCCCTTTCCTCAATGGGAGCTCGTGTTACGGCCATAATACAAGCTCCCATTGAGGTAAGGGAGGTGCAGGTCATCCATGCACCCCGTGTCAGGCGGCACAAGGTGCCTGCCAGAAGGTGCAGGGATCAACAGGGGGGCACCCTAGGTGCCCCCTCGGCCTCCAATCGGAGGCCGTGCAAAAGGAGGTTTTGCAGGCGGCCCCCAAACATGCTTTCTGACATGGTTTCCATGTCGGACAGGCTGTCATGGAAACCATGTCGGAAACTGTGCATCGTAATCTCAAGGGCAGAAAGGCCCGCCCTTGAGATCACTAGCCGGCTTCCAACTTGTAGACGGGCTCTCCGAGCCCATCGAAAGGCAGCCAGAATGACCAGCCGGTTTACTTTCCGACTGCCTCCATCATAATGAGGCGGTCAGAAAGTAAACCGATCAGCCTATTACGATGCGGCTGCGGTTGGAGCCTTTACAGGCTGCATCTTAATCAGCCCCATAATGTTTAAAAATGTGTAGGAAATGCAAAACAAAGACATACTACAGGTAGGCATTTGATTGATAGGTGTTATATGTACTTACTGTTTAAAAGCATTGCTGGACACAGACGGGATGATTTTTGCCAAACACCTCTTAACTTGTTAACTCACTCAGCAATGGAGAATCAGTATATGAGATATCATCAAACCGAATTCAGAACTCAGTGTTCACTAAAAACAAAACCTTACTGTATGCTTAATAATCTTCTCGAAATCTTTTGACAAGGTAGATAAAAATAGACCTTGGGCCAAACTATCAGCTTGGGCAGGGTTCTCCAAAGTCGGTACTAGAGGGCTTGATCGATGCCAGATTCTTAAGAAAACTACATTTACCTAAAGGGGGATATGCTAAAAATCTGGCATGGATACGGCCCTACAGTACCTACTTTGGAGAACCCTGAGCTTGGGGAATAGATCAAACATTATTACATTTACTCACTGTACTCCTCACTGATACATGGGTAAAAGAAAAACTTTCTCAAGACTGTGGTTTGACACGAGAATTTATACAGGAAATGGACTTCAACAAGGATGCACACTGGCACCCCTCTTTTTACACTTTAAATTGCTGATTTACAAGAATACTTAGTTATTATAAAGGTGATTATCCAAAACTAAGAGGAACTCATGTGACCCACCTTGCCTATGCAGATGGCCTAGTAATTATATCCTCTACACAGCTCGGGTAACAGACACAATTAAATGGACTCCAAGGACACAATAATTTACACAACCTAAAGATAAATTGTAAAAAGTCAAAAATTATGTTCTTTGGATGTTATATATCAAGATTTACAAGCGTCTTAGAAAACCATAGAAGTGACCAGGACAAACAACATACTTATAGATTCATGTAGAGATTCAAAAGAAGTTAACTGGGAATACAAACATTGTCCATTGCTCTAAAAAAGCTCAAAAGGATGTGGGGACCAAAGATTACTGTTGCTAAATCTTAACTCTTACCCTTGATACTCAATCGAGCCCTAGTTTTGAAAGACAAGCCACCAGAAAACTAGAAAAAGTATTTATAGAATCTATTCGTAGCATACTCAGCTTAAAAACCTCCAACTCCCACTGCCGTCTAAGACTAGAAATGGATCTTTCATCGTTGATGGCTTCAAATAATGTTAATAACTTTAACTGCATTTGTGACTCTATAAATTCCAATGAAGATACATTAAAAAGCAAAAGGAATTGATATCCATCTAAAAGTTGCATCCTTTAAACATCCAAAGATATAACATACTTCCAAACAAATACAAATTACTATCAATGACCATATTATCAAATATAGTCAAGACACAGTAAAAAATCACAATCATGAAAACTGTTTTGGCTGCTCAATTTGCTTTGGACCTAACTAGATTGCCATATTATAAAACGTTGAAGTACTTACAATCGCCTTGCACAGAAAAAATATTATTGATATGGATTATGCAAATTTATTCACAGACTTTACATCAGTTTGACGGAATGTGGTCATCATCTGAGACCAAAGATAAGCTTTGCTGTCTATGCCACCTTATGATGAAACTATTAAACACATCCTTTGCTTGCGTTCCAATCTACTGGAGCAGCACAAGAAGTACTTCCAGCTTTTCTTAAGAACAATGTCATAACAATTGCAGAAGCTAAGCAACAATGTTTCCAAGGAAATGCAAAAAAAAACTATGTTTCAAAAAAATGTTTTAACATACTTAATGTTATTGTAATTGGTTTTAACCGACTTATACAACAAAGATTTAATCAATCAACTAGGTGGACCTGTTGAGTTTTTAACTTGTGTTCTGCAAGCCTTTGGTCAAGCATTTAATCCACTGAGCTTTCTGAAGAGAATGTGGAGGGACAAAAATATTTTTACAGGCAGTAACATATGGTCTGATTTTTTTACTGATATTTTATATACATGGAACCTTTCTTGGATTTGTACACTATCATAATTTAATGTAAGACAACATTTTACGTTAGAAGCACACAAAGAGCTGTTAAATGGGATGATCGCCAAAATGATTCAGCTGTGTTTGCATATGCATGCAGATGTATTAAGACACCATTTATTTCATGGGAAGAGGAAAGACGTACCAAGTTATGGTGTATTCTAAAGGCAAAGGGCTTATTTTATATACAAATCACCTTAATTTTACGGTGCTAATTTAATGATTGCTGTTTTATGCCTGATAGCATTTTTAGACATAAGTTCCCCAGTACCACCCATCTTTATTTGTTGCCCCTTCATTGATTTATTTATTTATTTTTATTTTGTCAAGGCCATTTCAATAGAAGATATTGATATTGCTGCTTTTATTGAAATTGTATTTTATGTTGTGTATGATCCGTTTTTAAAGTAACTGTGTCTGTTTTGTTTTTATGGCACTAATTGCATGTTATAGCTACGTCTGTTATATCTTTTATGGCCTTGCCTGGCCAAATAAAGATATCTTTGAAAAATATATTTAAGTATTTATTTATCTTGTCTCCACAAGCGTGGTTTAGGACTCTTCTTCATAGCATAACGTAATAAGGAAAAAACATAAACTAAGAAGGTGCACTAACAACAGTAGAAGACTATGGTCCTTATTACGAGTTTGGCGGTCCAACTGCCATTGAACCGTGTCCAACCCCATCTGCAGCTCACAGCACTGGTGGTCCAAAGACAGCCGTATTATGAGTTGACCATGGGGTCGGCGGTGTGGAGGCGGGGATCTTGCACCAGTGGTGAGTATTTTTCACAAATATATCAATGCCTGTGTGTGCATTTTGACTGCAAATGTGTCAGATGCACGCACATGATATATGTGGAAAAATACTATATACCCATTATCGGGGTTCAGCCCATTTGTGGGCAGTCCTGGCAATGGGAATATGGTTCTAAAAGGGCTCACCTGTAGATCACCGCAAACAGGGTCATAATCCTCGGCATGAAGATCCTGCTGTGAAGGGGGGACCTGGAGAAAGGGATCCATGTTGGAATCTGCCTGGATGAAGAAAGGGGTGAGTACGCACCCCAAATCCTTTGTCACTGCCATCTTGAAGCAGGCGGTCGGACTGCCACAGTCTTCTCGTGGAACTGGCAACTCGTGATACTGATGGCAGTGCAGCTCCCTTGTACCGCCCTATGGTGGCTGCCTTTCCCTGATTGTGAACCCAGCAGTCTGCTGGTGGTCTCGGTGGTTCAGCAGCGGTCTTCACAAAGCCGAGCCTCCCAACTCATAATACAGCAGTTGGACCACCGAGCTCACCACACTCGGACCACCATTGCCGATACGGCGGTCCACGGGACCACAAACACGTAATAAGGCCCTTAATATAGACACTCATGGGCACACAAGTGTATGCAGAAGAAATATATTGTGTGAGTATAGCAGGCAAGGATCAGGGGTGGATTAAGATTGAAAATGCAACCATAAAGAGTGACTGTCAGAAAGCATTTTTGCAGATTGGCAAGAGTGCTGTTCCTTGGTGGTGGATGACATGTGGATCACTATCATGTAGCACACTCTTTGAGCTCAGCGACATTGCAAATGTGCCTACTTTTAAAGTTAGGTTTAAGGTTAGTGTACAGGCTCAGCTTAGTGTGAGGGTTAGGGTTTTATTGAGGATGTGAATTAGACTAGTGGTGAGAGTAAGGGATTGCATTATGTTTGGGTGACGGTTCCAGTTATGGTTATGTTAAGAATATAATAAGCTCACCCACATGGTTATTGTGTACAGGCTCAGCTTAGTGTGAGGGTTAGGGTTTTATTGAGAATGTGAATTAGACTAGTGGTGAGAGTAAGGGATTGCATTATGTTTGGATGACGGTTGCAGTTATGGTTATGTTAAGAATATAATAAGCTCACCCACATGGTTAATGTGCCCACTTTTCAGGTGATGAACACTGAAACAGCTAAATATGATTTTTTTTAAATATGGCACTGAGTGATAATATAAATTAAGAAAAATGGAGATGAAGAATTGCTACTTTGAAATAGGGTTAGGCTGAAGACCTGAGTTAGAAATGGGGTTAAGGTTGGTTTGAGGATTTGAATTAGCATAAGGGGGAGAGTAAGGGGTAGTATTATGTTTGGGTGAGGGCTGCAGTTGTGTTTATGCTATGAGTTATGGTTAGGCGTAAGATTAGTGTGCAGGTTTGGGTTAGTGTAAGGGATATGGTTGGGATGGGGGTTTGAATTAGCCCTAGGGTGAGAGTAATGGATTGCACTATCTTCAGGTGAGGGCTTCTGCTGGGTTATGTTAAGAGATATGGTTAGGTTTAAAGCTACTGCAAGGGTTCTAGTTAGTGAGAGGGTTAGGGCTGTTTTAGGATTAGCGACTGGGATGCGTGTAAGGAACAAGTAAATGTAAGTAGAGGTAGGTTGGCTATCATGAGTTTTCTTCATTCTGGTATTCTTCCTAATGTATGTTCTTATCATAGTTGTTAATGCAATTTACAACCCATTTTTCTTCACAATACATTCTTTAGAACCATTATGTATAACTCTTTATTTTACATTCCTCCATTAGCTCATAGATCCACTGAAAATGTGTTAGATTAACATGTCCTGAATGCAAACTCATGGCACTCTACTTCTCCAGTTTTCAGTGAACTAAAGTGGGTAGCCCAAAAAAGAGGATTAAAATAAAAATAGGAGAATAAAATACATGCTACTTTTAAGGAAGGAAGATGGAAATATGGCATTGTAACAAAGTCAACACTTTGTTACTCAATAAGGCACTAAACTTCTCTATGCAGTAGACCTACGTTTAGCCTGAAAGCCCTGTAATTACAACTTCCACATTGCCCGTGGTGGAAGGAGTTTACCTGTACCATTACATGGTTGGTACCTGAAGCTATATGTTAAGTTAAGCTATTCAAGCTTCAAATACGATTAAACAATTCTAGGGCTCACCAATGTTACACTTATGTACTACACTAGGAAGATGTGCATCCTGCTTGTGGTATTTAATTATAGAATCATTCTATTTTTTTTATTATCCATAGGCCAATATACATCAAGGGAGCAGAATTGTCATACTTGGCAATAATCTTTTTCAATATTTTTGGAATAATGCCAGAAACATGTGCCGGTATTTGTAAAGTGCACGTTCACCCAGATAGGTATCTTGGCTCTGAATAACAGATGTTTATAGCTACACAACTCAATGGTATTCATTTTATCGACCTCAAAAGGATGATAAACTGAATGGCCCCACCGGGATTTGAACCTGTGACCATGAGGTCGAAAACAGGCCCCTACAGTGGAAGCATTAGTCCACTGTGCCACCAGACATGGCCTAGTTGAACAAGAACAGCAGTTGTACCTTGCAGCGTTCAGTGAATGCTACCCCTTTATAAGCAAGGCCATAAGATCAACATTTATATGTAGAACATTACCATATACCTGTGATGTCATATGTGAGCTCATGAACTAAGGGGTTGAGCATTGGAGTTCTGTGGACAGCCACAGCAGGACAAGAGCACTATTTTTGGGGTTTGTGTTGAGGTCATAGATTTGATACATAGAATGGAGCCATGTAATATGGCTCCAAACTAGCATAAACAATGACGCCAAAGGCCAAGTGGATTATAAATGTGACCAAAACTTTAAGATGGCAATATAGAACCATATCATATATGCTACTCTTTCTCTATTTTTTAATATTGCATTTTTTATTTCATTACAGTTTGGTGGAAAAAGCTGTTCTTTCAAAACGTGAATCATTTATTGAAAGCAATAAGTGATATGCTAGACGATACTGTTAGACTGTTTGTGTAAAAGAATGAAAAATAGCTATGTAGTTAAGAATTTTAAGAAAAACAAATGTTAGGGTTGATTTATGTTTGGTGGATAGAGTGGACTCTATCAGGAGGGTGTAGGACATTGCCCACACCATTCTAAGGGACCTCTGCCTGCCAAATCAGAGTTCATGGTCAGCCCCGGAAACAGCTCTTTACATTGACACTAACTGCCATCACGGTGTCAAATATGACAGCCCTCTGTCAAACGTTTACAAAGTTTTGCATTTTTCAACAACAAACTCCCATTGCAAGAGTTTGTTAATGAAACCTGTAGAACTAATGGCCCCCGCACCATGGAAGTTTTCTTCCATGGTGGGGGGGGGTCATTATTTTTGTTTACTGTTCCTCTGTATATGGTGGAGTCAGACAGCAAAAAAAGCCATCCGACTGCCCACTCTAAATAGGACAGGAGGGCAGATGGCTAACCTCCAACGGCCCCTACTTCATCAAACTGTTGGATGAGTATGTCGGAGACAGAGCTGGAGTAGACTTCATCTTAACTGTGATGAGGCCTAAGAGGCCTCTTCCTGGGAGCACTTAACAGTGCTCCACTTCACTGTGAAGTGAAATTTTCACCTTGGGTTCTGTGAAAAGACTTGCCATAAATTGTGGAAGAAAAGTAAAAAGGTACCCTCATTACTTTTTACTTTCCAACTCGGTTTAAGATTATTTTTCAATATTACTCATCACCACTGTAGAATTTCAACCACGCAAGGGCATTTACTGACCACCTTGGCAGTAATTTTTCTTTAATAAGGGCCAGGGATACCCTAATAGACCCATTGCTTACACTTCCAAACCAAGAAAAACAACTGATGGACTTCAACACATCCAAATTTGTAACAGAAATTTGAGACATTGTATCAGGCTTCCAACATAGGTCTTTTGTAAATATTTGATAATCTCGATCTGCCAGAAAAGACTCCTTTAAGGAAGTAGTAGCTGTTTAAAGACAGAGAACTGAAATAACGATCTGGGACATCAGGACTCAACCTACGCCTACAATTACCCCTTTTCGAATTATCAGTTTTGGTCCTGGCCCTGGGGAAATTTCTAATATTTTTAAATTAAAAACCTTTCTTTCCTACAATATGTTTCTGTTGTTCTTTGGTATCTGTCACCTCTGCATAAAACTTCAATAACCTATTGCTACTGGCAGACATGCTTTAGACTTTTGCATAGATGTTGAGTCTGTTAGTAATTCTGCATTAGGGCTATTTATGTGGAACACGTTTATTTTTGTCTACAGAAATGGTGCAATGGAACAAGTGACAGCAGGCAGGTAACATTGTAGAAAAGTGAGACATGCTGAAGTACTTTTTTTAGCTCCAGGAAGTAGAATGTATAAGGAGCACATTTAGGCACATATTTCTGATCAAGATATTTATGCATTATGATTGTTCTAACTCTAATACTATTCCAGAATTCAATACCATGTGTGTTTTTATGTGTGGAACTCCACAGAGAATAGTAATTTCTGTTTCAATCACAGTGTCTAAAATACAATATCTGACATCCTCTCTTAATTATTTTATGTGCATGGCGTTAATTTTCAAAATAAGAAAGAACTGCAACACTACGATAAGGTAAGAAAGTACCAAATAGAGGCCCGTGGTTTAGCACTAAAATATGCTTACATTGAATAAAGCCAAGAACAGATAGGTAGACAGTTAAGTATGGAATGCATTTGTGTACTGGCAGTAGTAGCTGGTTTAATGTAATAACAACAATAAATATATAGGGCAGAGAGGTGCCATTTAAAGACAATGCACACATTGTCTTGTCACTGCTTGGTAAAATAACCCGGACCAGTTTATACATCTGCCTTCACTGTTGATCTGTCATTCTCTGCTACATTATTTGTGAGGCAAGCAAACTTTTTCTCTCCATGGACACATAAAATGCATTTTCTTATTTATCTGATATTCAGTTGGAGGATAAACATATAAACTTAGACACCACCATGTTTTCCAAAGAGACAACTGAAAGCACGAAGTAGTTCAAATAAGTTTAAGTCGTTTGGTCTGATTTCTGTTCATGAATGCCACTGTAAAGTCAACTGATACCTGAACAAAGCAAATGTGTGCGTTTCAGAGTGTTTAGCTTCAAGCTTTTTAAAGACTGCATGTTTCTTTCTGAATGCAGTGCTTTTCTAGTCACACAGCAGAAATAACCAACTGAACTGCACTGAGATTATTTTTCCTCTTACGCAGCACAAAGAAACCTTCTGAATGGTTCGAGATCCCCCAAACCTGTAAACAAAATCTGTGGAGCAGATAAAATTTTAAATGGCACAATGCAATTAAAGCTGAATTCAATTTGAGAGCACCCTGTCCATCTGTCACAGGGAAACAAAAGCAGAGAAGGCCATTACTGCTGAATCCCTGCTCTTGTTAATTTGCTTGCTGAGAGATTTCAATTTCTAGGAAGTGCACAAATGACTGCTCAGTCAGGGCTGGATCTTTGGTAAGTATAAGCAGATGGTGAAAATCAGCCCTAATCAAGTGGCCAAAGCCTTTTTTTCTGTCTGATTAAAGCATGTTAATCCGTTCATATCGTCTGCTTTTAGCAGCGTATACGTTTATGAATGGCTTGAAATTAACTCCAGGCACGAGGCACACATCTACTTAAAAAAACAGACTTATTTGTGATAGTGACTGTGCCCAACTGCTTTTTATATAGCTCTTGAAATTCAGTTTGATTAACCTGGGGCTCTTTAACATATACAATAGTTGTTTGTCTCTCCAGGAAAGGCTTGCACTTAACGAAAGTCTACAATCGTCTAAATGTCTGTCTTTAGCCTCTCCCATCAGAAACATCGTTTTTGCTTTTTAATTTTGAGAGATAGACACAGTCTGTAAAAATATGAAGGCATCATGCTAAAACAATCTAAAGCAAACAGTGGGAGAACCAACAGGACTGGAGTTTGCTTCCAGCCCTTTGGCGTTGTCAGTGTTTGTCTTGTCATTATTTTTGCAAAACGTTATAGCTGGGGAAGCTGCCAGGCTCTCGTTAATCCAACACAAAACATTGGCTACAAGCATAAATATATTTTGGTCGCAAAAGACACACATTGCCATAGAAGCCCCTGGTACTGAAGGAAGCTACTTTGTGTGTGGACGTGCTCCTTGTGAAAGAGTAGAATGACGTCACTCGTTGAAATTAGCAAACACAAGGAGATGATGGACGGAGCGCTGAAACTTTTCAGACACAGATCTGGGTTGAATCCATCATCATTCTTTAGCTCACTTCACCACCCCACTTAAGAATAATTGAAGTTAACGAATGGCTTAAGTGGGTTGGCCCATTGCCCCACACTGTATGCTGTAGTGGGTGGATGAAAAATGTTAATGACACAATACCACACCAGTGGATGAGGGCTGGCTGGAAGACCCTATAATATGTATACAATACATATAATTTAGGAAAAATCAAAAGGTCTTGGCTAAAAGAGAGCTGAGAACATACAACTTTTTAGAAATCTAATGATGTGTAACATTGTTAATGGTGAACTCACAGTGAATATGTACCTACAGATCTGGTCCAAGGACACATAAGATTCTTGAAATCTAAATAACATATGAAATATTGTTTTAGCTTCAATGCATTATACAGCGCATTGTAATCTTATCTATAACTTTCAGAATCACAATCAAAAGGTTACACTTACTGGCTGATTAAGTTCAAAGAAATTTTAATTTTGTGGCTTCATTATTTTGGTTTGCCCGGTGCAAAACATAAGAACCTTAAATGTGCTTAGTTCTGCCCATTTGTGCACCGTCTTCTTTTTATTAGTGAATCGTCTGAAAATGAGATGCCATTATATAAACTTAGAAAGGTCTTCTAAGAGAGCATTCTGTGAAATACTGAGTTTTTTCTGTAAAGTCTCACCTTTTCAACGTTTGTGTTTTTTAGCGCAACTTCTATAACGGCTCAATCTGTTTTTGTTCAACACAGAAAACTGCAGTGTTCTTCTATTTAGCTTACAGGACAGTGGGCTTTCAAATAAACTTGATTAATCTGGCCTCAACGTATGCACTATCCCGCTTGTAACCAGGTCTGTTGCACAATGCCTTTACTCTGATTAGGTGGTAACATCATTGTTATTTGTCAACAAGTGAAGGTGGCACTGATACTTTTAGATCAATGTTAATGGAAACAGAATTCATGACACAAGTTTAATCGTAAACCTTACAATCCATTCTAAAAACAATGTAGGAAAAGTTACTACATATTGACAAGATTTTGTAACTGAAGTCACATGTGACCATACGCACACTTTGAATGTCTTCAAACTGATTGGAAGAACCGGTCAATATATATAAAAATAGATGTAAAATGGATTTGATAGATGCATGATGGGAAATAGGAGAGGTTGCTGTATTCTTTATGAATTACTGAAACCATATATTACACTGAGGATGTTGTATCCTAGAGTTAGAGATGGGTAGAAATACATACCCAGGTTTTTGACTGAAGGTGCATTGATTAGAGTCCTTTGGAGACAGAATAGGAAGGTTAGCAAAGACGTCAAAAATGTGTTTCTTGAAAGTGTTTAGCAGAAGGGAGTGCATAGCTTTCTGCTAATGAATAGCTATCCATTACCTCATAGGCACTGTAAGTAGGGGTGCAGAGGGGTGCTGCAGTACCCCCAAATTGACCATGCTGGAGTTCAGAAGGTGAATTAGCAAAAAATGGGATCTTTACATTTTGTTTTTATCTTGTCACATTTATTGTGTGTTCAAAGACAGAGGTCAAATGCAAGGCTATGTCTTCTAACAAATGGCCTCTTATTCTTTTAACATGGAGATTGGTGTTTAATTGTTGTTTCTTTCGTGGACTTCAAAGTGAGAGGAATTTGTAAAGTGAACTATGTGACAACCTCACTAATTTCCTATACAAGTATTTCAAAATATATCACACATGATTCATATTTGGTTTGGTAATTTTGAATTGTGGTGTCAACAAAGATTTTAATAGGCTCCAAACAATTCAAGACACTTTTTTTGGTCTTGCGCAAATGATACATTTTTGCTCAAATCTTAATTCCAAATATTATTGATGTGCCACTGTATATTTTTATCTGTAAAACTGCATGTCTCTGCAGTAGCCATTTCAATGGGAAATGTGTTGCCTTAAAACAACAGTGCACTACGACACCATGCCTTGGTAATATATTTGCAACAGTGTACTCCAAAATGCAGTACATTCTCCATACTACACCTGTACCACTCTCCTGCAGAACGAGTGCGGCTCATTTGCTAAATTTGTTCTTTGTGTGAAGCTGGGAGTTTTCACAATCGCTGTAAATTTTGGGAAGTAACATTGATGGTAGCACACCCACTCTAAAAATTGTTCCCACCACTGCATTTCCTTAGTTTGAGATTTTGGAATGGAGTTCATGAGTGAAAGATGGGAAAGAGAAGACAATATTAATGTCATTAGCATGTAAATGATATGAGAAGGGGAATGATGAGATGACATCTTCTAAGGAGAGAATTCTGTTTTACAAAGTAAAGATTTGCCTTTTGTGAGATCTAATTTTTCAATTCTGTGGTTCTGATAAGTGTCTTCTGTTTTTCTGTGAGAGGTCTAGCGAGATCTAAAAAAGCAACTGTATCACTCAAGTGCTTCAGGACTTTCTCAATGGAATCTATTAATTTACTGAGCAAGAAACATACATTTCAAAAAGAAATGTAGTACTTAGCCACTGAACTATGGTACAAAATGGCATTACAGTTTGGGTGGTAACAGTTACATTTGTGCACGTTAAGGTTTCAGCCACAATTAGTTAAGATAAGCTGAATGACAAGATGATATCTCATATGGATATATCAAAAAGAGAGAAAAGTAAAGGACTATGGACCAAATCTTCAAGAGCACCACCTGGCAGTAGAGTGCGGCTAGAGAGTGATGAACACCAAGAGAGAGAAAAGGACCAGCCAAACAAATAGAAGGAAAGTGAAGGGAGAGTAGTATGTTTGACATCATCGAATATGTCCAAATGATCAAATAGTATTAAAATGGAAAACAGATGTTTTATGGTCCACCGATGTGATAGAGTTGGACATGTGACAATGTGCAGTGTCAGTGGAGTGTAAAGTTCTAAAGACGGATATAGTGATTATAGAAGTTATGGGATGTAAGAAATGTGGTGAGGTAATTAAAGATAAGGTGTTCCAAGTTTTTACAGATGATGAGGGGGTGTGAGGGTGACAGTTCACCAAGTTGGATGGATTTGGATCAACAGTGGTCTTCTTGTGTATGGTTATGGCAACAGATGATTGCAAGCACTGAGTGTTAGTACCTCAAATAAAAAAATAGTTAAAAAGTGATTTAAGACACGATAGGGTGATTAATGAGAGGATTATAGGCTTGATGATTTGAGGCTGCAATTGTCAGATGTTGCACAAGAGCAATTAGCATTCATTAGTAACATTAACAGTATTCTGAGATGGGTGGTAGTACTCTTGTGCTTGGGCTGCTAAGAGAGGGTGGATCTGATGTTCATGATTTTGTAGGACAAATACAGCATGAAGGTCTGGTAAGAGTGGGGCCTGAGAGAGGTGTGAGGTGAGGAGTGAATCTGATGAAAGTGTGTGCCTGTCACTTTGGGTGTAATCATCGGTACATTATTAGATCTTGAAAGTATTCAGAACTGGCAGTGTTTAGTGTGGATGTGAACTGCTTTAAGGCCAGCTAGTAGTCACCAATGTGTTCAGTATCTTTTGTTTATCACCATTTGAAGAAATAGCCTGCACATTTGTCTCTGGGGAGTGAATACAGGACGAGGGCCACAGTAGAGGAGATAGAGTGATCAGGGTGAAAGTATGCAGGGTATAATGCTTGGCAGTGTGTGTCAGAGGTTTGGAGATGAGAATAAGGTCAATTGGTTTTACCACCAGTGTGGGTCAGTTGGTGGTCAGAAGCACGAAGGTGTCCACAAATAAATGGTTAGAGATAAATTGAGCAAAGTGAAAAAGATTGACAGAGTTAATATTTTTCAGATAACGTTAGAAGTCACCTAGAATGATGTTGGGGTTTTGGGCAATAGGCTGTCAAACATGTCCTCATGATTGTTGAGAAATGGACCAATGAAGTCGGGGGCAGACAAATAATAACAATATGGCAATTAAAGGGGTAGGATAGAATTCCTGAGTTGAAGGTGAATTAACAAATATGAGATTAGGTACAGACACACCAGATTTGCTATTATAAAACTGTGCATTCATTAGTACCAGTTAATTACTATTGTCTGCCTTTTTTATTGTTAAACTTGTATCAAAATGAAGTTGTCATCAATAGTCCTCTCTCTTGATTTAATTACATATTTAGTTTCATCAAATGCTTAGTTGTCAACCCACAGACTGAAACTGCTTACAGACATTCAACATAGTACTTATTGTTATTTATTGGATTTCCAGGGTAACATGAATACACTATTATTGTAAGATTTTTCAAAACTCTAAATACTGATGCTTGGTATTTAAATGGTAATATTGTGCGCGTGAATTAATGGTACACATTGGAGCAAAATTACTTCTTCCTTCAGTGTAAGTGTCTCTGGGTACACCTTAATTGCTAAACCTTTTTTCAATTTTACGCTGCTTGTCATTCTCCTCCTCTGGCTAAGTTTGATCTTTGTCCTCAATCTTCACTTCTTTTAAAAAATATTGTCTTCTAAATTGCCACAAATCTTTGGTAGCAGTATTAGTTTTGGAGTGTATGTATTTAGTTCAGTTTCTATGAATCCTTTGCATTTTTATTTTATTTCAGCCCAGTCCTACATTTTTCTAAATTTTGATTAACAGTTTCTGTTGTTGGATGCAATGTGTTTAATTGCCATTTACCATCTCATTGTCATTTTAATAACTTTAAAACAGAGTTAACGGTTGTAATAATATTTTCAAGCTCTAATGTTAAAAAATAAAATCTAAACAGCATTTATTCACAATGTTCTTACATTTTCATCAGACTTCTTTATTATTCATATCAGTTTCATTATTATCCTTCACATTTTCAATATTCATTGCCCGTTATTATTATAATCAGCCAGAGATAGGCTTGCATCTTTGAATTTACTTTTCATTGTTTCACAGATTTTTCCAGTTTAGGTCCTTTTATCAGCAGGGTTCTTCATGAACAAAAGACCATTTCTGCACTATCCCCAGTTTCTTAAAAAGCTATTTTTAAATGTATTAATTACTAATATGTATATACGTTTCTTACACCTTCTCTTCTTGAGTCTCAAAATAAACCCATGCTGCTTTTCCACAGCATCTCAAACTGCATGTCAACAACTATCTTAATAGCCATCAACATTACTTGAAATGAACATCCGAAAACAAAATTAAATTTACATAGATTTCAAGACAAATCAGTCTTGCCGATATTACTATCTGCAATAAATATTATTATTTTGTATGCTTTCATTTGTATGATCACTAATAGTAAGGCCCATTTACAGCCATTGGTTGAAACCCTGGGTATCTACAAATTGTAGACTTTCCACAAATGTATGACTTTATGTGAATTCACAGGAGTGAGGCTAGAAATCAACACGTCATACACTTCAAAGATAATTTTTTTCATTTTCACTTATGCAGATGATCTACAGTGGAAGCATTCTGCATGAGCAAATATTGCAAAAATTTCTTCAAACGAAAAATATATTTTTCTGAAAGGGAACATCTCTTCTCCTATACTTTAATGAAATATGGGTGTATTTGGAAGTTTTTTTAAACTCAGTTTGCACATATGCACCAATATGACACTGAAAGTAGGTGTCACATTGGATGAAAAAGCACAGAGAAAAAGAATTGAAAATTATGATTTTGTGGTACATGTTTACTTCCCAATGCCCACTCCACCCTATCAACATCCATACCCTTCACACCAAAACAGTCAGGGCTTGATTTAGAGATGGAATGTGTAAATAAAGCCAAGTGTTTTTAAGGGGGCCATAAGTGCCAAATTATGTTAACATTCAAAACATAGTTCACACTACATAATTTAAGAGGATGTTGCTCCTCCTGGTGTCTCTAATGGAGTGCAACAAATGCTTTGAAAATGAGGTTTACCTCATTTATTGCTAGTTTTTCAAATAATGCAGCATTTTTTTTTATCTACTAATAGTTACTTAGAAACATTTCACTAAATTGCAAAGCAGAATTGATGGTCCTAGAGCTGAGAAGGCAACAGAGAAGGTGAAAATATTTCATTTGTGTAATGTTGACACTGTTTTTAAGACCATGGATGGGACTTGTGTAATGCATTTCCACTCAGAAAAAGAACATTGGGTGAACTAAAATATAAGGCCACCTTGGATTAGTGGAATGCTGACATACATTCTGGTGACGTTGAACCCTATATTTTCAATCCCTCTTTCATAGCTGCCCCTGTTAGTGGCAGAGAATGTAGAGGCCTGATGGTAACCCCCTATTAGTTTAGACATGATTTATGTAACATGTTCAAAGGAGTCACCCCTCATTGCCTCTTAACACCTACTTTTGTTGGAGGGATAGGTGTGTAGACCATTGACTACATATTTGTTAGTAGGAACGTGACTGTTTTTTTGGGGGACGGTGCAGTCATCCCCAACATTTATAGTGATCATGATCCCTTAATGTTACCTTGTCATGCCTGAGGCCCAGCCCATGGGTCACAGCGATGGGTGGAACAAATCTTCTTTCGAGCAGTGACGGGCTCAGGTTAGCATGGAAGTCATATAACCTAAATGATGTACAGCGCAGGCTTGTGCAGAGCACTTAAATTTGCTCTTTGATCTCCTGAGTTTGACCCTTGATTCCCTAAGCAGTATGCATGTCTCTGACACCTTAGGGCATACCATTAAAAAATACCTCATGAAGCCGACCTCTAAGGCAGTTGCCATCTCCTGGTTTGACCTGCAGGGATGCCAACCAATGCTTGCAGAGCGCCTTTAGGGCAACCCCAAAGGACCTGGTGGAGGTCATCTCTTGTATAAGAATTTATAAGCTAGCTATTAGCAGAAGGAAGGCGGAACTCAGGGAGGATGTTTGGTGCACACTGGTCACCTCCTGAAGGACCAGTAACACCAGTCTGTTCTGGCACACCATCAACAACAACCATTTGTTGAAATCTGATACCAATCATATTTGTACGAATATCAGTGCCGATTCTTGGGTGGGCCATTTCAAGCAAGTCTATCACACATCTGACTGTCTCAGTGGAGAGACTGATTTTTGTATGTCCACTTACCCATTGGATATTGAATTCTCAGTGAAGGAAGTGGTCGAAACCATTCGTGATAGCCCTATGTGCAAAGTTCTGGGTTCTGATGGGGTACCCATGGATTTATATAAGCTGGATGTGGATCTGTGGGCATCCATTTTAACAAATTAGGCAAATTTGGAACCGTGATAAGCCTGCCCAAATCTTGGTGCTCAGCTTTTATCGTTCCTGTTTTCAAAAAAGGGAATAGGGCTTCTCCCCGCTGCTACAAGCCCATATCTCTTTTGGACTCTTCAGTGAAAATTATAGGCAGGGTTATCCTCGACAGAATGATTTTGTGGGTTACTGATGATCATATCATTCTGATGCTCAATATGGCTTTGGCCTGGGTAGAGGTGTCCAGCAGAGCTGCGTCCTTGCTCCAATTCTATTTTTTTTGTACATGAATTGCATGGAAGCTGCCCTGTTTGACAAGGTCAGAGACATGCCGACCGTAATGAGCCGGCGTGTGCCTGTTCTTTTATATGCAGATAATGCTGTCTTAATGTCCCATACACCGAATAGCCTTCAGCTCTTGTTGGAATTGTTTTGTCAGCTTTACAGACGGTTTGGGCATAAACATGAATCTTGCTAAAACCTTTGCAATGCCCTTGGTCCAAGGAACCTGAAACTGCGCTGTTGTTTTGCTCTGCAGGGAATGCCCATTGGAAGAATCCATGATTTCCCATAGCTGGAGGTCACCTTCAACTCTCTAGGGTCTTGGAGTCCATGCCCTCAGAAGAGATGTTTCAAGTTTTGTAACTTGGTAGGGTTTCTGTTTAGATTGGCTTCAAAAATAGGCAACAAGCCCATAGTGGCTCTTGTTGAGATATACAAAAGAAAGTGTGTGCCCATCCTTACCTATGGCTCCAGTTTATGAGGGTACAAGGCTGTCAAACAACTGCAGGACAAGGAAAACAGAGTATGTAGGTGTATCCTTGGGGTGTTGCTGAGATCGCCAACATAATCTGTTCATGCGGAACTCGGACTACTAAATGTTGCCGCCTCCATCAATTTGACCCCTTTGATGTTATGGTGTTCCATCTGGCCCAACCCAGAGGTCTCACTGAATATGGAAATAATCATGGAACGTCTTGCATGTGATAGGGGCCTTCATAACCCCTGACTCGGGTACATTAAAGATATGAGCAATAAAATGGGTCGACCCAACTTTTTTTTATTGCCTGGTGATATCACCGCTAGGGACAAGAGTTGGTTAAAATCTACATTTCATGACCACAGGAAAAGGGAAAGAGAGTAGTCTGAGATAAGGAAGCCCACTAGCGGAGTACTTGCGGGTTCAAACAACCTAAGGGCTGGATCCTTATCTGGCTATGGCTCTAAAAGGCAGGGACAGGGTCCTTTTAACTAGATTTAGGTTGAGCCAGATCATATGCCAGCTTTCTTTACTGTTAAGCCAATTTGAGCCGAAAGGAATCCTGGTTTGCCCCTGGTACAAACGC
This sequence comes from Calotriton arnoldi, assembly GCA_963921515.1. Taxonomy (NCBI): domain Eukaryota; kingdom Metazoa; phylum Chordata; class Amphibia; order Caudata; family Salamandridae; genus Calotriton; species Calotriton arnoldi. The sequence continues at coordinate 1,445,342 of CAWUFW010003598.1, forward strand.
TTATTGCAAACTATGGCACACTTTGTTTTTTTGTTGGGTTCTACAGCAACTACACCAGAACGTTTTTAATTCCACTCTTAAGGGGCACCTTACATTCTCGCCATATCCCTGCACTCTTATACTTGCAGCTGCTTGCCACACTCGAGGTTTGTGTAAGTGTGGCCACCTTTTTAAGGCATGCGTTATGGCACAGGCACTCTTTATTGTTTTAATTGGCTGAAAAACCCTGATTTTCATGAACTTTGAATGTAATTTGGATAAGTACATTGATTTTTAACTGCTTGAGAGTATTGTCGGATTGGCATTGCTCTGAATTCTTTTTTCAATACACCATATATTTGATTTGTTGGGCAGCTGTCATATAACTTGTATAAACTGTGGCTTTGTAGCCTGTACCCTGCACTTTCTTGGATAGTTGATATTGCTATTGCATTATTTTTATAAAACGGCCTATCTTGTTTTTGTCATTTTTTATATATTTTATGTGTTTATGTGTTCGTGCCTCTATGGTTTGTTTTATGAACTGAATAAAGCTAATGAATGAATGAATAAATGAATGAAGCAAGTATGTGGAGTGGTATTTATATTATTTATTTTTCCTTTTCCTTGTTGTGAGGTATATATTTAAGACATTAACTTTGCAAAGTACACACTGTGTACTCCAATGATGACATGACTTACATGTGAAATTGATCATTTGTTTTCTAGATATACACCAATAAAAAGAAATTATAAAAGCTTAGGGAAAAATATGGTTTTAAACATAAAACATTGTTATATGTATTCAATATCTGAACCGGATGCCAGCACAAAATTCACCAACTGCTGGTTGCCAGCATACACTGTCATTATACCCTTAAGAAATATCGCCAAGCTCAATTTCTAACCCGTACTTGTGTCTGGGTCTTTGAAGCCAAAATTAAAGAAGGTTCTTTGAGAATGGACCTTTCGCCACTGAATAAATGATCATTCAATAAACGCAACGGTTTTTATGGCCCCCGTCCTGGTTTCACAAAATGTTCATGCTAAAAATCCTTCCCTCTCAGTTCACAGTCAAAGAAGTATACCATATGAGCCACAGTGATAATTGTACACCTGTCTTGCTTGCAAACTGGCAGCTAGTAGGTGACTCTTAGCAATTAGTCTGAAGCTGCTTTGTTTGCTCCTGGCTAATTGTTTTATGATAAATGAGGGGTTGTTTGGGGTATTCGTGGCAAATTTGGACTGGTAATCCCAATGAATGGGTCAGTCCATTACCATATACAATGTACAATTACCTTTCAGGGGGTTACTGTAGACCATCCAGAAACAGTAGTTGACTGCTTTGAACATTGATGCAGTCCTGGGCGTAGTTCACTGAGTTTTGCTACGCGGAACTCCGCGAAGTTACAAAAAAAACACAAAGTTCCGCAAGTGGCGGAGTGTAGTGCGAACTGCTGTTCGAGCTGGTCTTCCTGCCGCTCGGGTAGAAATTCTACCCGAGCGGCAAATCGCGCTCGCGAACTTACCGTTCACGAACACGAGCGGAGAAAAAATCTCCGCTGCACTATGTGAAGCGGAGTTTTCTGCACTCCGCGAGCTCCGCGGAGCGCAGAGTGCAGAAAACTACACAAACTCCGCGAACAGAGCGGAGTTCACCGCCCAGGCCTGCATTGATGGTCATCTATTCAAAAGCAGGTATTGCCAGTCTCAATTAGATTTCTGGAATTGATGGTTGGAATAATGATCTAGTGATCAAATATGCTAGCTCAGCAGAGGAGAGGCTGACTGTCAAATTCTAAAAGTTGGTATTGCATGGCAGACAGTTTTCTAGGTTTAAGGGATGGCCTTACTATATAAAGTTCTGATTGCACATAATACAGAACTGATCTAGCAGGAAAGAAATCTAACCATGTAGAATGATTAGCTAGCCTTGCAAGGGAGTGAGTTGGTCTGGCATGAGCAGGGCTACTGGAATTATGCGATATGTGTGTTCCGCATAATTATGGATTTGCTGCATTTGCCACATGATCCATCATCTGCTGCATAATCTGCAGATTTTAACAAAAAAACATTAGTTTCTATGTCAAACGGGTCAGAATTTACTAGAAATGCAGCGACACGTAGTTACACAGTAGCAGGCCCTTTGCAAACATGTTATGTTATTTTAGCTTAACTTGCCAAAATGTTAAAATCGTATTTGTCTATGTGCAACATTACACGTATTCCGTCATTAATTCCTTTTCATCTCAATGTATTATTTGTCAGGTTTCCAACCTATTGGTTACATATCTTTTATGAATACTCCGACCCTGGTGTCTTGTCCAGCTGTCTGTGGTAGTGTCTAAATTCCTGTTATAAAAGCAAAAGCGCCGAGAAAAAAAAATTATTTGAAAGTCGCCAATGTACATTCAAAACAGAAAATGAGGCACTGATTCAGAAGAGGAAACAACACGACGGAGGAAAGAATAAAACAGAATAGTATAACAAAAAATACAATGCCTTTTTTCTTCAGGCCAGCTTCAAACTACACTGGGAGTTATCATTTTCAGTGTTATTAACTAGTCTACATTGAGCTTTCAGGCTATATTTAAAACATGATATTGCATGCTTCAAAATGCGTGAAAATGTGTTCACGATAAACAAGAAAATCTACTCAAGTGAAAGAAATTAAAGTGGTAGCAAAGATAGAATGATCTTTCTTCTTTTGATTTGCACTTTGCAAACCCCTCTGATTTGCAGTGCTTCCGGATGTCACATTAAGTACTGCACGTCTGAGAATGTAGCAATGCATATAAAAATCCACTTATGGAAGAAAGCTTTCCTTGATTAGCGCTCAGTCTCTTAATATACAGATTTTACAAGACAGCTCTATTTTAGTTATGTAAAGCATGTAAAATGTGCCATAAGCTCAATCAAAGATGATTCTCAAATTAACCTGTCATTTAAGATGTGATAGTCAGAGGAAAAAAAACAGGCCATAAAAAAACTTTACTCTAGTTAAAAAGTCTAACTTGTACATTTCCTTCTTCTTTTGGGTGGATGGATGAACACACATGGCACTGGAAATAATTGTGCAGTTGCATATGGAGTCATATGAAAAAATTACACTGTAAATACAAAAAACTTCACTTTTCTTTTGTCTGGCAGCAAGTTATATTATGCAACAAGACAATAAACATGATGTTTCGAGTTGAAATTAAAACTACAAAGCATTTTGATATGATGAATCCATTTTAAAAAGCACGCATGTACTTCAATAGGCCAGAGATTATAAAAAAAATAATCTGAACAGATGGCACAGAAAGGAGGCTCTATCAACAGCAGAATCTTTGGTAAGCAGAGCCAATACCCCACAGATTTCTTATATTAGGTGCATGCCTGTGCAAGGGTCCACAGAAATAGCCTGAAAAACATGTGTGCCTCATTTTAAACTTTCTGACACCCCTAAAGCCAATTATTATGAGGCTCAAGGGAAACCTAAACTAGAGGTAAGCTAGTTTAGCTGGGCATGCGTATAAGTGGGATGAAAGGAAAGATTTGGGCAGCAAACAAACTGTGAATATTGTTGACTTCACATGGTAATAAATCAGTCTATACGGGATGAGATTTGTAGTCAAATAAGCCCACAGCAGCCATGACATTCTGATGAACAGGAAGAATTAAAATAGATGCTCAAGGTCTGGTCAAAGCAGTGAAAGAGTGGTTTAGTGCCCAAAACGATGTCTTCTACCTCGCCTCACTTAATTCTAGCATATTTTCACCACCCACCCCTACACAGGACATTATGCCAAACGGATATGACTTCACTCCCCTGGTAGGGAAAGCATATGTAAAGAAAGAGGCGGGACCAACCTCCTATTGCCCCATTCAAGCCACATAACAGTTCTGGACATGATGATGCCGATTGGTTGTCAAATCTGGACATAAAGGCAGGCCTTCATTATGAATGGCCTGAAAAAAGATGTGGTAATACCTACCAGATATTATTGATTTTGAGAGTTATTACTACAGGTTTCAAGGGCCACTATAAGTTTCACATCAGGAATGTAATCAATATGATAAAATTGGTGTTATTGCATCAATTTCTGCATCAATTTCCCGAATTCTGGCCCTTTTACCAGGGGCAAGATTAAAAGGGTTGACTTGACAATTTGTTATAAGTATCACAGACATTGTTACCACATGCAGTAAGGCTGCATATGGTAATGCTGCAAGGCTCATAATTCCAATTTGCATTTTGCCCATATTAACCTTAAACGTTCACCCACAATGAGGGCAAACAAGTCCATAACACTTGGGAAAGGCCAAGCAAGCTCAATGGATTGTTTGGCATCACATGAGGGATCTGGGGGGGCTCGACCAGCAGCCTCACTGGTCATCAATGGATACAATGTGTCCATGTAGAACAAAGTTGGGTCCAAGAAAGTTATTTCAAAAGTCTGCCAATGGGGCACTTTCCCTGTGGCAAACATGTAAGTACACTTCAGTCCTTCATCAACTCAACTTTTACGCTATGCATGATAAAATCCTCAATTCTAAAACTAAGGGGACAGTGGAGTTCTCAACTTCATTCCTTTGATTAGTTATTTATAAACCGCAAAGTTGATTTTTCTAAAACCTTCACAACATTCATTCAGTCTGCTTTTTTACATAAAATCAAATACTCCATATAATTAATTAAGATTAATTGGTGTGAGTATTGTGGCAAGGGTTTTAAATGAAGCCCTAAATGGAACTTTACTTATATCTGAAAATCAAGTCATATTGCATGAATTTCAGCAAGAGTATAAGTTGAAAAGGCATTTATACACAGATGAATCCCATTTCTTGAAAATCCGATCAGTATCAACACAGAATGAGAGACAGAACTGGTTAAGCTGGTGTTAGGACAGTGAAAGAAAACCGAATCATGTATTCTTCAACAGACCTCTAAAGGTGAATTCAATCTTGGAGGTTTGAGTGTTCAACTCCAGATGCAAATTGTTCACCTACAACTTTATTGATTAGGAAGCACTGAGGCTGTCAGCATGCAATGGGCACAAATAAAAAAATATTTGTATTTTCACATACTTTTACTGTGTTGTTTTTAAAAGTAAACTGAATTTTAATTACCAGGCTCTCTTGGTTTCTTTAAATGATTCAAATGCTATAGTTAAAAAGTCGGTGTAATAACCACATAACAGCATCATATGCTGTACAACAATATGAAGTTGCACAAGACGTGATAAAAATAATTGCCTTATTAAGAGTATGCCATGCAATGAATTGTAGAATATCCTTCTGAAGTAAGTGATAGCCACCTGACGTTTAACATATGAAACCTAATGCATTACAAAATATGCAGTATGTAGCCTGAAACAATAAATAGCACCCTATTTAAAAATATACATGGCTTAGGTCAAAGGCTCTTGACTTCACAATATGCAATTGCACTCATTAAATCAAAATTTGATGTAGCAATAGAAAAGGAAGTGTGTTCCCGAATGAGCATTGAGAGCTCTGACTGATCAGAGCACCGGTGACAATTACTAGCCAGTAGCATGGATAGCAAATGATTGTGTGTCATCGAGGATAGAAATATCACCCTTCAAAAATATTGTAGTCAAAATATTGACAAACAAAATATTGTGAAAGTAAGTATACATAGATAGGTATAGATTTACTATTTAAGGTAAATTAGACATGAAGCTACACTGGTGAGATACATTAAAAGCCAGTGGCATCACTCAAAATGAAATACCCACTCCCTGTTAGGTGCCACATACATTCTTGCACAACATAGCATATACATGAGCCTAAGGATGAGCAGACAATCTCTGTGCCCAGTGAAGGACTAACAGTTAAATCAGTCTGGATTGGCAGATAGGCCTGGCTGCCATAAAGGCTTGCAGGCATCCCCCTGCATGTTTATGGCTTGTTCTCTGCAAGCTTGGTACCAATAAACATTGGAACATGCCCCGATAGAAACCTTATTAGAGTTATGGGACAAAATACTTTGCCTAAGTACTAACAATAACCCTCATGTTTTCCAAAAGAATAAGTCACATAAATCATTGAATTATCTCACAAACACTTCTGTTTGATCATTTTCCATGTACAAAAAGTATGCAGAATTCTTCTTCAATCCATATTTTATAAAAAAGAATATTAAAAATTCTACTGTATCCTTTTCTATTCCTTGGCGTCACAGAATTTCTTTAAAAAATATTTGTATCTCCTTGCTACGTGTTTATCGTTCGTGAAGCACCCTAGAATATGCACAAATTCTATGGGCTATTCAAGATGTTTACAGTACAGGCATTATATTTGTTGCCACCATTTTTGGTTATCATCAATTCTTTAGCTTAGACATCCTCAGGACATTACATCATTACATAATTCTTTTTGAGATCTATTATAGATTTATTATATATGCTAAAGAGAGCAGTTCTACAAAGTTTAAACATTGATTATCAATCTTTTACTGTATACTTTTACATTTTTAAAGCGCAATCTGTTACCCGTTATCACAATTCTACCTCAATACATATTTATAAACTATGTACAGTTCTACACGTTTTCAAGAGAAAACTCTCTCTAATAATTAATATTCTGGCTACTTGGTCAGTTAAAAAATACAAAATAAATCCCACAATGTCTTCAAATTCTATAAAGCCCATTTCATTATTTGGTATCATATAGTCATTTAAGTAGTTGCTAATCTAGAAATCTGATCTGAGTACACTTTTTTGTAAACTGTCATCATATTTAATGCTCCTAAATTCGAATAAGGGGTCTATCAATTGTTGGGCAAGAGCATACCTTCCAATGTGACTGGATCCCATCCACTAATTGGTTTGTGCCATGTAAACTATTCTGGCCACTACTACAAATGACACAGTTTCATATCAGTGATCTAAGTGCAAATTATATCACTTGGTTCTAACAATATATTTTAATTCACTTTTCAACACCTTTTTACTTTTTTCATTTATTTCAACCACTTAAAAAGAAAACTATTTCATTGGCCTGTGCTACTTTTAGGCCTTATCTTCACCTCTTTTTTTCCTGGACATAAGTATATATGAAAGAAGTCCATTTTGTTTCATGATATCACATAAATAATATTACAAATTCAAGTCAGAACACACCTCTAGATGCTTTCCTTGTATAGCTTCAAATATGTTCAATTATATATCACCTAATTGATGTTTTGCAATTGTCAAGACATCTGTATAAATAGGGAGGATAAAGTACTGTTCTTAACATATTTTCCTCCAAATATCAGATACAATGCATATTTTCAGATGCTTATCTTAGCAATCCAGCTGTTTTATTGTGTGTCTCTCATACTACTATCATTTTGGTGTACAGCACGCCTTACTATTTAAACCAAAATGACAGGTGCCATTCCACTTGTAATGTGTTGCCATCCTGATATACATATCACAGGCTGTCAGTGCATGGGGTACATCTTTAAAGAACTACTTATTCTATCCAAAAATAATTCTAAAGCTTGAATGCTCTTCAAAACCCATAACTCCTATTATCTGTTTCTATTGTAATTTATGCTTTATTTTCATCCTTTTTCTCTAATCTTATCAACTACTAAACTGCACCATTTTCTTTCGTTTCTTTTGGTCAGTATGTAATTGGTTGCATTCAAGAGATGTCAACTTTCTAATAAGCAGAATGCAGTTGTTCCATGGCAGCAATCTTAGTAGTTCAATCAAGAATGAAAAGTGTTTTATCTATTAATTGCCCTATAGTTTGTTATATATCTTATGTACAATGTCAGTCATCCTGTGGTCATCTTTTTTTTTTTTTTTAAACAAACTTTATTGGGTATTTTGTTGTTGTTTCTTGTCTTTTGTCTCAATTAGTAAAACATTTGTCATACATTATCACATATGATTATACATCAGCTATCCAGAATGTTTCCATATAATAAGTATAAGACACCACGATAACGATCTGTGAAGCGTTCAGAAACGTACAAATTATAACAAAAAGAGGGAAAGTCGTGCATAGTATGCCATCTACACGTCCGAGTAGGAACCATTCCTAGATGTCATAAGTCAACTAATACCCATTCAACTCCATCCCCCACCCCCTTGGATCCCCCCCTCCCCCAGGCTCTGGCTGTGCGTTACAATGTCCTAATAATATTTGTCCCTCTCTAACCAAGCTTCTTCGATCACAATAAGTTGTCTCGCCGGTATGTCCAGGGCCTATAATGCTTGGCTACACTTTAACAATCACATTTTACCATCTACTATTGAGTATGTGCAACATCAGTGGCGTCATCGGGTATGTTGTTTTTACATGCTTCTACCATCGTGTCCTAATCTAAGGAGATTACATTTTTTCGTAGGCCGTGTGCCTCCTCTCTACGCAGCGCAGCGCTTTCAGCCCCCGCCCACCTGATCAGTTTGCTATGCCACATGTTTAATGTAGGAGCTTTGACTGACTTCCAGCGCATAGTAATGGCCCTTTTTGCAACCATAAGCGCCAAATCCAAGAAGCGTAACTGGACCTTTTGTGTCTTCCTACGTCTCCGGACACCTAATAAACACTCCAGTGCTGCACCCTCCATTGAGAGGTGAGTGGTATCTTCATTCCATTTCTTAACTCCTTCCCAAAACCCACCTAGACATGGGCACGCCCATAGCATATGAAGGAGACCTGCCTCTGGCGTTTTACATCGGGGGCATTGATGGGCAGTGGCTGGGTACATTCTCTGTAGCCTATGCGGGGTCAGATAAGCTCTATGTACAATCATACATTGTATAAACTTAAATTTAGCATTACGCGGTATCTTCCGCTGGTATTCCAATATATCTGACCATTCCCTGTCCGTTAGTTCCCGTCCCATGTCCTCTGCCCATTGAGTCCGAGTGGTGTCTAGAGGGATTTCAGCATGCACACGAATACTAATATATAACCATTTTATGAGGTGGCTACCCAGTCCCATATAATAAAGAGCTTTAACAAACTCATTCACTTTGGGTTCCTCTCGCTGTGGGGACCACTGTCGTTTAACATACTGTAGCACAGCTGCATGTGTGACATAGAGCGTGTTAGGTGCTCCCGTGTCATGCGTGAAAGTATCATGGTCCATTAGTGAGCCGTCACCAAAAAGTGCCCCAATAGTCTCCACCCCCACCTCCAACCAGGGTCCGAGTGCCTGTGTCATCAGCCTGCCTCCCGCTAGTGGTATCCCCACTAGTGGGATGTTACCAGCATAAAGTCCCCCGCTGGCTGTGTATTTCAGGGCCTTCTTCCAACACTGCAATGCGGAATTAGTAGAGTGGGCAGCGCTGGGGGAGGTTTGGTATGTGGTAAGAGTAGAGCGTGAAGTACTCCCTGTTCTATGTGTCTGGCTGTGTATCCGATCTCCTGCAGGTTACACCCTGCCATCCAGTAGGACAACCACTGCAGCTGGCATGCATAGTAATAAGCTCTGAAGTCATGGGCGCCTAGGCCTCCCCTTCGTGTATTTATTTGTAGTTTCTTAAGGCTTATTCTGCGACGACTCGCACCCCAGATGAGGTCTATCAACATGGTATCTAGCATGTTAAAAATAGTGGCCGGTACCAGCAAGGGCAGGTTCGCAAAGTAATATAGGAGGCGAGGAAGCACCACCATCTTAGCCAAGGCCACCCGACCCATAGCCGATAGGGGAAGTGTGGTCCAGAAAGCTACCCGCGATCGTATACCGCGGATGGCCTTAGATAGATTACCCTCCAACATATCCGCCTGCGACCGGTAGACGTTAATGCCCAGATATTTAAAAGTATGTGGTGCTGTTGGTATTGCGAGTCCCCCAAAATCAATATTGTCCGGGTGTGTTTGGTCATAGAAGAAAAAAGCATTGGATTTTGATTAGTTGATGGCTAGGCCAGATATTCTTTCAAAATCAGCAAAAATACGGGGAATCGGACCCTGTCCCTCCAGTATGTCCGTACCATATAAAATCAAGTCGTCTGCGTATGCAGACACCAGGTGTACCGAAGCGCCTACAGGTATTCCACAATGAGTAGCCTCCATCCGTAGACGGAGGGCCAACGGCTCTAGTGCCAAGACAAAGAGTATTGGGGACAGGGGACAACCTTGTTGTGTGCCCCTGTGAATGTAATTTTCCCTGGAGATATGTTTCCCGGATCTGACTCTTGCCGTTGGAGCTGCGTATAATAGCCTTATCCATCGGACATATTCGTGCTATAGCCTCGAACATGTATCCCCATGACAGCGTGTCAAATGCCTGTCGCATGTCTAATGATATGCAGCCAGCACGTTGGTGTTGTGTAAGATCTGTGGCCATAATCTGATTTGATGTAACCTGCGTATATTTAGGGACGTGCTCCTGGCTGGTATAAATCCGCATTGGTCTATGTGGATCAGCTTATTGAGATATGGTTGAATTCTATTAGCTAGCACCTTACTTAGGATTTTATATTCAGTGCATAAAAATGACAGAGGGCGGTAACCCGACATGTCTGATAAATCCCTACCGGGCTTGGGCAGAGATATTACCAGTGCTTGAGCAGTGGTACAAGGGAGATGGCCTAGTTCAAGCGATTTGTTATATATCTCCTCCAGTTGCGGTACTAGAATGTCCGAAAATGCTGCGAAGAATTCGACCGGCAACCCATCCGGGCCCGGTGACTTATTGTGCGCAAGCCCACCTATTGCGGCCTTGATCTCCGTCCTATTAATGGGTCCCACCAGGGCCTCTTTCATACCCCTCGGGGTCTGTGGGTATGGTAGGTCCGTGAGGAAATCATCAATGTGGGATCCCTCCGAACAGGGCGGTGCACTATATAATTTTTCGTAGTATGTACTGAAGGCCTCATTAATGTCACATTGTGTATTTGCAGTGCCCCCCTCAGGGAGATTGATAGAGCTAATAACGGTGGTTGGAGGGTCGTTCCTTATTAGTTTCGCCAGGAGGGTTCCCGTTTTGTCTGCGTCTGAATGTCACATTTGAGTGTATGACCTATAGTCTATCAATCTGAGAGTTTCAAGCAGTTCTGCAAGTTGAATATGTGCTTCCTGCAGTGGAGCCTGCTTCGCAGGGTCATGTGTGGCTTCCTGTTTTAATTTTGACATGGCATTTTCAATGTCCTTCAAGTTCTCCTGCCTGGCTCCTGCCTGGCTCCCACCGTGGCACCAATTGCTGTTCCCCGTATAACCGCCTTCACCGCGCCCCACTCGACTAAGATTGTGGAGGCGGTGTTCCGGTTTTCTGTAAAATAATTTTGAAGTGTTGTGGAGAGCGTGCTGTGAAACACAGCGGCCTCTAGTAATTGGGGCCATAACCTCCACGTGGGAACCGGGGTGGGTATTCTGCCCCACCTGAAGACCGTCTCCAGGGGGTTGTGGTCAGAGAAAGTCTTCGCTAGGTGAGTAGTGTCAGTCACCTGGTCCGCTATGGAGCTAGAACACAAAATCCTATCTATTCTAGTGTGTAGGTGATGTACCAGGGAAAAGAAGGAGTATTCCTTATGTCGGGGGTTCCTAAGCCTCCATGTGTCAATAAGGGACCAGTCCTCCACCCAGTTGCGCAATGCTTCTGCCTGTTTGCTGGCTCCTGTACCTCTCAAGGGGGGGTGCGATCTGTCCAGATCAACATCCATGACCGCGTTGCAATCACCCCCTATTATCCACGGATAAGTGTCCCATCCCGCCAAAATCGAGTTCAAGCCTGTAAAGTATTTATGTTGATCGTGATTTGGGGCGTAAATGTTCCCAAGAATGACCGGCACTGCATCCAGTGTGCCACGGAGGAATATGTATCTTCCCTGTGTATCCACCCTCTTTTCCTGTATGTTAAATGGCACCCCTCCCCTTATCCAGATAGTCACACCCCGGGCAAAAGCAGAGTAATTTGTAGAGATCACCTGCCCCCTCCATTTCCTCCTCATTTTTGTGGCCTCCGCTTCCATCAAATGCGATTCTTGGAGAAAAACCACATTTGACCCTCGTCGTAATAGTTGTGCGTGCACCCTATGCCTTTTGTGTATAGATCCCAGCCCAAGGACGTTCCAAGTAACAAATTTATACTTGTCCAGTGCCTGAATTCTGTGTTAACCGTGCCTCCTTCCACCCAGGTAGTGGATCTTGCAGCCTTGCGGGACATAACAATTGCATTGTGCCAGAGCCCTGTAACCCCAAAACTAAACACAATACCAGGTCTCGCCCATAAACTGAACCAGGCCTGACCAAACAAAACAACCATTGAATTAATACATAATAAACTGTAGCCTTCGCAAAGTGGGGACTGGCAGCCACAGTCATCATGTAAAGAAACATGTAATCAGGAGCTCCTCCGAGCCCGAGCGAATACTGTCTAGCTTTACATTTGTCAGGAAACGTAAATACAACCAGAGCAAAAAAGGATATATTGGTCCTGGGGCATGTACACCTGCAACGCCGTCATCCGCGACATCGTCTTAGTGTTGCAAATCCCGCAAGAGTATCACGACCCCAGTAGGCCATCTGCCGTTTGAGGTGTCACGGTGGGAAAGAGTGTCAAACTGTTCTCAGACTCTGATCTAATCGTGCTGCACTCCAATGACCCTGAGTTCCTGCGAGAGGCATTGTCTCTAAAAGTGGTCGCAGTCACTAGCGCTAACTCCTTGCTTGCTTGGGCCTGTTTCTGCGCCGGACCAGGAAATGACAATGGACCCACGGGTCCAGCTGTCCGCTGAGATCGGCGATATCCCATCTTCCCAGGACCATGTGGCGGGTTCGGTAGGGATTTACCCGAAAGCTGTGTGGGGTCCATAACCTCCAGCCATTCTTCCACATCTTCCGGACTTTCGAAGAAGTATGTTTTCTGATGATATATGATCTTCAAACGCGCTGGGAAAAGCAGTGCATATTTGAGGTTCATGGTGCGCAGCTTTCTCTTCACTTCCTGGTATGAGGACCTCTGATGTTGGACCATTAGCGTGTAGTCGGGGTACAATAAGATTTGACAATTCTCAAATTGAATCTGTGTCTTTTCTCGCGCTTTGTGAAGTAACAAATCGCGGTCTCTGTAGTTGAGGATTTTCACTATCAAGGGTCTCGGTGGGGCTCCCACTCTCGGCTTCCCCGTGGGAATGCGATGCGCCCTCTCGATGCAAAAGAAATCAGAGAGACCCTCCGGGGCTACATGCGTGCGGAACCATTGCTCCATGTAGGTTGTCGCCTCCGTCCCCTCCGTTCACTCCGGTAGCCCAATGACGCGGATATTATTGCGCCGTGCTCTGCCCTCAGCGTCCTCAACTCTATCGATCAATCCCGTGACTTGTTGTTGGAGGACTTGGATTTGTTTCGTGTGGTCCTTATGTTGTGGCACTGAGTCCTCCAGGGTGGAGCTATGATCTTTCACCATGTACGCCAATTTGGCATGATCTGCTTTGAGTAGGGTAAAACCTGTAGTAAGGGTGCCTATCTACTGCTCTATGGCTCTCTGGGATTCTCGCACCTCTTTGAGGATCAAGTCCAGTTTGTCCGGGGCTCCCGCTTCGCCTGTAGGTGGGATGGTGTTAACTGATTGCATACTCACAGGCGAGTCTCTCTCATCCCCGTCCTGGGAGTTAGTGGCAGCTGCCTCCTGCATTTTCCCTTTTAGGTGGCCCATGACTCTGTGCGAGCGGTGCGCGCCGCTCAATTCCGCTGTAAGATGTAGCGATGTGTACTATCCGATCAGCTCCGCAGCAACGAAGATGGCGGTCCGGTTTCAATGCGCAGCATGCGCGCTCCTTCCCCCTGTCGCTGTGAGGGCCCCAGGGCAGATGACAGGCGGAATCAATCCTACGTGTGGGCCTATTACAAAGATGTAGTTTCGGTGGGGCCCACCCTCAATAAAAAGCCAGTGTAACACATTGTAGAGGCTGGGGGTGCAGCAGGAGCACATGAGTGCCTGGTCCCCCCGGAATCACCAGGAGCTATGCTCAGGTCCAACTTGCGCCAATACTCAGCGTGCACCTAGGGATCCCCTCCAGTGTCGGGGACATCGGCGCCTCTCCGGGCAGTTCTTAATGCAGGGGGGGAGAGAAAAAGACACAGTGTATTGTCTCCATGGTAGGCTGCACTATCCTCTTCCCTGAACGCCGTGTGTGCGCCCCCCGGGGGATCCCATCAGTTAATCTTGCCAGCCGGGAAATTGAAGACGGATCCGGTGTCCGCCCTCCGTGTTCACGCCAGATCCCAATCAGTCCCTAAATGCCCCCAAGATGTGATGTGATGTGGGTGTGCCGCTCTCATGTCAAACTGCGCTGGGAGGGTCCGGTCCAGGCCGCTCCCATGGATGCTCTCCTCGGTGCGACTTTCACTCCCTCTCCGCCCGAGCCGCTGGGATGAGCCGGAGAGGGAGGTGGAAGGGGAAATGACCTTCAGTGCGCAGCCGCCCTTTCCGACACGGGCCGTCGCAATGGGAGCTGCCAATCCACGGGGGTAAAAAAATGTTCCAACAGCCCTCGGAGCCCCAGGATTCGAGTGCCACCCACTAGCGAAGGGCACACCGCTCGCACTCGCTGGCCTAGGCAGGCCCTCCCCCGAGGCTCACCGTGGCACCGTGACGCAGCTCCGGCCGGTACGGCCAGCTCTTGCAGGTCGCCCCACAGGATCCGGGCTCGAGAGCCAGAGAGCCGTCGCAGCACTGTTCAGGATCAGTCCTGCGCCACCGGGTCTCTCACCTCCACCAGTCAGGCGATTCCCGGCGTTCGGGTTGCAGCCTAGAGTCTGTTGCAGGCATCGCCTCCTGAGTGCGCAGCTGCGCCGAGTCCCGGTAGCCAGCATCCGCCCCACGGATCACAGCTCCAGATCCGTTTTACCCCAGAGATCAGCACGGATCCGACATGTAGGAGTTACCGCTCACTGCTTTTCTCGCTCCGCCAGCCAGGTACAGTGTAACTAGGTCGAAATTCTGTGGTTTATTCAGGATTATTGTGCTCGGGCTCCGGAGCCCTTTCAATCCGTGTCTGCCATGATCGGCGGCTGGCCACGCTCCCCATCCTGTCGTCATCTTTTAAGGGATACAATCAATGATGTACATCCCTATTTCCACATTGTGAAATAGGGAAAACCTAATATTTATATTTCTACAACAGAAGAATGTAGTGTAACAACTCTTAAGACATTTTCTGATGTAGGATATATTTAAAAAGATGTATGACATATTTTAAAAAGTGTTGTATTTGATAAGGGTGTCCATGAGAACACAGTCAAATATATCTGCGGCACTAGACATCTTACAATATGTGACACCTTATCCTACAAGGATAGATGGTCATCACCCAAGAGGAAAAAGCGTTCTTTTACAGTATACAATTATTAGAATTAATATATAATTACATTGTCATCTAGATCTCTACACTCTATGATTTTAAAGTCAATAAATCAGATAAAAAGCGATAGCTATTTCTAATTTATAACTAATTTACTCATGGTTATTAAAATGATTCTTGCTTTTTATTTGAACCATTAAAGTGAAACTCTAATATGTTCTCTAGGAAGATCTTTTCCATCAGTATTTTCACCTCTTCTATTAGTTATACTTTCTCAAGCACCCACCACTTAATGTCATCTGGACAATGTACTTTTTCCATGAAATTAAATACTAGAGGTGCATTGCCTTTCTTTGTTAGGATAGATGGTTATTGTTCATTAATCAGAACACGGAGCTCTCTAAGGGGTTCATGTATTTAAAGAATTTCACATGGAAATTAGATGGGACTCATCACATTGTTCATTCTACCATTTGCAAACGTTTTGTGAATGAACCTATGCCATTGATATGTAAATGTTCCCTCTTCTACGTTGCTTTAACATACACTGTAAGTAGTGCACATAAGGTAGTCTGTCAATTCTGGCAAGTCCCAAAGTGTTCTTTGATCATCTTTATAGATGCTTTTTGAAGCTGCATTAAGTAGGTGGTCTATAAAGTTTATATTTCTTTTAATTTAATAATCACTCTTTATAACAATTCAACTCACAATTCAAAATGTGGTGTCTCAGAGTTATCAGATTTTTAATTTGATTTGTCTTTTCTGGAGGACCTTTCAATTACACTTAACAACCAGTTTCTCTGCTTGCACAAAATCATCTGTCACACTTGTACAACTGTATTTTCATGGGATGGTTTGCTAAGTTTCTGGTTTTGCTCTCAGATCCATATATCTATGAGCTCTGGCCTTCCATTTATCATGTAAACAAATGCTGGCCTCTCACAGCCACATTCACACATCTAGGCCTTAATTACGATAAGTCCGCCCGACACTGTTTCGGTGTAGGAACCGACCGACCGTAGGTCAGCGGTTCTAACCACGGTATTAGGATGCAACCGCACATGGTGTGGTCACAAACTCCCATTTCTGCCTGCAGGACAAGCTCCCATAGAGAAATGGGAGCTTGTGTAAATCCCTGCACTGTGTGGCAGGGATCCTTGGCCCCCAACCGGAGGCTGCAGGGAAAAGGGAGCCCTGCTTGGGGCTCCCAAAGTCGCTTTCGGACAGGCTTTTCATGTCAGAAAGCCCGACATGAAAAGCCTGTCTGAAACCAACATCATAATCCCAACGGCGGAAACGCCGTCAGTAGGGATTATGTTGCGGTTTCCGGCAGGCCGACAGGTTCATTGTGCCTGTCGGAAGCCAGCCAGAATGACCGGGCGGTTTGACTTCCAACCACCTACATTGTTATTAGGTGGTCAGAAGGCAAACCAGAGATGTTGTTCGGAGGCTTTCCGACCGACATCCAAATGAGGCCCCTAATGTTCACAGGAAGCAAGGCTGCTAGCGGGATGTCCGGCTAGGTGCTTGACAGATTCCACCGGATACCTCAAGACTTCCCAGTCCACCCCTGTGGATGCTTACCGTAAGCCTTTGTTAGAATCACCAAGAATCTAGTCTTGCTTTAAGAACAAGAGATATTTTCATTTAATCAAAATGTTCCTATCATTGGTCAGAAACTGTGGTTTAAGAATTTTTCTAGTTGCTGAAATGCCACAGCATTGTATATTGTGGTGTTGTTTTTTGGGATATGCGTCAAATTAGCAAAGCGTGTGTAAAAGTGTGGTCTCTTTACATTTGTAAGCAATTTCCCTTTAAGCTACTTTGCATTTTCAGAACACATTGAGCTAAAGAATACAACTGTATGGTTTACATTTCCACTGTATACCCATTGATTGATAGCTTTTTTATTGTTATGCAATCAATAATGTGTTTTTTTTCATTAGAAATACTATCATGAACTCACGATAATGCAAGGTACTTTATTAATCTGTGCTTAATGATCTTCTGAGAAAAACTTAGGCATATTATTAGCGCTTCACAAACATCTAACACAAAGCACCTGACCATCTTGGTGGGTATATTTTAAGATTGGCATTGTGCAATCGAGAACAAACTTCCATCTTCACCGCAATTTGGGACCAACTGTTTCACAGTAGAAAAGTTCACGGGCAACCTTGGGACTGATAAATGGCAACAGAAAGTCAAATAGCGGCACCAATTCACATGTAGAACTAAAGAAACAAAAAACAGACAGCTAGCACAACTATCATATTGAATAATCATAGGATTTTTTTATTAACTGCACAATGACTGTATCTTAGATCAAAAATATAGATGACATCACATAATGGACATCACTATGAGCATGTCTTTTAGTGATTTGATAGTAAGAACTCCAGCAGTTTGCCAAAATTAATGGCATGAAAAACTAAATTGAACATGGATTTAACTTGTTTGCATGCTACCTTTTGTCAAAACTGCAATTTCTAAAAATCTCGACAAATGTATGCACCTCAGTCAAAACATATACTCTTTTTCTGGCAGTAACATAAACACAATTGCCTGAAAATGGCTACAAATTCATTCTTTTAAAGTATATGAAATTACTATCCAATGAGAAGAAAATATAGGTCCTATTATACAAAGAAGGGGAAACACAGGACATAGGAAATGACTTAGATGGTCTTGAAAGCTAGTAACCTGCATTATCATTTATGCTACTCTGCATGATTTTACACTTCGCTATTGGACAAAAAATAAGACGTTTCAAAAGAGAGTGAATTGGGGCTCATTCGCAAAATATTTTCAATAAATAGCTGTATCTTACTACAGGCTTTGGTTTAATTTAGTAATGGATTTTCAGGAGGAAAACTCTTGTCTCACATGTGAGTTAAGCCTATAGATCCAAGCATTATTCACAAAGTTTTTCCGGTTAGTAGTAGGGTAATTGCTATTGGCGGTGTTGCATGCCTACTGTGAGGTTTTGCTAAAGCTTCCATGCCCAATAAAATGTATTATCAGTTTCTTTATGCCACATTCGTATTACCTGAAGCAAGCAGCATTTACCAGACTGGGGGGAGGGTAGCCAAAAACTCTATGGGGCTGATTACGAGTTTGGCGGTCTATCAGACCGTCAAATTAGCAGTGGTGTGGCGGGAAATGCCACACTGGCGGTCTGACTGCCACATTACAAGTGTGGTGGTCCCACCTCCACAGGCCTGCAGCAACTGCGGGGATCATGGATCCTGCAGCAGTGGTGCAGCAGTGTGAGGCCCTAATATGCTGCTGGTACCGCTGCAGCACCGACGAGCATATTAGGAGTTTTCTCACCACCACAGTTTTCATGGCAGTGAGCCCACCATGAAAAGTGTGGCAGTGAGGAAACAAAGGAGGCCCTACAGGGCCCCCTGTTGCTTCAGGGTCAGGGGATGCATGCAGGGGGGCACACGTTGTGTCCCCCTGTATGCCTGCACAACCTGTTCCTGCAAGGCATGGACTTCACAGTCCATGCCACGAAGGAACGGGCTTTGGCATTCCCATTGCGGTGCCTTTCTAGCCTGGGACCACCAAAGCACCGCCCCCCCCAGACAAGGAGAAAACTCCTAATCTGGTGGGCGGCCCGCTCCTACACTGCTTAACTCATAATCAGGCGATACAAAAGGGGATGATGGACGGAACGTTTGAGCCAATCAAACACTCACCCCCAGTCAACTGATCTGGGTTTAATCCATCATCATTCTTTAGCTCACTCCACCACCCCAGTTCAGACATGGCCATATGCAAATCAGTCTGACCCTGTGCCTCATGGGAACAGTCCAGCACGAACTGCCAAGCCATGTCTTCCCTGGACCGGAAACAAGCATCCTAGGACCGGTTTCTGGCATTCCAGCCGTCATCAGCCAGGCTTGCTTGAATCCAGTGGCAAAGTGAGCAAGGGACCCACGTCTGGGCATACCCCCGCCAACTTAGGGCGAACAAAGCGATACAAAAGGGGATGATGGACGGAACGTTTGAGCCAATCAAACACTCACCCCCAGTCAACTGATCTGGGTTTAATCCATCATCATTCTTTAGCTCACTCCACCACCCCAGTTCAGACATGGCCATATGCAAATCAGTCTGACCCTGTGCCTCATGGGAACAGTCCAGCACGAACTGCCAAGCCATGTCTTCCCTGGACCGGAAACAAGCATCCTAGGTCCGGTTTCTGGCATTCCAGCCGTCATCAGCCAGGCTTGCTTGAATCCAGTGGCAAAGTGAGCAAGGGACCCACGTCTGGGCATACCCCCGCCAACTTAGGGCGAACAAAGCGATACAAAAGGGGATGATGGACGGAACGTTTGAGCCAATCAAACTCTCACCCCCAGTCAACTGATCTGGGTTTAATCCATCATCATTCTTTAGCTCACTCCACCACCCCAGTTCAGACATGGCCATATGCAAATCAGTCTGACCCTGTGCCTCATGGGAACAGTCCAGCACGAACTGCCAAGCCATGTCTTCCCTGGACCGGAAACAAGCATCCTAGGACCGGTTTCTGGCATTCCAGCCGTCATCAGCCAGGCTTGCTTGAATCCAGTGGCAAAGTGAGCAAGGGACCCACGTCTGGGCATACCCCCGCCAACTTAGGGCGAACAAAGCGATACAAAAGGGGATGATGGACGGAACGTTTGAGCCAATCAAACACTCACCCCCAGTCAACTGATCTGGGTTTAATCCATCATCATTCTTTAGCTCACTCCACCACCCCAGTTCAGACATGGCCATATGCAAATCAGTCTGACCCTGTGCCTCATGGGAACAGTCCAGCACGAACTGCCAAGCCATGTCTTCCCTGGACCGGAAACAAGCATCCTAGGACCGGTTTCTGGCATTCCAGCCATCATCAGCCAGGCTTGCTTGAATCCAGTGGCAAAGTGAGCAAGGGACCCACGTCTGGGCATACCCCCGCCAACTTAGGGCGAACAAAGCGATACAAAAGGGGATGATGGACGGAACGTTTGAGCCAATCAAACACTCACCCCCAGTCAACTGATCTGGGTTTAATCCATCATCATTCTTTAGCTCACTCCACCACCCCAGTTCAGACATGGCCATATGCAAATCAGTCTGACCCTGTGCCTCATGGGAACAGTCCAGCACGAACTGCCAAGCCATGTCTTCCCTGGACCGGAAACAAGCATCCTAGGACCGGTTTCTGGCATTCCAGCCGTCATCAGCCAGGCTTGCTTGAATCCAGTGGCAAAGTGAGCAAGGGACCCACGTCTGGGCATACCCCCGCCAACTTAGGGCGAACAAAGCGATACAAAAGGGGATGATGGACGGAACGTTTGAGCCAATCAAACACTCACCCCCAGTCAACTGATCTGGGTTTAATCCATCATCATTCTTTAGCTCACTCCACCACCCCAGTTCAGACATGGCCATATGCAAATCAGTCTGACCCTGTGCCTCATGGGAACAGTCCAGCACGAACTGCCAAGCCATGTCTTCCCTGGACCGGAAACAAGCATCCTAGGACCGGTTTCTGGCATTCCAGCCGTCATCAGCCAGGCTTGCTTGAATCCAGTGGCAAAGTGAGCAAGGGACCCACGTCTGGGCATACCCCCGCCAACTTAGGGCGAACAAAGCGATACAAAAGGGGATGATGGACGGAACGTTTGAGCCAATCAAACACTCACCCCCAGTCAACTGATCTGGGTTTAATCCATCATCATTCTTTAGCTCACTCCACCACCCCAGTTCAGACATGGCCATATGCAAATCAGTCTGACCCTGTGCCTCATGGGAACAGTCCAGCACGAACTGCCAAGCCATGTCTTCCCTGGACCGGAAACAAGCATCCTAGGACCGGTTTCTGGCATTCCAGCCGTCATCAGCCAGGCTTGCTTGAATCCAGTGGCAAAGTGAGCAAGGGACCCACGTCTGGGCATACCCCCGCCAACTTAGGGCGAACAAAGCGATAGAAAAGGGGATGATGGACGGAACGTTTGAGCCAATCAAACACTCACCCCCAGTCAACTGATCTGGGTTTAATCCATCATCATTCTTTAGCTCACTCCACCACCCCAGTTCAGACATGGCCATATGCAAATCAGTCTGACCCTGTGCCTCATGGGAACAGTCCAGCACGAACTGCCAAGCCATGTCTTCCCTGGACCGGAAACAAGCATCCTAGGACCGGTTTCTGGCATTCCAGCCGTCATCAGCCAGGCTTGCTTGAATCCAGTGGCAAAGTGAGCAAGGGACCCACGTCTGGGCATACCCCCGCCAACTTAGGGCGAACAAAGCGATACAAAAGGGGATGATGGACGGAACGTTTGAGCCAATCAAACACTCACCCCCAGTCAACTGATCTGGGTTTAATCCATCATCATTCTTTAGCTCACTTCCACCACCCCAGTTCAGACATGGCCATATGCAAATCAGTCTGACCCTGTGCCTCATGGGAACAGTCCAGCACGAACTGCCAAGCCATGTCTTCCCTGGACCGAAAACAAGCATCCTAGGACCGGTTTCTGGCATTCCAGCCGTCATCAGCCAGGCTTGCTTGAATCCAGTGGCAAAGTGAGCAAGGGACCCACGTCTGGGCATACCCCCGCCAACTTAGGGCGAACAAAGCGATACAAAAGGGGATGATGAACAGAACGTTTGAGCCAATCAAACACTCACCCCCAGTCAACTGATCTGGGTTTAATCCATCATCATTCTTTAGCTCACTCCACCACCCCAGTTCAGACATGGCCATATGCAAATCAGTCTGACCCTGTGCCTCATGGGAACAGTCCAGCACAAACTACCAAGCCATGTCTTCCCTGGACCGGAAACAAGCATCCTAGGACCGGTTTCTGGCATTCCAGCCGTCATCAGCCAGGCTTGCTTGAATCCAGTGGCAAAGTGAGCAAGGGACCCACGTCTGGGCATACACCCGCCAACTTAGGGCGAACAAAGCGATACAAAAGGGGATGATGGACGGAACGTTTGAGCCAATCAAACACTCACCCCCAGTCAACTGATCTGGGTTTAATCCATCATCATTCTTTAGCTCACTCCACCACCCCAGTTCAGACATGGCCATATGCAAATCAGTCTGACCCTGTGCCTCATGGGAACAGTCCAGCACGAACTGCCAAGCCATGTAATCAGGCCCTATTACTTCTCAGTGTGGTCGGTAGGGAGGAAGCTCAGACTCCATGAGATCCTGTGTCCTGTCATGAATCTCCCTGCTCTTCTTGCAGTAAAGAGTGCGATCTGTGGCCTGGCCACACTTTCTAATAAAAGAGGATCTCTGGTCTCTAGCCTTCTATCATTTGCAGATAAGTTGTTGACATTTGTTGTTACAGCCATAGCTGACCCCAAACATTACAAATGCATCAATCGCAAGACCACACAGTCTATAGCCCAGAAAATATTATTCTGTCTATGTTTATGGGGCGGACTCTGGTTAGACAGTACTGAAACAGTAAAAGAGATTATTTTGTGAAATGTAAAAGCTGCTTCTTCTGAGCAGCCTTTAAACCCTGGAGAAACTGTGCGCTAACCCAGACGCTCAGAGTTGACCTATCTGAATAGAAAATTGGCCCTCCAAATAATGGGGCACTTGGTTTACCCTTGTGTTGTAGCTTCGCTGAGTAAGTACGGATATTTCCCATGGCTGTTAACCAAAACCTTGTTTATGATTCACCACATCCATCTCATAAAATGTATGTGAGGATGGTGCAATGAAGTACAAGAGCAGCATAAATTATAATCAGTCAATAAAATATCTGTAGATTAGTAATGTTATGAGAGTTTGTACAAAATGGGATCTGAGCTCTATGTACTGCCTCATTCTGAACCATAGGGAAATACATGCTGCAAAACAGTCTGGTAAAAACGCCATTATTGATTCTTTCAGATTTTCACCCAACTCAGAATTTTTCCTATGCAGTGGGGGATAATGTGGGGAAAAAAATCTCTACAACCAATATTGACACATGTATTTTCCTTTGTGCTCTATTTTGACAATGCAGTTCCTCCAGGCTTTACTTGGAGAATATTGCCTGTACAAAAGCAACTGGTCTAAGTGCAATTTGAATGGTTATCGTGATTTAAAATTGGGACAGATTTCAGATTTTGCACATCCCTTTACTACTATTGACTTTTTTGGGATGACATAAAAGCAGGATATTTAGAAACCTGTACTTGGGAGCTTGAGTTATCTCATGTAACCTGGTGAAATATGCTCTATATTCTTGATTCTGGTGAAAATCTGGCATCTCCATTTTGAAGAGCCTACATTGTCCTAGCCTTTTTACTGAAAAACAGTAGATGAGTAATATTAATGTAAATAAAGTAATGATCTATGGACAAGTGAACCATTCACTACATATCAAGTGGAGCTGCGAAGATGTCAAAAAGATAGTCAGCTTTCCATGAGATTAAGAAAACCAGAGTATTTTTAGATTACGTATGTAGTGAATGCTTGTTAATTAAAAACTGTATGTACATGAATATGAACTATTACCATACTTTAAATCAGTGTTTCTTAACATTTGAGCTTCTGTGCACCCCCACTTAATCATTACTGGAACCCAGAACCCTCACTGAATCATTAGCGGAATATTCGGACCCCCATTGAGTCATTAGTGGAAGATGGAGACTGTGGCATAAGCATTTCTGACGATTTGAACCACAAAACAATACACAAAAAATACAGAAACAAGCATTTATCAAACAAATACATAAATAATTATATATTTTATCTAATTCACAAACAAATATTTAAACAAAATCTGAACTTTCATTTATATGGGACATTTGGAGCGTATCTAAATTCAATTTAGGCCACTCATCGTCCATACTATATTCTGAATGATGCACTTGCATTGCTTCCACGAATAAATATAAGGTTAATGACTTAATTTTTAGCCTCCAATTTCAAATCATTTCACATTTACAGAACGTTTTCAAATACTGAACTTTAAAATGTTCTTCTTCATTTATATACACTTCATAAATCTATTATGATTATTTAATTTTCTAATCAGTTGCAGACCCCCTGAGTAGGATTTGCGGACTCCCAGGTATCCCAGGACCACAGGTTAAGAACTACTGCACTAAATGACATCTTAAGAAGGCATTTCTTTTAGTTTTACATTCTGGTTTTTGCTAGCTCTATATTTATCACCAGCAAACATTTCACGCAGGAGCCCTGTTATTTTAGTTTCATTTGGTAATGCGCACTACATTTCCTTCGCTCGTTTTAGACATTTTAATGCAAAGCCCTATGGATTTCAACTAAGCATGTGGCTTCTTTAAATTCGAAACAAGCAATTTGCAGCCTGCTCATCCATTATCTCCAACCTCTGTCTTTCTCCTTCTGCAAGGTCTGCTATAGTAATGGTTCTTTCATTAAAGCCTAATGGTTTGTTTCAAATAATCAAAGTAGTGTTTATATCACTGTCCTCAGGTGCATCCAGTTTTTCATTTGGTTTCCAGTAGAGCAGTACAAAACATGCTAATGTCACAGGTAATAAATCAAATATGTTTGTTTCTCTGCCTTAACCAGCTTACTTTATGCCTGTAACATGAAAAATATACCCAGGCATTTGCACTCTTGTAGTTTCCTTTATGCATGCTTAAACAGCTTTCATGGCATTAAACTGCGGTACTAATTTAAATTCAGAGACCTGGCATCTAGCAAGCCTTGAACAATGCATTGACTAAGCGGACGCAAATCAGTTTTGTGTTATTACCATGCACGCAGAACCGTTCTCGATCACTGCAAGCAGTGTCAAGAGGAACCTAGTGGATAATATTTAACCCTAGGGGTAGGTGTGACTTTCCTGTTAAATTTGTTTTCTTACTTCATCTTGATTTCTAAGCATACCCCACGAGACAAGGGGCCATATCACATAAAGTGAGGCCTGGGAGTGCTAAGTTAAGCATAAGGTCTGATCTCAAAACATTTTTGACTAGCCGTATTACATGCCCTTGGTGGTAAGTTAAGGCAGTGCTTGCCCCAAACATCTTTTACCACCGTATTATAAAAACAAAATGGTAATGTGTGACAAAAACATTTGTACATATTCACTGTGGAGGATTTTGATGTGGTTGTGATGTGTTCTTTTTTATGCTGCTGTGTTTTTGTGCTTCATTATTGCAATATGATTTTGTATTGTAATGCAGCAGTTGTGTCACGTTTGGTTTCATTGTGATGTGTCCTGTTGTGTTTTAAATATGCTGTTGTATTGCTTGTTGTATGGTTTTGTGTTATGTACCCTTGTTTACTTTACATATGTCAACATATTCTGCTACATTTGTATCCAAAAGTCGCACATTTCTTTAAAGTTGCCATAGCAAGAAACCATTTACTATTGTCTAACGTTGTGAAATAGCACTGCTCCTGCTCATTAACTACTTAAGACACCCGTCAGTCCAAAACTGTGGCAGAGACTGAGTCTAAACTTACCATTCATATTGCCCACTTTATGTGAAATGTCCCACAGCCTCTTCTACAGATTTGGGCTGACTAGTGTCTTAAATAGTTGAAGAGCTGAAGCAGCACTATTTTACCACCTTAGACAGTGGTAAATTGTTGCTTGTCACAGGGATTTTCAGGCATGGCTGCTTTTGCTTGGAAATTTAGTAGCCTTTCTTGGCATATCTAAAGTAAACAATTGAAAATAACACTCACAAAGCAATGTAAAAGCATCATTTAAACATGATATGGCATATCACAACAAAAGTGTCAAAACAGAACGTAACACTACAGTCATAATACAGCACATGACATTGCAAGCACAAAAGAACAACAGAACACATCACAACCACAACAACATACCACACAACAAATGTACACAAACTTAATTGTCACACATTACCACCCCTGGAATCTGGTTTTCATAATACAGTGGTAAAAGCCATTTATAGCAAGCACTGCCCTTATCTTATCATAAGAAATAGTACCAATCAAAAATGTTTTGTGATCCGGCCCAGGATCTCACAAAACCGAGGTGTAAAACTACAATTAAATATTTGTAGCTCATGGAGGTTCTGGGGACTGGTTAGTGTGGCTACTATTTTTTAGTATGAATGATTTCAGGGTACAGAATATTTAAAAGGTCAAAGAGTCTGATTTGCACATGATCGATACCATTCTCCATTTGGCACAAATGTAATAAAAACAGGTGTTGTATTTCTCCAAAGGGTATGCAAATTGTAGCCTCACCAGATAAATACCAATGGTTCAACTATTTTTAACATGTTTTCTTCTCTCTTAGACATAAATGGGTACAAAAAAGGTAAATAATGTCTTGAACGAATCTTACCAATATAATAATTTGGTACCCTGCAGAGCTGTTAAATGCTCTGAGACCTTGAGGTCTACATTAAACTGATTGGCATGAAAAGATATGTAAGAGAAAATGTGCAGGTAAGCCAGGGAGACTCTGGGAATCTCCCAAAAGTGGAGGGCCTCTGTATTTATGAAATAATTTTCTGCCATCTTGAAAACAGGAATAGTCCTTGATTGATGAATATAGTTCCTTTCCAAAAAACAAGAAGCACTTTTAAGCCTTGTTCACTGGCTATGCACCTGCCCTTCAAAAGATATTTACTTGAGTAAAACAAATGAAGCCTCTTTTCAGCTAGTTTGTAAAGCACAGAATATTGCCCTTGACTAAAATGGGTTTTATCATTGGATGTCAGTAAATGCATTATATGGTGTCACTGTACTCAAAGGCCTCTTCTACCTCATTGAATGGGTCCATGCCATTCTATTATGGATAGGCTGACCCTACCACTGCCTATAATATTGTAACTGGTGTACGTGTGTGAATGTAATCAACAGAATCGATCCCTGGGAGCAGAG
The DNA here is from genome assembly GCA_963921515.1 of Calotriton arnoldi. Lineage (NCBI taxonomy): Eukaryota > Metazoa > Chordata > Amphibia > Caudata > Salamandridae > Calotriton > Calotriton arnoldi. The sequence continues at coordinate 1,472,441 of CAWUFW010003598.1, forward strand.
ATGGGAGTCCTCTCCTCACCAGCTTTCAACGTTACCTGGATAAGAATTTGAGTATTAGCAAGTTAATGCAGTTGTGTGCTCATGCTCACTTCAGGTAAGGCTAATTAGCAAAACGTCTTCCTTCTGTCCACCAACACAAGAGATCACCAGTGGAGAGAAGTTAGATTCAATCAAAGATTGATTATGCCCACGTAGGTTATCTGTGCTTCCTAATGGCGCAAGACAGAAACTGCAATGTGCTCAAAAGATGGCGGCCAATCTGATGATGCACTATACTCAGACATTTGACCAGGTTGCTGAGGCTTTTAGATAATACATTGGATTCCTGTAATGCAGTGGATCCACTTTAAGTCCTTTACTTTGCCCACAGAGTCTTTTATTGACATAGTCCTAAATGTATTCAGACCAAACATCAAACACGTATCCTTCACAATCAATTATCTTTCCCACCTTCTAAGTGGACTCGCTGTGGTGGCAGGTATTTCTCAGTGGTGCTCACTCAGTTGTGGAAGAAAGATAGCCTTTCAAATCGGTCACATTCTGAGTCCTAATCCTTTTAAAAAAGTCATCAAGGCTTTTTTCAGCTGAAAGGTTCTATCTCTTTCTTGTCAATGCAGAATCAAAGCGCCAATATGTAATTTGGCAAACTTCAATAACATACCATAATATCTGCAAAGTTTATTAAACATGCAGCACATAATACACTTCTGTTTGTAACTTAATTAAAACCAGTTCAGATTTGCCTTTGAAAAACTAGGTGCTCATTTGTTTAATCTGCTTTCTTTGCTGATTTCAGGATCATTACAAAATAGCACTTTTCGCAATTGGTAAAGCCATAGATGTTCTCAGTTTTATGTCTTTATTTTGTGTCATGTTGTGGGTACCAGGCCAGCATGAAAGTGAGCTTAGAAAGCATGTGGTGACTGCCTGATGATAAACTGAATGAGGCAAATCCTGGAAGTGACAATGGCTTTTAGAGAAAGCACAAATTCAATGAATGGCTAAGAAAACATGAGAAAAGCCTCCAAGAGTGGAATTCTCGAACTAGGTTCAGTAAAATAGTTAAAGGCCGGATTTTTAGATCAGACAGATTCAAATCACAAATCACAAATCACCACCTCAGAAAACAAGAGAAGAACTGATTGGTAATTCAGTAATTGGTTATAAGTACAGAAAGAAGACATAGGTAGAACTGCAGGAAAGATGACTTATGGAAATTTAAAGTATCTTCCCTCAACAAATATGTATTTTAAAAGTTACTATAAATACATGATATGATTATATTATTAATAATGAGATGTGACCCCAAACCTCTATATACATTATGTCCCCGATTATAAACATCCACATTAATATTCTATGTACATCTCATGTACATGTAATACATGTACATGTAATGTAATGTACATGTAATGTAATGTGTACATGTAATGTAATGCAATGTAATGTGTACATGTAATATTCTATTAATACATCTCCTGTATCCAAGTGAAGCTCAAATTGAAGGAACAGAATATAACCTCACTTAACATGCAGAATAAACTGGCTAAGCAGGTTAAGGATTACGCCCACTCAAATTGTCCTAGTCGTCAACCAAAGGACCTCGTTTGTAATTATCCCGTACACTCTCCCAAAACTGCGAATCTTAAAAACTCCTATTGAAAGTCAAACTAATTCAGAATCTCACTGCTCTTACACTTTGCAGCTTACATCAATTTGGCTAACTCATTGGGCAGTGGAGCAGCCCCCTCTATGTCAAGGCATTAACATCTTCTATTTCTTGTCCAATGTCAGATTTCACTACTTATAGAAGCACTTGCGTGGGTAGAACTGCCAACAATATCTCATTTTTAGCAAAATCTTAAACCCCAGCACTCTTTCCAAAGCAAAAACATGATGCACATGTGTAGTACCTACTCCTAAACCCCTTATTCTGTTTTCTCCATGGAGAGCACTGAAACTTCTAACCACATTTAGGTCCAGTGATGAGTCTAGGTATAACAAAAGGATGTCATTAAGAAAACAGTTTTTTTCATGCTATGGCATCCCTCCATTAGATTAAAGCTTGACCCATGAACTACACGTTTCTGTGTGATGGCAATGTGCATTCTCAGCAAGATGTCACAGGAGGTGACGGGCTGGTCTGTTTGGTAAAGGGTAGTGTATATTTAAAGCGGATGCCATGGTTGTGTGCTAAGTCTTTTTTATGGCCAATGGCATTTCCATTCTACGGAATATTGTCAAGGATCACCCCATGACTAGTTAGGAAGATATCTGTTGTTTTAGATTTCATATCAATAGTTTCAGGCAATGCATCCTTTGGTCCTGAAGATGCCTTCAGTCAGATTCACAACAGACAAATTGGTTAGTCAAGACTCCTATGCACAACTGTGTCATGAACACATTGATGGTGGTGGATACAACATCACATGTACTGTAGCTTATGAATCTATTTAACTGCATGGGGAACAATGCCAAGGACTAAGAGATGTCAAATTTTAAAATGGCCTCACCTATCTGATTGTTCAAAAGTTCATTGCCGTGCCGTTGCCCTTTGAGAAATGGTTCAGTCTATCACAGGGAGGAATGCTCTGCAATCCCAGAAGACTGGGGACATGCCAAATGCCATAGAAAGAAAATACCTTACAGTAATTTGAAGTAAGAATCAGGACATTTGAATGAAACCCAGAGGTGACAGATGCCAAGTATGCATCCTTCTTTTACTGAAATTGAGAAACAGGTGGAATCTACAGCTATCAATGGAATGCAGAAAGCTTTGCTGTGTGTACAGTATGATAGGAAGTGGTTTGCTGTAGTTTAAGTGTTGTAAACTATACTCTTATTGTTGTACCTTTTCACCTTACAATCTGGAGACACCACCAGTTGATGAAAGTGTTATATATGATGGAGCAGGGTTTCGCAAAAAGAGACCTGCTCGAATTAACTCCCCCATAATACTTACTAACAGTTTGCAGTGAAAACTAACATGCAAATCACATGAACCATATGGAAACCGCTTTGCGCATGCGTGCACTAATGTGAACTAATGCATGAAAGAACTAGGCCGCATTTTACATTGCGTTTCAAAAGAGACAAAATGAATGCACGTCTAGGCCGCATTTCGCATCTTGCTTTAAAACGATAATAAATAATGCTGCTTTGCATGAATCTTATGCTAAGAAAATATTAACAGGGAAGAGTGTAAAGGTGGGTGGTAAACAGTGAAAGGTGCATTTCCATGTAATTAATGAATGTTTGTGTTTATTTCGTCATAGTGAGCCGAATGGGCCTGTATTTTCTTAAATTGACCGGAAAATGACCAAGAATGACCTGACAAAACAGATAGAAGCGCTGAGCGCTGCAGTTGATGAACAACAGTTCAAGGTTGTTCAGCTCAGAGAACATTGTTTGCCTGCCAAAAGATGAGACTGGCCGTGGGACTCAAGACTTCTTGCGCGGGCGTAGCTGAGAAATTTGTGTGAAAAAAATGAAATGTAGCAAGAACTAAATTGAATGGACTGGTCAACAATTATGTACTGTGAAAGGATGTAGAACAATGAGCATGAAAATTTTTGAATGAAATCACGGTGGTGTGATACACCACCTCCCCAAGCATCCAATGAGCAGTTAAATTCTGTGTAATGTTTCAATTAATGTGGGTTGGACATGTAGGTTTTAGGGTATAACTGGGGTGCCTTTGGGGGTGTGGTTTAAGTGTTCGAGAGATTGAGAGGGGTTCGAGAGATCAGAGGAGAGAGGGGTGATGCATCGCAGTCCATCGGTTTGCAGAGAGGCCTAGCTGTTCCTGTCCTTATCCTGTCCCATTCCTGAAATCTTTGTTTCCTGACTCTATTTCAGGAGACCTCCACTACTCCCTTGGCCAGGGGGGTGGTATTTCATTGATCTTTGGGTTTGTACTATCTTCTGACTCGTACTTTGCATAATTATTTGCAAATGTAATTTTGTCTCTGAAACTTATGTCTCTTCATCTATCCACTCCTTCATATGCATATCGTACATGGATGATGAGTATGACACTGTTTGCAATTTGTTAATTGATTTTCTGTCCTTTTGTGGGATTCATTGTTTGCATTGCGACCTGTATGCGATGAGCATTTATCATTTACATTTATCTGAGATAAACTTTATTAATCTTACCGAGAGTCTGTGATTATTTAGCTGGTTAGATAGTTAGTTAGTTCTAATATTACCATCAACTACTCAACTAATTGGTCCGTCGACCGAGAGGAAAGAGAGTTGATATACAGGTCTAGTTATGTATTTAGAAACGTTAAACGTGAATCTGTTAAGGAAATAATTTTTCACGTCATTGAAACTTGACCCCCAGCGCAACAGGGATTTATGAGTTGGGTGAATGTGTATGGGCCATTTGTATGAAATATTGATGAGTATCGATCCTTGATAAAGTGTAACGCTGGATCATATACAAATAGTGCACATTCTGATATATGCTGGATTGCCTGTTTCCACAATGCTGTTTGAAAACGTAGCTACTCCTATGTGTATAGAGAGAGCAGCGTAGCATTTACCGAATAGTGTATGGTAGCTTTGCACGCTTTTTTATTTATCCAGACTAGAGATGTCTTCATTGGCAGCAGCAGTGCTTACATTCAAATTGTTTATAGTTTTTAAATCATGCTGCATGCTGAGTTTTTTCCTCACACTTTCTCAGTATTAACAGGCAAATTGATAGCTACTGTAGTCCAGCAATTTTATGAAAAAAATCAGACCCGAAAATAGGCAATGTATGACATATGCTTCATACACTTGGGAGATACTAAACAAACAGGTTGTGCATATGCATAGCTGGACATATCCAGAATATATACAAAAACTACAAAACAGCACAAGAGGCATTTCAACTTCCGCTAACAAAGTGGAAGAGATTGGCAATAAAAAAAATGGTTGGAACTCAAGAAGGTGGCAGAGTGGAAGGCGTATAACTCATTCCATAATAACGAGAATGATTGACTAAAGAATATTACAAAAATGTTTGCAAGACATGCGGTCTATTCCAAAATAGTTGGCCCCTCCTTCCACTTGAAGTGCATTGAAGTCTTCTCCTGAAGTGTTGAGCCGAATGTAAGCGCTTTCGGGTTCAAGAGGGGGATAACAAAGAACCATATTGTGTAATCCAATCCTAAATGTGCCTAACCCCCACTAAGCCAGACTTCAATAGTGAGAGACATGGTACAGTTTTACAACTGTAATCAGGGATTTGATTTTCATATGTGCGCCAGTGCTCTCATCTCTTTTTAAATTACAATAATATAACGGCCATGCTGTGTGTATGGTGGGAAAGGAGCGACCCCAGGGTGATTTATAATCTTGTGAAACCCTGTCCACACTGCTGACCAGGCTCCTTTTTTCAGGTCACTATCTGTTTCTTCAACTGATGTCTTCCTGCTGTGACAACACAGTTGGATAGCTGTCAGAGCACAAGCATTTCTCAGGCCGAGCATTATCTCTGCCCACATTTCTTGTGTTATAGCTATTGAAAAGCATTTACATGCTTGGTGTGGAGACACTGAAGGACCATTCTCAGACGCCCTCATTAGTCTGAAGCTTGACAAAGGGGAGACAAGGAAATAGCAAATGAATGGAGTACGCCCCTTAGGAACTTGAGGGGCACATTTCATGCACACAACTGTAAACTGCAGTCACACAACTCAGTTTGGAATTATATATGGTAAATCGGGGAAATGTAGAAAGCTTCACGTCACAAGCAAAACAAAGATGGCCGACAGATTAACTACAACATGGCTGCTGTGAATCCAATTAAGTTCAGCTCGTTAGTCCACTTTAGTAAACAGTGAAATAGCTGCGCAATAAATACATATCTTGATGTTCTGTGGTTATGCCATTGGATGGGATAGAATACGGTTTCAACTACGCGAATGAAAGCAGACCAGATAATATCCGAGCATTAAATAAATAATGAATTGACTTGAAACTAGAAATGTGAGAACTAATTAGGCTTTGTATTCAGTGAATTCTTTGGCTATACAGTCATTTGCAATAACACTGGAAAGTTCAATGCTCAAATCTTTACGGGAACCATGTGTGGCATTGCAGCATAAAGCTTGTCTTTGCATATGTTTCTAGTGAAGTGGATTAAGCTGATGAATGCAGCTCACACTGAAGGGCAGACATTGGCCCTTCATTCAGTGCCTTTGTCGCTCACTGCTGGAGCACTGGATTCAAAACTCCGCTCATATCTTGAGAGAATTACGTTCATTGGTCTTACAATGATCTGTGAGAGGGCAAGTGTCCACATCTCATGGCTGCCTCTCTGTATATCAATTGCCACTCTAACAATCACTAAAGCATTGGCAAAGCCAATAGGTCTCCTCTGTCAAGCCTGTATTTTTTTCTCAAACTTATACAATGGGTATTCGAAGTATAAACGTAATAAAAATAATATTACTACTGTCTAAAGGTGCTGTGAATATGTTTGCAAATATAAGTAAAAGAATGACCCAACACGAAAATAAGCATGAAATTAAAACAGAAATGAAAGCAGAGATTGTCCCTCCAGCCCTGGTGCTCAGTAGATTTTTGGGGGATGGAGGTGCACGTGAAAGATGCTGTCGCTCAGTGTGAAGATAAGCAATAGCATGTTGCCTTCTCACCTGTTGCTTCATACTGTATGCTGCAGGGGGTAGAAACAAAATATGAACGACACCTGGAAAGACCAATGAATGAAGAGGGCTGACAGAAAGCACCTGTATGTATGCTTTTTAATTATGAACTTTTTGGAAAACATACGCAGACAAAATAGCAAACACAATCTCGAGGACAACATTAAAAAACATGAAGAAAAACTTCAAAATACAATGAGGCAGGACTGTGGTGGTGTAAGGGAGACGTGTAGACCATACACATTGTATACATAATGTCATTCAAGATTGTTCCCCAAATTTACAGTACCATGCACATGATGGTATTGATTTCAGAATTTGACTGTATACATTGGTTTTAGATCTATGCATTTCAGGATGACAGTCCAAGCTGTTTTAAGAAATTGATTAGTCTTAACCTTAGCAGTGGGATAGGTAATACCCAGAGGCGGCTCGCCGAGGTAGTGCTGCAGGGCGGGGCGGGGGAGGGGCAGGGTGGGGGTTAGTGGACTCCGACATCCGGCGGAACGGCGTAAGGTAAGTAAATACATAAATAAAACAATTTACCTTGCGCGCGCTGCATCACCAACTCGGCGATGCAGCGAGCGCGAGGTAAATTGTTTTATTTATTTCATTACTTACCTTACTCCTGTCCGTCGTATGTCGGACTCCACTACCCCCCCACTCTGCCCCTCCCCCGCCGCACTCCCTCGGCGAGCCGCCACTGGTAATACCAACAGTGTTTATGTAGCAGGCAAGCACTTTTGTTTTGTTGATGTGGAAGAGCTGGTGGTATCCCCGATGGCAGGTCTTGCATTTTGTGTGGGCCTCTAATTTGAGCAACTAATGCCAGAGTTACCACCTAGGATCAGACATTTTTTTGGCAGATTCTCTATTACAGCCCCATGCTACACGAGGCCCACAGTCACTAGAGTATAATAAAAAATGTTTTAAATGGTTGAAATGTATACTTGTAGCAACTGCGAACATTATAGACTACTTTGCCAAAATAAGGTTCACCAAATGAAAATCAACAATTTCCTTTTGTTTATCCAAAATATAGGACCAAAATCATACGCACTCCACTCAATTCATTATGTCTAGGATATTTTATGTATATATGCTGCATCAAAAAACTACTTTAGGAATTTACACCAGTCATTGCTGATCTGAAGGCCGGACAGAAGACTAAAACTCAAAACTGAATTTTACGATTCACATGACTTACTGAACTTTTTCAAGCATGTCAACTTCAAGTTAAGCATGACTGGCTCCAGTCTGTCTGCTCATCAGAATCAAAATATTTACACTATTTCAAGCAGAAGCACCTAGGTATTTGAAAAACTTGAAGTGGCATTAAACTTTTACTGTCTGGAAAGATCATATTTAAAACATTTTTAAAACAGTGTACAAAAAGCATTTTCACCATAATGTATGTGTTTTTTCATTGATAGTGTCTCTCAAGCTAAAAGCACATAGGTATTGTCCCTCACCTTGTTGAACTGCAATACAAATGTTCATATAACATATAGTTTGCATGCATGGTGACAGCATGCTGAGCATGTGGATGAATGCAGTCAAATGAGTAGACAAGTGCTTGGATGTTACAATGCTACTTTGAAACTGTAAACGTGCTCCGAAATGCACGAGGCAATCCACATTGCATCAAAAGCAAGAGGAGCCCCTCATTTCAAGCACCCCAAAGTACTGATTTGTCGAGTATAAAGTTACAGAGAAACGCACATGCCAGTGTGTCTCAGCGTTAGCACCACAGTTGAGTGGACATTAGAGCCCAGGGCCTGAACATGTTGCCTTTAACTGTCCAATATCCGTTGCAGGCCTCCGATTCCTCACTACATGTGAATGTATATTGACCTTGTAGTGAAACCTATAATACCCTATCTTGACTCAGGGCTTCCGTTGATTGGGTACCAGACAGTCAAACCATGAAGCACATATGAGAGGCAACGGTTTTACATTAAATGGGATGATGCCTAGCTTTTTCATCGTCCAATTGAAGAATTCTGTGTTCGAAAAATTGCCTTCCCTCAGAAGTTTGGAATCCTATTCTGAGCCATTAGTTTACAGAGGCAAAACCATAGCACAAGTGTCTCTATTTTAGATCCAGGGTTTGTCACAGCTCCATAAATAGATGCAGGAGAGAAGATTAATTCTTGCTTGACCACTGTGTGCAATCTATGCCCGTCTGAAAGATATTGACATCTGGACTGTGGCCAGAGCTGCATTCAACATCTGGCCAAGTGGACTACTGTAAAGTGTGTAGCCTGCCCCTCCAACCTAAAGCTCTTGGCGCGTTCCATGCAAAGCAGAATGTGGCTGCACAGCCAGTTTCCTCATATTTGTCTCTTCGGCGATTCTTCATGTATCCTGGTCCCAGAGACTGGAATGTGAGAATCTAACTTTAGGACATAGCAGTCTGACTACACTGTATATTATTATAGGGATTACCACTGAGGATCTCAATACGAGTGGCCTTTTAATACCGATGGGACTAGTAGCAGCAGAAGCAGGAACCGTCGGACCTACGGAACACAGAGGAACACCACGGATCTATTTTTTTTAACCATTAGATTTTGGCTGCTGAAAATAGGCACAATCTCTGTGTGGGGAAAGTTTAAGGAAAATGAGGAATTACTGAGGGAATCAGACAGAGAATGACAAATTCCCCTAGTAATTTCTCATTTTTTGGTGGAAGCTCAGAGTCCAACTTTTAATTGTCCAGTTTCCCTTACCTCACACCCGCCCCCGGATAACTTCTATCCCCAGTATCGGTAATTCCAGCGGTGGAGAAAAATCTGGTCCATTTATAGGGTTTCTCATAATGAGCGCCTTAATCTTCACTATTGACATGTTGGAGTGATCATTTCCATTTAGAGCCAGTGAACTCTGTGAGCTTTGGCTATGGTTTGAATATGATGAAAACATCTTTATCGAGTCACAATTAGAAGCCTGACTTCTTGGCAGGTTTAAAGAGACATAAACCCACAATTCTCCAGATTGGTCTTTTCATGAGGTAGTAATATTGTTCTTCCCTTTCATGGTATAAGCAGATTACTACCGAGTGAGACAGACACATATTCTACTGTCTGGAAATAATAAGCTTCACATAAAATATCTTATTTGATTAAATAAACTTAAACTGTCTGAGTATGCTGTCACAATGAGTCACAATGCCTATGCAGAAGATGAATGGGCGATGATTTTTACTCTACTACAAGGTCATTGGTGAGCATTCAGCAGAGAAAGGCACAGACCAACTTTAGAACCGAATCACAATTCAGCACATTGCATGAGCTAAGTTACATTTTTCTCTTGCATACCACTAGTGTAATGCATTTATAATAAGTTAAAGGTCAGAAAAATCCAGTCAGCCTGTTTTCCTATCTAGGCCCTGATGACAAGAGAGCCATACAATTTCGATCCTTGTTTGCAAAAGAATTGGATTTCAAAGTAATGCGTGTTCCAAGTAATATGAAGTTTACTGCATCGTGTGTGATAAACTTCAGGTCAACATTAGCAGATGAAACCTGCTAATATTTACTGGCAAAAAATGCCAGGTAGTTAGTGAGACATGCGGAACTTGGTGCAGCAGGCACAGAATTCTGCATGCTACCCCCTATTTCTGAATTTGAAATACCGCACCCTGACGCGTTAGTTTTTATGGGTCAGGTAAATACCTCTGGCCAGTCCGCTCCTCTTGCGATCAGGGTCCTAGTGTTAACATCCGACATACTACTTTATCTCTCATTCGACCCTTGCTTTCCCTCAGCCCTTTCTTGTCTGCATCTGTTTGAGCTTGTTAAAATTCTGCTATATCTGAAAAAACATTGACAACATTTTACTTTATTCTTGATGCAAATCAGTAGTTGGAAAGAAAGAAAAAACAAGCTCAGAGCATGACACTTTGCCTACAACTTTATAAAGAATTTATCTGAATTATGTTAGTCAAATATATTCTCAACACAGCAGCCAACGACCGCCTTACTGAAGAAATGTACCCGAAGAACAAATGTAATTGAATAACAGGTTAGGAGCTAAGCGTCATGGTGACTCACTGCTTCTTAAATAGAATCTTTGCTATCTTTCCTACTCATGGTCGCCAGTAATTCAAGACAAACACAAACAGTGCAGAGCGTATAGGCCAGAAGGACCTCAATAGAGAGGATCATAACATCCTACCATTCAAAAAAATTCATGCTCTGCCAGTAATGTAATTAAGATGGAGAGAATAATTTAGCAACACCAGCTTTAAAATCCCTCCCAAAATTCTGCTCATTAAACACAAAGGGCCTGATTTAGATTTCGGCAGATGGGTTACTCCGTCACAACGGGGATGGATATCTCATCCGCCGAAATATAAATCCCATAATATCCTGTGGTGACGGAGTAATCCATCCACTGAAATCTAGATCAGGCCCAAAGTCTAATTCCAGACACCCAGGGATGATACCTTCTCAATGCTTAAATTAAACTTTTGGGAGCAGCCTGAAATTCTAAATCAGACCTTAAACAATTTATAGGTATTTTGAAAAAAATACTGTTAGTCTAGCTGCTCAGCCACAATGAGTTGTCACAGAAAGCCATGCAATAGGTCTGCTGTGTTTGATTTTTAAAATAGTCATAGTATTGTATTGTGTGCCTTGCACAACATACTAGACGTTTGGCTTATATACACAGTACTTGCAGTCCTGCCAAGTGTCACACATCTCGCGGTAAACTAACGCATTTTAAGTTATGTTACCGCATTGCCGCATGTAAAACTATTGTCATGCAAATCAGCTTACTTAAAAGCTGAGTGTATCACCGGTTTTCATGGTTCGTAGAGTCCGATATTTCGAATGGTTAAACTTTTTTTGTTCAAATATTTTTATTGTTATAAAAAAGGAATACAAATAGTTAAGATAATATATATATAATGCAATACAATTGATCTTGTGAACCAGAACAAGGTAAGCAATTCATAAATAGAAATATATTTCATGTAATAAATAAATCTTAAGTAATATATAGATATCTATTTGAGCAGAAAAACAAATTCATGAAGCTGGTTGTATTGCATAAATAAAACAACTATGCAAAGTAATGAAAAGAGAGAAGAAAGTAAAGATCGAAAAGGATAGTAAAGAAAGGAAAGAAGGAGGATATTGAGAGAAAAAGAGGATAGATACAAGAGAGAGCAAGTGCAAGAGATGGGGACGTCTGCTTCGTAGAAAAACATAAACTAGGAGGAAGACACAAACGGAAATTGCTCAACCAGCCCTTGCGAAGCCAAGTCCATATATCTATCCAAAGAACTCCAGACCCCACTAGAAATAACAGGTGTATACCGTTTCTCCTCAACCAAGGTATGAGCCCCTCGAAGGAAAGATACCCAAGCCCACCAAGTATGGTATGATACTGATTTAAACGATTTCCACTCTGTTAGTATAATCTTAACAGCAATTGATATAAGCAAATCTAGCAATTGCATATCCGTATCATCAAGCGGTAACATAGACGGCGCAGCCCATGGACCTAAAAGAATTAAAGGTATTGAAAGCTCAAAATTAACACCAAAAATTAACAAGAGGTGTTTGTGGACCAAATCCCAGAAAGGTTGCAATAATGAGCATTCAAAAAACATATGTTGATGGGTGCCAGAACCTAATTTGCAACTCCAACAAAGATCGTCATCTTTAAGATTTAATTTGTGTAGACGAACCGGGGTCCAGTGTAGGAGATTAAGCGTAAAGAATTTGGATTGAATAAGCGAAGGCGCAATCTTATTCTTTAGTGAACGCTTGCCAATGATCTGCCAGGTCTCTTGTGAGATATGTTGAAACGTATCAGGTTCAAAATGGTGTAGCCATTTCTCCTGTGTAACTGAAGGTTGTGAGGGCGACGAGTCAGATAGAAACTTATAGATCTTGGAAGCAATATGGCCTGATCTATGCCACATAGCAAGAAGCGAAATGGTAGTAGACTCAGGAGAGAGGAGTACTCTAGATAAGGCTACCTTTACTTTCAGAAAGGAATAAAAATCCAAATTACTGAGATTATAATCTCTGGCCAAGGAGGAAAAAGGAATCGGGTCATGATTAGAATCATAAAGGTCTTTGACCAACTCAATACCCTTGGTCGCCCAGTAGGACACCGTAATAGAGTCAAAATTAGTCACAATTTTAGGGTTATACCAAATCGATGACCACCTGGATTTATGAATTGGTTTAGAGACCTTTTTGTCTATGTGTTTTAATGCCATAATTGTATCTGAGATAATACGGCCTGAATACGGTAAGATCAACTTAGATGCGGTCATGAAAGTAGAAGTGGAAAGAGGGGAGCACAACTCCCGTTCAATATAAATCCATGGAGGAGTATGGCTGGAGTCTGGGGCAAACCAGAGAGCCCCTTGAGACGCTAAGAAGGCAGTTTGGTACAAGTTCCAATCTGGAAGATTGCATCCACCCAGAGTATAAGGTTTCCTCAAGTGCCTATACGCTATTCTAGCACGTTTATCACTCCATAAAAATTTAGAAGTAATAACATCAATCTCGTGGAAAAAGGAGGAAGAGAGCCTCACAGGCAGCATAGAAGACACAAAATTAACAATGGGAGTTATCATCATCTTCAGGGACTGAAGGCGGCCCCACCAGGAAATGTATTTAGGTGACCACGCGTTCAGTAAATCCTTAACCTTAGATATGGTGAGAGATTCATTATGAGCAATAGTATCTGATATATTGGTACAGAACCAAATCCCCAGGTATTTAATATGAGTCGGTTGCCATTTGAAACCCGCTGTCCCCATATGAGAAGAGAAACACGACGCATTCAGGGGGAACATTTCCGTCTTGTCTTTGTTCAGAGTATACCCTGAAACACGAGAGAATTGTTTGATTGTGTTGGAGATGGCAGGGATAGCACTTACGATATCTTCAGAAAAAATGAGCACATCATCCGCATACGCGGCCGTTTTAATTGTCTGAGAACCAAATTGAAAGCCTCTAATATCCTGATTTAGATTAAATAATCGCAGGAGAGGATCAATAGACAAAAGAAAAAGAAGAGGGGACAACGGACAACCCTGTCTCGTGCCCTGGGAGAGATTAAAAAAAGCAGAGGTAGCCCCATTAATTCTAATATTAGCTTTGGGTTGAGCATATAAGGACATTACCAAGTTGATAAATGGATCTCCTAGATTATGAGATTGAAGAACTGCCTGTAGGAAAGGCCATGAGACCTTATCAAAGGCCTTCTCGGCGTCGAGGGCAATCGCTGCCGACGGAAGGTCAGAAAGTTTCGCTTTTTCCAGAATATGACAGAAAGTTCGAATATTATCTCTAGCCAACCTACCTTTAACAAAACCAGTTTGGGAAGAGTGTATAAGATGAGGGATATGGCTATCTAAACGTTTAGCCAGTATTTTAGCAAAAATCTTAGCTTCCATGTTAAGAAGGGAGATAGGTCGGTAATTTTTAGGGTCTGAATGATCCTTCCCATCTTTAGGAATTACCACTATAGTGGCTTCCGCAGCTGAGCCAGAGACCTTTCCCGATAAAGCAAAAGTGTCAAAAACATCTTTGAGATAATTTAAAAATGAGGGTAAAAATGTCTTATAAAAGGCAATAGGAAACCCGTCAGGGCCCGGAGCCTTCCCTGATCTAGTATTCTTAATAGCCTGAATTATTTCTTCAGATTCAATTGGTTTCCCCAAATCAACCATATCTGAATCAGAGACAGTATTTGTGGGAATAGTAGCCAAAAATTGTTGACATGTACTAAGATTACATTGATCTTTGGGCGTATATAAGCTTTTATAAAAATCCCGGAAAACCTCAAGAATGTCCTGAGTATGAAACTTCCTGGCACCCTCCTTATTAGTGATACAAGAAATCTGAGTCATCTTAACATTTGAATCCTGATATTTTAATGTAGCAGCTAACAGTTTACCTGCGCGGTTCCGTAATAATAGCCGTTTAGATTTTTGTGCCTGTACTCCCAAGTGAGCTCTTTTGGTAACTATGGAGTTATAGGAATATTTTAGGTTCTTACTCTCTTGTAAAAGGGATTTGTCTTTGGAGCTTCTATATAAGATTTCTTTGCTTTTAATTTCATCCCCCAAGGCAATGAGTGTTCTTCTAATATCAGCGTTCCTTTTCGCCATTGTTTTTATAATCTGACCTCTAATAGTGCATTTAAAGGCATCCCACAAAACTATTGGGGAGCTTACCGATGACACATTTTCTCTGAAGAAATTATGAATCTCCACGTTTAAATGTTTAACCTCCTCACCATCATCCAAAATTTCTGTATTTAGACGCCAAGTTCGCGACCTATGAGTATCTGTACAATTAAGCAGAGTAAACGAAACCGCCGCATGATCAGAGACAAGTATTGGATGGATTATCACATTAGTAGTATGTTTTAGAAGTGCTGCGTCAACCAAGAGATAATCAATACGGGAAAAACTAGAGTGTGGAGAGGAGAAAAAAGTAAAATCACTACCAGTAGGGTTATGCATTCTCCATACATCCACAAGATGGTGAGAAGAGCACATATCCAACATTTGTTTGTGCGCCCTAGGAGGACGAAACTTAAAAGCCGATTGTCTGTCTAAAATAGGATCCATAGGAAGGTTAAAATCACCACCAACAATCACTTTAGCATTTTGAGGGATATCCGACAACTTCCTACTAATAGCCCGCCAAAAAGATTGATCATCAATATTAGGGGCATATATATTCATAACGTAAAAATCCGTTGAGCCATTAGACAAACGCGAAAGCAGCCATCTACCATCTGAATCGTATTCGGCAGTTACAATAGTTAGACCAGAGTTTTTGGAAATCAGCGTAATAACCCCATTTCTTTTACCAGAAGCTTCAGAACAAGCTACATCAAGGACCCACTCTTTCCGTAAAAATAAAGCTTCCTTATAAGCAACCTTAGTTTCTTGAAGTAAAACAATGTCGCCAGATAGGCTTTTACAGTAATCTAAGATCTTGGCCCTCTTAACAGGGTGATTTAAACCACGCACATTAAGTGAGAGTACATTCAGACCGGGCATAGTGAACAGAAAACAACATAGATAAGCACATATGGTGTATGAAAAAAGAAGAGGCACATTAATTTTAACTTGAATATAGTAGGGAATAGAAGATAAAGCAAACAGAGAGCACAAACCGGAGCATAAGTCCCCAAGAAAGAAGAAAAAAAAGAAAGAGCAAACAAAAGTTAGGAAAAAAAGAGGATAGCAAAAGAAAATACAAGAGAGAACTTAACATCAAAGAGAAAAGGCCCCATCAGGGGTAGTCTGTAGTAGACAAAATGCATGGGAGGAAAACGTGGAGGAGCAACCACAGAGGCCAGCACCTATAACTCAGTATGCTCAACATCATAGATAAAGCTTAAGCAGCAGAGCAACAATAGTCTGTTAATGTTCAGTAAACTAAAATTTACCAACGTATCAAAAAAGGCCTAAAGATTGAATCTAAAGGAAAACCTGTATATATTCATTCTGTTAATTAATCAAAGACATAAAAATAAATACTACATATTGAATTAAAAGAGAAAAATAAATAACAGTATCTAATAAATCTCAGATCACATATGGTAAGGCAAATAACATTCAAATAGAATATTAAAAATCTAATCCTAGCATTAAAATATTAAATAAATCTGGGAAAACAGACTCAGATAAAAAGTCATTATGGAATTTAAAAGAATATGCAAGGAAGTAAACAGCTTATATACCGGGAAGGAATTAATTAGAAACATCTTATAAATATTAAGAGCAGCCTAAAGATAAGTATAAAACATTACTCCATAACTATTAGTAGAAAAGATAATAGACATATAAAGCAATAAACAATACCTAACAAAATGATATACATAACATACTATCTATCTCGACTAATTTATTGATCATGTCTAATAATGTTTACGATAATCTATAAGTTAACATATAATAACTGCACAGACTAAGATATATAAAAGAAAAGCCAAAGGAGAATAAGAGGGTGAATAGAACATCTAAGGACAGACCCCACCCAATTTTACTTCCTGGGACAAAAAGCAACGATATAACCGACATCCAGCACAGAAATACTAGATAGAAAATCTATATTACAGGATGAAGAAATCAAAGAAGGATGTCTGAGTTTACACAAAAACATACCAGATAATGAGAGAGGTAAAGTGAGTCAAAGAAGATGACGAGAAATATATATAGAGGGAGAATATATAAACACCAAAAAAAAAACCAAGAAGACATATATAACAAAGATACCTATAAAGCCAGTAAATACTAGGAGATCATTATCTTGGGGATGAATAAAGGCATCTGTGAAAGGAAAAAGTTAGTAGCCGCATGAGGAGAGCGCCGCACACTCAAACACCGTAGATCATTCCAGCATGTTTCACCACAAATTCCAAGATAACATTAGAGCAATAAGAACCTAGCAACCCACAAATGCTCATTAATACAGCCACCTGAAGAAGAAGAGATTAGGGGTTTGATGGGCCTGCAATAGCCTCCGCGTCCATCCGAGATTCAAACTGATTGTCCAAAAAGGTGGACAAATCCGCTGGTTCGTGAAAAATCTGGTTGCGACCCCTGAAAGTTATTCTGAAGCGTGAGGGACCAGCAAATGAGAACGGAATATTCATCTCTTGAAGTCGACGTCGAATATTTAGGAAACCTTTCCGCCGGATGACTGTGTCTCTGGCAAAGTCTTGAGAGATAGCGATTCTATCTCCTTCCCATTGCAGCGATCTAATTCTCCTCATGTGAGCTAAAATTTGTTCAGAGTGTTGGTGTCTTAAAGGTTTAAATATCACTGGTCTTGGATTAGTGAGAGACTTGGGTTTAAACGTAGGTACTCTATGGGCACGCTCTATTTCAAAGTCCTTTTGAAAAGAGAGATTTAGCGTCGTGGGAATCCATTTGAGTAAAAAGTCCAACATGGATGGTGCCTCTTTTTCACAGTCCTCTGGCAGACCAAAAATACGAAGATTACTTCTGCGGTTCCTATCTTCCTGTTCCGTGAGATCTCTTCTCAGTGAATTTAAGGTACGTTCCATGCTCTGCATATGTTTGTTCTGCTTATGTGTGGAATCTTCAACTGCCCCAATCCGGGTCTCAGCATTGGAAACACGTAATGATAAGTGTTTAAGCTCATTCCTGACAGCCGCCACTTCCACCTGAAGTAGATCAGTGTTCGTTTTTGTGCCCTGCGCAATCTCATGGACGGAATTGAGGCGAGAGAGAATGATGTCCAAAGTAGCCCCAGATTCTGGTTTATCTTTAGGTGATATATCCGGTATGGGAGAGGCTTGCTTAGCCCTCTTTAGAGCTGCTTTAGAGTCCTTATCTTTCAAGGGGACCCCCATACTCTCAGCCATTGAAGCAGGGCAAATAGGTCAGCAGATGAAGGATAATACAGAGTTCGTTATATCAAATGAGAATCACAAAACTTCTCTTCAGGGATGGCAAAAAAAAGAAAGACAAAAAACAGCAAAACAAAGGAAGCCAGATAGCGTTGTTTATTATTCACTTGAGGCTCAAATTCTCCTCTTGACAAAGCCTGTAGAATATAGTCACCAAAAGCAAGAGCCTCAGATATTGATCCCTTGACAGACTGTGCCAGAAAGACCTCCAAGACACATCACATGACGCCAACAGCAGGCTCCAATAATTGCCCACGAGAGACCTTTGCCATCAGAGGAAATGATAGATTCAGCGAGCGCACTGGAGGACACAAACTAGTATTAGTAGTAGCGCGAACAGCCACATATGTATAAATATACACGCGTGGATGGGCGGACAAACTTAAGCAGGCAACTTGCATCGGAGTTTAGCTGCGTAGTGTATTTAAGGCCAGCATAAATATCAGTCTCAGGGAAGCCCGAGGAAAATCATGTTTAGACACCATACCTCATGAGTATAAGGAAAAACAGTGTCACCACAGCGCCAGCGCCCCAACTACGATAGTCCTCCATCAAGATTCCTCAGGAGCCGCCATTTTGTATCGAGTCTGTGAGGAGATGACCTCGAACGCTCTCACATGGCGAAAATCAACCCAAAGACGCTAAAATTCTCGCAACCTGGTCCCGCACCGTTCCGCTGCCGATATTTTCGGTTTGAAGAGCAGAAAACCGGGATTAAGTCATCCGGAACTGCAAGACCGCCTCCGCGATCCACCGGAGCTCAGCACAGCGCGGCCATCTTAGTTGCGCGCAAACCACGCCCCCTCGAATGGTTAAACTTTAAAGAAACACAAAGCAGGCAGCGCACAGCAGCCAATGCGAGTTCTGCTGTGCTTTGATGGTACCAGGCTGGTTCACCCTGATTGGACGGTGTTTTGCTTGTGTTACGTAACTTACGTAGGTAGGCTGACCTGACTACATCGCCCGGCACATGCGTGCAGCCGTATGGCCTGCCCACACAGTGAAGTTACATTTATTACTCAGCAGTCTGTGCAGGATTAGTGCTGCTAAAAGAAGTTAATCAGTCAACTGCCTCGTGTTGAAAGACAGGGATCGAAAGGATTCAGTCGGATCATGCAGGATGTTAAGTTTCAAATCTCTGCTGCAGCCAGTGCGGGCCACCAGGAATTGCAGCCGCCGGAGTTAAATTAAAGGACAGGGGAGTCCTCCTCAACACGTGCTGTCTTCCCATGCTGGGGGTGGGGCAGAAGCAGGAGTGTTCTCTGGAGGCTGTGTCCGGTCACAGTAAGATAGACAGCGTGCCACGCCATGCACTCATTCTTCAAATGTGGCAAGTATTTCACATTTGATTAATGATCAGTTTTTTAGATAAAAGTGTCAAAATTTAGCGCTATAATGTAGTGCTCCCATCACTTGTAAATCTTTGTCTAAAAAATGAGACATTCAAGTTTGAAATTATCGATCCTGTGTTAATTTATTACAATTTGGGCTAAATGAGATTCTGGTTTAAACAAAAGACCAATCGATAGCGGAGGTTCATTCTCGTAAAGGTTCAGAACATATATTCCCAGTTCGCACCTTCGCTTCCACTGTTACAGAGGCCAAAGGAGCTGTAATCAGCTACTAGTTATTTGAAACAGAGAGAGGTTGACTGAGATTCGAAGTTGTTCCGTTACGTAGATGTAAAAAAAATGTTGATTAGTAGAAGAGACACAGCATACATGGGGCAAAATAAGCTGCGAGGCAGTGTAGTATTCTCCCTAATTAATCCGGGCCGAAGAGGCAGAGTAATGCTTCCATTTCTAACGATAATGGCATTACTCCTAGTCCTACTCCCTCGCCTTCCTTCAGCACAATTGAGGCCCCGCCTCCCATCCAGACCCACCCCCAGCATAAAAACTCTGCCCGCCCCCACCTCCACCTGTACGTAAACAAGCCGAGCTAGCACTCAGATGAACCGGACCGGGAGGGAGGGAGGGTCCTCGAAGGAAGGCGAGGGAGTAGGACTAGGAGTAATGCCATTATCGTTAGAAATGGAAGCATTACCTCCCGTCCCTCCCTCGCCTTCCTTCAGCACAATTGAGGACATAGCAAGCAGAAGAAAACAGAGACGGACAGCTGAGTGCGAGAGAACACCAAAACAGAAACAGTGCCCCAAACACAGCAGATCAACATCCCAGGAACCCAGCGGCCCAGAACAGCAGACAAGCGTTCCAGACACGCAAACGGACAGCGACAGTCAAACGGAGAAGGAGAAGACCAATACGCAGTCCAACAGATCCCACAGAGGAGCCCACCCGACAGGACACCACAACCGGCAGGGACCACAGCAAAGCACGCCGGACAGCAAGCAACTCAGCCACAGAAATTGCCAAACAGCGAGAGGAACACCCCCTAATTCCCCACAGGAGGAACCACCCCCAAAAGACGGACAGTCAGCAAGACCGGGGACCAAAACCAACGACCCAACAGAGCAGAGGAAGGCCAAACAACCACCGCAACCGGATCAAAGCAAAACGAGAACCCGCAGCCGATCCAACACTCCCAAGCGCCGCGCAGAGGGGATGGCAACCAAAAAACAAGGCCCAAAAGACAAGAGCCGCAACCCGAGACCCCCAAGGGGACCAAAGGGAGGACAGCCAATACCAGCAGCCAAGACCCCGAAGGGAAGGGCACAGAACAGGGCGAAGGGGCAACAGACCCCCGCCAACCCGCAAGAATGCCAGGAGCATCAAGAAGCCAGAGAGCCGCCCACAGCACCCGCAGAGGAGACACCGACAAACCCAGAAGAGCCCCACCAGGAAGGAATCGCCACGCCAAACATAGGCCAGCCACCGAGGTAACAACCCCAGAGCAGAACACCAGGCCGAAAAGGACCGCCCATGCCAAGCACAGGACAGCAGAGAGGAGGACCGGCGGGAAGGCAGCCAAGCAACCGCCAAACGACCAGGAACCCCCAACCCAGCAAAGCCCAGACGCACCACCAGGCAGCAGGTGAAACCCCCACACAGAACCCAGGGGAAGGGCCGGAAACATCAAAGAGAACGGAACCACCGTAAGGACCCACACCCGAACGCAACAGAAGTCAGACAGGAGAGGAGACCAAGGCACCCCAGGCCAACGGGGAGCAACCAACAACCCCCGAGCACAGAGCCACCCGACCAGAACCAGAAAGGCCCCGAGCAGCGGAAAAAGGGGGGGGGAGAAAGGCCCCCAGAAGATCCCGAGGCACAGGAGAGGGAAGGCCAACGACCCCCCCCAAGCCCCGGGACCCCAGCCCAGAGACCAGAACCGGGCCAACAAGGCCCTCCCCGGATCCGCAACAGGACCACCACAGGGAGGCCCCAAGGACCCACCAACAGGCAGGCCACACAGGGAAGAAGAGAGAAACGAGGGAAAAAGGAAGGACCCAGTACAACAGATCCGCCAGCCCAGAGGTCACCCGCCGAAGGGAGAGAGCCAACAGCCCCAGCACCCAGACCGGAGCCAGAGAAACAGGACACCGGCAAACAAGGAATAAGGACCAGAACCTGGACCCACCCAAAGGGCGGACAGAGGACCACGCCCCCAGAACGCCAGACCGAACCAACACCCAAAGGGCCCAGCAGAGAGCCCCGAAAGAGCACCGGGGCAAGCCCCCAACAACTGCCAGCAGGAGGAACTCTGGGAGATCAGCAGGGACAGCACCCCGAACCCGAACAGACCCCAGCCAAACCCGCACCCGGACAGGCCGGCGGCCAAGTCACCACAAGCGGAGCCGGAGGAGGCAGCAAATAGCCAGCCAGAAAGCGACGGAGGGAGAGCCACCAGGATAGCTCCCCCCCCCCCGACAAGGACCTAAAAGGGCAGCGGGGACAAAAGACCCCAGAGACCAACCCAACAGGATCCAAACGGCCATGCGGAGAAGAAGAAAACGAGTCCCGGGAACTGGAAAACCCCCCAGAAGCCAGGAGCCCCATCCCTGTAGCCACAGGACCGCCGGAGGAGCCACCCCCGGACAACAAGGCCCGAGCCAGCGAAGGAACAGAGACCAGACGCAGGCAGGACAAGGGAACATGGCCATGCAAAGGCCGCAAACGAGCCCCAACGAACACCAAGCCCCGAGAGGGGACCAGAGAGACACCCCCCCCAGGCCACCAACAAACCCGATCCCCAGAAGAACCACCAAGGTCCCCCCGAACAGACCGAGCAAAAAGACACGCCGGCCGCACACAGCAGGCCGACTGACAGAGAAGGACGAAGGAAAAACCCTCGCATGAAGGAGAGCCACGAGAGGCACCAGGACCCGCGGGAAGACCCAGGGCGAGGGCCGGAGGCCGAAGGGAAGGACGCAAAACCGAAAGGGCGTCACCCACAGCGAACCGCAGAAAAGAAGCGGCAACTGGGAAGCGGAGAGAAGCGTCCCCGAGACCCACGGCACGCCAAAAGAAGTCAGGCAGAACCAGAGGAACGACGGCCGAAAGGGCCAACACCAGGAAGGGAAAGGGCCGAACGCAGGAGCAGACCCACAGGAGAGCCAGGACAGGCCGAAGCCGCCGGACACCCCCAACCCCAGAAACAGAACGGAGAGGGCCCCAGGCCCGGGCTCCACGACAGGAACCCAGCAGACCGACCACAGGGCAAGCCAACAGGACACCCCGTCCAGCAGAGCCACCACGCGGGGACCAGAGACAGGCAGGGGAGGCAACCGAACCCCCGAACCCAGAGGAACCTGCACCAAGACGACCCTCAAAGCACACAGGACCCAGCCAACAGAAAACGGGCCACCGCCACCAAGGAAGAAAAGGCCGCAGATGACCACCCACCGCAGGGAACCATCCAGACAGCAGTGACAGGGACCCAGCCGGGCAGGGTCCCCAGGCGAGGAGGCAGGGATCCAGGGTGAAAACAGGCCAAAAATCGTACCCACCGGAAAGGCGGAGGAGACGCCCACATCGGGGACAAAGGAGAGGCCCCAGGACAAGGCACCTCAGAAAGGCAGGACGCCCCACACAAGGAAAGGCACGCAGAAACCCCAAGGCGGCCAGAAGGACAGAGGACATGCAGCCCACAGTACCGAAAAGACCCAGGCAGCCACCCATCCAGGCACGAACCAGGCCTGACCCCGCCGAACAGCAGAGACCAGACAAGAGCAGGGGGGGGGGGGACCGGGCACCACGGCCGGAGGCCCTAACACCCGCCGCCAAAGCCACGAAACCCCACACCAAGGAGGGCGCAGAAGAAGCCGAGAACAGGCCAGCGCCACAGCACCAGCCAAGCAGAACAGCCGACCCGCCAAGCAGTGCGGTCAGGACAGAGTCCAACAGCCCAAAGGGAGGAAAGGGGCGAACACCCCCAACAAGCAAAGCCGCCGGAGGAAGCAAGGGACCCGCAGCACCGCAGGAAAAAACCCACTGATGCAAAAGAAGGCGTGAAGGAACCTGAAACCAATCAGGACCAACACAGCACAGAAGGAACGCACAGGGCCGAGGAAAAGAGATCGCACACAGCAGGCTCCGCAGGCAACAGACAAACAGTCGCCAGCCGGGCGGGCCACAGTGGAGAAAGCAGCAAGTTTAATCCCCACAAAAAGTGAAAAGAGCACGAAATACAGCAAGCACGGGCAACGCACGCCACTCCCACAGCACCAATCCCTACACCGGGACCGAAGGTCAAGCCCAACCAGAAGGGCCGGGAACACCAAGGAAGAATCCCACAGACCCCGCCCAGTAGGGAAGAGGAAAGCCCAGCCGAACAGCACAGGAGCCCAAGCGACCCTCCACACCCCCCGGAGCCAAAGGCATCGCCAGAGGCGGGAGAAGGCCCAATACCCCAGGACCCAGACGGAAACCAGCCGCCCACAGGATCCGCCGGACGAGGACGGGATGGACCAGAAGGCAGCGGCCGAGCCCGTAAGCACCGGACAGAGCAGCCTCAATCAAGTCTCGCACCAGCCACAGACATGAGAGGCACCGTACCCCCCGCGGAGCCCATGCGTCTAGGGCACCCCAGGGGGACCGGAGACCAAGCAGCAGAGGAAGAAGACACCAGAAGGCCCCCAACCACCTCAAGCGACCCAGGGCAGCAAGCGGAAAAATAGCCTCCAGCAGCCCCAAGACAAGGCAGACAGACGACCACGCCTGTCAAGAGAAAACAGCAAGTCACAGTACATGGTACTCCAAAAGGAAAAAGGAACAAATACCGGGTCAAAAACCCGGCCTACCAGGTCTCCGTGATGTGTGCAGTTCGGGAGCAAAGGCAGCCAAGCAGGCCCGACCCGGAAACACAGCCCCAGCCACAGGAGGACCGCCAAACAACGCAGCAGCTCCCTGAGCCACCGCTCCGCCCCCATCCACGAGGGAGACGAGGAGAGGAGGCATCGCCAGGAGAACTCCGCCGAGGGCACCGCCGTCGCAGAGAACCAACCCGAAGACTCCCCGGCACCGCCACAGGGAGGAACTGAAGGTAAGTCTCACTAGGGAGACAGAAAAAAACAGGTGGAGGTGGGGGCGGGCAGAGTTTTTATGCTGGGGGTGGGTCTGGATGGGAGGCGGGGCCTCAATTGTGCTGAAGGAAGGCGAGGGAGGGACGGGAGGTAATGATCTACACCTTGAAACATGTTGAAAATTCTGACCCTTGTCTGAAAAAAGCATGCTGTTCCATCAGAGCTAGATTTACAAATTCACAGTCTACTGCGGCTGTTTAGATGCAACGCAGTACTTTATGGTATACAGAGAGCAGCGTCAGAATCATCTAGGTCACTGTGCTAGCCTGCCCTCTCCACAGACTGCAGCTACAGTGTACAGGCCGAGCAGCGGAAGTTATTTCCCCAGCACTGACTCCATTGTTAAGTTAAAGAGAACGTGGGGTTTCTTTCTGGGGAGAGACAGATTTGTCCCGTGCAAGTTGACTCACCAGTAGCGCAGAGGGTTAATGTGCCTGCTGCAAAGAACGTGCATCATGCATATCACAGAACCTAATGCTAAAAGGGATTAGTTTGGGTAGAAATGTATTTTTATTAGCAAAGCCAACCCCAGCTAGTGGTATGTTTTAAATCATCAGTTTGTGCTCCTCCAGATCAAACATTTAAAATATACTGCACAGTTATACAATTGTTTTACTGTACGATCAGTTTGCAAGGTTACTAGGTGAGTGCCCTTCGATTTCAGCTGCTTCAACATCTTACAGTTTTTTGTTGCATCTATATATATATATATGCTTCCCTCATCTTCATAGCTTGATTTTGCTTGTGAGAAAGTGTCACTCATAGTCGTTGAATGTCACTCATAATTACACCAAAATTATGAAAATGTCACACATAGGCATTCTGAAACCTTGGCAGCTATGTACTTGATAAGAAGCAACATTAAAGTTGGGAGTCATTGATGCTCTGCATTCGCTACTCTTGTTGTCTGAGGGGTCTGGGCAGGTCTAAATCATGGAAATTCTAAGGGAGAACTGATAAAGAAAAGAATAGACCGAGGCTCTTTAAAAAAAGGCATAACATCCGAATATATTAATTGACAGCAAGAGCAGGCTTCAAGTAACCATTTAGGGTAAAGAAAGTCCGAGCCTTGTGGTCAAGCTCAAACCAAAACTGCACCCATCCCTTCAGGCACAAAACTTTTTGGGGGAAATAGCTGTACAAGATCTGCATTCTAAGTTATAATGTACAAACATATTTCAAAAAATGTTTGGGTGACATTTCTCTAACAATTTGCTTCACTTGCACCTGGAAAATTTCAATTTTACAAATGTTGATCTGCCTTTATTGAATGGCCACATTCTGCTGAATTCCGAGTTGCTACAGCTTTAAACATATGTAGGCCTAGCGTACAGTGGTTGTACATGAATGCCGAAACGGCAGCCCCTCAGTGAAAATGGCAGCATAATCCCTGTTTAGCTTTTCCTCAAAATAACCTGTGGTATGGACACAGATGTCAGAAAATCCCCTGGACATTAATCTGAATATTTTCTGTTATTCTGCAAGATTTGTTCTTGGAGACAAATAATCAAGACATCTGAGCTGGTTTAGGCATTGTGTAAATGAATTAGTAGCAGTGGCCAAGGGTCTGGGAAGTTGGTGGAGACCTGCAGATACATAGTCAGTCAGTCATAGAGTTTATTTTTATCAACCAAGGATCATAAAAGTACAGTAAAAAGCATATATAAAACATCCTGATCAATAGCCATAGGTGTCATGAAAGCGAAAAGTGACAGGACAAATATTAACATGTGTTGAACCAGGACATTTCAGACAGAGCATCATATGCAATCCCCGCACCCAATAATGCAAAAAAACAATGTCTACTACATTTAACATTGGCTAGATTTAAGATGCATAAATAAATTATGCATCTAAAAAGGCAGTGTAACATGGGATCAGGGTTTGCTATATACAAGAAATCCTACTGGGCCTTGGCTCAACTGTACACAGTGCAATTTAGTTGTTCAAGGAGAGTGCAAGAACTTGGGTTGTACGATGGAACAACGCATTCCGTTGCATCACATGCATTTACCATGCGTGTGTGACAATGCGAATGCCTTTACCACACATAACCTTTGCCACACATTTTCTAACAACGAATGAGCCCTTACTATGCATGCTTTCACAACGAATTTCGTTGTTAAAGCATGAATGTTAAAGGCATTTGAGTGGTAAAGGTTTTCCCTGACCCGAGTCCTAAAACTGGTCCCCGTCGCGATCCCCCCTGGCTCCCAGCCCTTTTACAAATGCCCTACCCCTGTCTGAGCCCTAAAAGCGGACACTAGCACTACCCCTCCAACCCAGCCCTTCTAAATAATGCCCGTCCCCTGCCCTAAGCCCTAAAACAGTACCCCTGCGCGACCCCCCGGCCCCTCAGCCCTTTTAAAAAATACCCGTCCTCTGCCCTGAACCCTGAAACAGAACCCCCTTAGCCCTTTTTAAAAATACCCTAAGGCCCTAAAACCGTGCCCCCCACCTCCTAAAGCCCTAAAACCGCCCCGCCCCAGGCCAAATCCCTCTTACCTCACTCACAACAATGACGAGGCATCTCTTCAGGTGTGGCCCGGGTCATAAAGAGGAATCGTAAGGGTCTCTCCATTTTCCTCTATCGACGCTGATAGCCTTAACCACGCTGGTAGCTTTACCATGCATATAGCCTTACCACATGCCGGCACCTTTACCACGCATATGCCCTTACCACCAGTACTACGCATATGCCCTCACCATGCATACCTTTACAATGTTAATTCGTTGTAAAGGCATGCGTGGTAAAGGCATATGTGTTTTGTGAAAAAATGCATGTTAAAGGCAATGTTTGGTAAAGGTGCATGCGTTGTAACACATGCGTGGTAAAGGCTGCGCGGTAACAGCCGCATTGTAATGGCTGTTTCCCAACTTCTAGTACATTTAAGGTAAACATTTCCATTCAGGCTCTTCCTAAAATTTAAGACACAACATATCCTACTGGGCCTTGGCTCACTTGTACACTATGCAATATAGCTGTCCAAAGAGAGTACAAGAACTTCTAGAACATTTAAGATGAAAATTTCCATTCAGGCTCTTTGTAATATTTAAGGCACAATACCACCAGGTTTAAATTAAGCTTAAATTAAAGGACTTTCATAGTTTAAAATGTTTTAAATCTTTAGCAAAATAAAATTCAGGCACAAAAACATGAGTGGCCACATAGAGCCCCTACTCATTTAACCTTTTAAACTCAAAAGACACTACAAAATAACAGCAAATCCATAAGGATTAAAGTGTGATTTCCAATTAGACTCTTTGTCGGACGTAGCACGAACCCCTAGGGAGTAAAGTGCAATTTCTGATTGGAATCTTCATCGAACAAAACACAGTTCCACTGCATTGAAGTTAAAACACAATTAAAACTTTGGGCTCAAAGTTAAAATCTCTAATAAAAATGCAGTCACCTTACCATAGATAAAAATTATGTTATATGATTAACTCGGCAAATCCTGTTCACTTGCTCGGATACACTTTGAGCGACAAATCCAGGCAGCCAAAAGGTATCTCAATGCATAGTCATCCAAGTGCAGTACTCCCTCAACTTTGAAATTCTTGCTTATGGTGATGGATCTCCCGAGACTTACAATTTCATATGGGAAAGAGAGGCATGTAAGACATTGCCTGCAGTCAATCATAGCTACATTTCGCCTCATAGTACCAAAAAATGGAATATATGCCTCACCCCCTTGGGATCTGCACATCCATAGTCATAAAAAATCTGTTACTCCTGATATGATAGGTAACTTGTTCACTAGTCTATCATTAATTCACACGTGGCAGTAGACCTGCAGCAATGCTATGTTTGCTTCTTATGAATGACATCTTTCAAGCAATGTTGGCAAAAGAATTATATTATGGTATATACAACCAAAATAATTTACTAATTTCACCAGAAATGTATAATCCAGTCACATATTGCATCTTTGTGTCCACTAACAAACTCCTTTGCGATGTACAGCAACAAAATTCAGACTTCAGATCATGGTCTTCCTGTAATCTTTAAGGCTTCTTAAAGTGCATCACAATTTCTTATTTAGATTAAATACCCCAATTCAACCTGTTTCAAGAATTCTTCGACCCTTGCTCAGAAGAATGGACTCATCACCCTTTTACCCATAGAGCTTTATTGAAAAAAATAGGAATATGTTCAATAATCGATTAGCTATTTCCAAGAATTATGCATTATGCTTGCAAAGATCATATTTCGGATACACTTAATATGTGAATTATTAGAAGGAGCATATTTTGAGGTTTCTAAAACGTAAGGTGTCTATTGTGATTAATCAGAAGGTACATTTCAGTCCAGGGTGCAGGTTTGCTAAATTAATAGTTGAAATGTCCAAAACCCATAAAAGGGGAGAGAAGACTTGCTGTGGCAGCCCTAGAACACTGCTCACAAGGAATGCCATTTGATAATCTAATATGAATATTTATATTACATAGTCCATTTCTGCTTTTAGACTTCTATGGACCATATTTGCTAATGGATTATGCCCCAGGCAAAAGTCTCTTAGAATATAACTCTGTCTCAGCACTCAGAGAGTTTTATATCTTTTGATGTGACTTAATTAAAGTGATATGAAATGTTTGCAAGTTCCTACTCTGTCGTAAAACAGAACGAAAGACTTTCAGGTTTCATTGCAATATCTGTGATATGTTGCATTTCTTTCTAATTATTATGAAGTGCAGATAAAATATGCAGGACTTTTATGAAGTGAGTATATAAAGGAAATATGGCTTCTTTGACAGTTTTCAAAGGGCCAGTCTCGGAAATGTGGAAAACGTACAGATAATTTGCGTTCTGCAATGGAGAAGTAGGTCAGTTGTTCATAACAATGAATCATGCAATAAATGGTATGATACATGCACTGACTTCCCATTCTGAGCTAACTAAAACTTACTGGCATACTGGGGTCACAGTACAGCAAGCAATTAATAAAAGTACTCTGTCCAACATTGATTAATAACTTAAAAATATGATTTAAATATAGTAATTTGGGTACTCACTATCACCGAAGAAAGAGTGCCTGTTACATACAATGATTTTACATATTTTGGGCTTTTGTAAAACACTGAAAAGCACTAGAAGCCACTGTATGGTCGCCTCTGAGAGCTGTGTGTATGGAACAAAAAGAAGAAGTCTAAAGAGCGGGTGGTAGACAAACAACGAGCAAAAAGATAGTGTATGTTGGTCGGAGTCCTTCTTCGAAAAAGCGAGGTGTGATTTTTAATCCTTGGTGGGTTCAATTCGATCCATTTTTGGCCTCTTATTGAGAGGCAATGGCCCTTGCTAGGTATGTGACCAGCAATATCAGACAATATCGCGTCCAGCTAATATATGACTGATGAAACAGTGGCACAACTGTTTTGGGACATTCATGTTAGATGGATAGCAATTTAGGCAACTGAGTGAGCAGACACTTACCACTTACTGAAAATCTGTTTCAGAGCCTGGTCACACACAACTGAGTGCTAATCGCAACCTATGTTGGCCATGAACGCTATGATACATACCAAAACAACAACTTTTGCAAACATAAGCGCACTCATTGCTGCCTCCTGTCTAGTTCTAATGTGCCCTGTCCTAAAATTAGAAATGGAGAGCAAGGTAACACACAGGAGCCCTACTAAGAGCAAGTGTTCACACATTTCACTATGGAAGGTGTATTTGGGCGCAGGTAATACACTGGATTTAGAATAATCAGGCAAATCACCATGGTTAGAGGTACATCTCTTAGCCCATTGTGAATGAGAATTAGCTGCGATGTGATATCTCTCAATGCATCATGATGTAATGATGTCACTCAAGAAGCTGAACATCCAAGTTATATGGCATGTATCACTCATAAGAAATCATTCACATTTAGCCAAACTTACTATTCGCTGTCGGAACATTTAAGTAAATGAATAAAGATGCCAGAGATACCACATGCTCTCTCTTCACTACCATTTAAGGTGTAAAGTAAACTTTAATTGAGAAACACATGTTTTAATCTATGCAAGATTCCTATTTTGCATCACACTTAAGTGAAATGAGACTCATTCTCTTTGATGTTACAGTCTGCACCTGAGTAAGAATCTAACATCTATATACATCCATATCTTTCATCAGGAACAGTACAATTTTTTTTGTTTTGTTTTTATCTCTGAGGCCCCTTGGGATAATATTTAGAATTCTTTTTTAGGATGAGTTTGAAATTTACATCTTCCATGCAGTACAAATTTAAAGATGCAAAACCTATAGCATTTTGGAGGTAAACTTAGTTAAATCAGACGAGCCTCAAGTGTGTCAATAAACACCCTCTTAACACTTGTTTTGTTAACCATCAGCATTGTTTTTGTGCTCCTTTGAATGACAGTAACCTGTTAAGCTCCGGATATCTCTTTCTGAGTACTCCTATGACAGCTCAATTTGTTGATAGCATATAATCCTTGTATCATTGCTTTAAGGTAGCACAATGGGTTAATAAGCCTGCGCGCATATATATGCATGTAACCATATGGTCACATGTTCAGCACTCAGGCCCTTATTTAGAGTTTGGTGGACGGGATAGTCCATCCCAAACGTGGGGGAATATCCCGCCCACCCTATTACAAGTGCACTAAAGCCTATGGCGCTTGTAATGCGGCAGACAGGATATCTGTCACCTTTTGACAGATTATCCAATTCGCTAAATTTTAAGTAAGGCCCTTAGTGGTCCTGCCTCAGCCTTTTGTACTTTCCAAGTAAATACAATTAGTATAGTTGAGCTGGGCAAAGAGCAGAGACATCCAAACTGGGCTTCAATCGATATAAACAAATCCTGTTTATTTCAGGGCGCTTCTGAACTTGCAAAATAAATAAGAAAATTCGAACTGAATTTAGAATTTTCGGGTCAGTTTAGAGCATCCTCTGTTGATAGGGAATGTAAATTATAGATCTTAGCGCAAACATTCCTACCAGCAATAAATGCACGGTTTGTTTTTCTTCCGTGAATTTTTAACATTAAGCCTTCTGAAAAACCAATTGATGCGTGAAGCGTCGCCTTTCATGTTTGACTCCACAACCCCCTGGGAGAGGGGGGAGATGGTATAGCCCGTCTGCGACATGTTGGCTCCCTGCTACAAGTAGGCCGCCTTTGCTTTACCAAACAAAAACAATGGGTAACCTAAGAGTCGGAAACCTGCTATCAGACCCATGAAAGAAGACACAACAAACCGCAGCGAGGTGTGTCCAGCACGAAAACTGCAACAAAACGTGCCTGAGCAAGACAGAAGAGGAAACCGAGTTTTTTCAGTGGAATTCATTTCAAATTCAAGTTCTCTTGGACAACAGGCCAGGCAGGGACTGTTGTGCTTACACCGCACTTTACTGGCAAGAGTTGAAATAGACATG
Organism: Calotriton arnoldi; assembly: GCA_963921515.1. Classification (NCBI taxonomy): domain Eukaryota; kingdom Metazoa; phylum Chordata; class Amphibia; order Caudata; family Salamandridae; genus Calotriton; species Calotriton arnoldi. The sequence goes on from CAWUFW010003598.1 coordinate 1,504,401, forward strand.
GCAACTAAGTGCACTTGCACTGCCCTGTGTAATTAACATGCAGCTCTTAATGGTCTAACAATACTAAAGCACATATGTTACCAGGAAAACATTATCAAATGTTTGATTCGATATGTAATCAAGAGGGCAAATGTTGTTTTTCCGATAACCTTACAGAGAGCACGTGTTATGTCAATAGAGCCTGTAAGGGAGTGGAAATAACATGGGCATCCCTTAGCAGCTCTTCTGGTACCTACAAATGATTAATCTTGCCAATCTTGCCAATGCAAGATGCAGTGCAACAAATGCCACCCATCACGTCAGCAGCAGAAAACTAGCTATGTATTTCATTAATGTTTTACCACCCAGTAACTAACGCAATAACGAACACAAGCTCGTTTCTGTTTGAAGGACATTTCGAGAAAAAAACACATGGATCACTAATAATAACCTAATTGAATGCAAAGTAGGCAAGTGCAAGCACACAGGAAATGTTTTATTTATTTATAAACCACACTAATCATGCTGGTAACATTCTTGGGCAAAGCAGACAACAACTTTTGTGGTACGCCCGGTTTGTTAAAGATTTGCAACATGAATGATGAAAAATCTGTTCACCACATTACTACCCTCTGCATTGTCAATGCCTAATGAACTCACAGTGGAGTGAGTTAGCTTTAAAAACAGAGAGGGAGTAAACAACTTGCAAAAATGCTAAGAGAGAACCCACTCCCATTTCACAAAAGTAGTAAATGGGGGGGGGGTTCTAGACTGGACAACAAATTGAAAGTAGATGAAGCCAAATATTTCTTTTAAAGCATAAATTGTCAAAGAAATTGACTAACAAAACGCCTTAGAGGTGGTTCAAAAAGGGCACTCCTCACATATTCGAATACAGGGAAAATGGTTGAAAAGCGATAGGTTTTAAATCCCCCAAGTATTTAATTTGCACAATTCCAAATTTTTCATTTATTATAAAGGATATTTGTCCACTTGTATTGTTCATTTGATTCATTTCCTCCTGTGTGCTCAAGTCCTTCCCATTCCTACTTAATTCGGGTGAGCCACACCTCCCAAAGAAAAAACACACATTGTCACACAATTTTAAATTAACTTTTGCCCTCATAGTTTCCACTTCCATTTGAACCTGGATAGGTGATAAAAGAGCTTCAAACATATTAACCCTTCAGTTTTTTTTGCCTTCCTCCAGAGGGAAAAAAAGTTATTTCATTCCTTGGCCTGCCAAGGGCAGCCATTGATTTCTTAGATATGTTGTTTAAGGAGCTTGGGCCTGCACATGAGCTGAGGTCGACCTAATTCCAACTATCATGTATCTCTGTTGTCAAAAGGAACGCATGGAAGATTGCTGGATCAGATATTTGACCCTTTTTAGCCTCTGCTAAGAGTCTTGCAGGAGTTAAGAGTGTGATTAGGAGTCCCTCTGGGGGCAGTCAGATAAGACAATATTCTCTTACCAGCATGCTGTTATAAGAGGGCCATAGATCACAAAGGCTTCTTGGTGCCTCAAAAGCCCACCTAGAGCAAGTCGAGCAGTAGACAGACATGTAAACACCTAGAATTTTGGAGGCGGCCACTGGTGAGCAGTGTCTCAGAGAAAAGTCATACTATATGAAGGGAAAAGAAAGGCTAGACTTCTGGGTTTCCCACCAGCATATAGCCATGAGCACAGCCAATAAGGAGCCTCCCACATTGAAACTTAGAGAAATCAAGGCTGCCAGTAGTGAATGGAGTCTTGGAGAGAAGTCTACATTTCTGGGAGACAATTTTGTGATGTTGGTGCACATATTTGCACATACCAAAAGAGGTTTTGTAGCCCGACAAAGAGAAAATCACTCCAATGTAAGGCATTGGCTGCCTCCCTTGCTAGTGCTAAAAAGTTAATGTTACTTTTTGGATCTTTATTCTGGTGCTGGAAACATGCAAGAAGGATCACAAACACGTATTTAAAATGAAGAACTAAGATGTCTTCTTATGTGAGGTAACTTCTTACTACTCGGGCAGCAACTAAAGAGCAAGACTCCACACTTATTCAAATATATAAAGTGAAGAGGGGGTGTTTCAGTGCCATTGAAGAGACATATTGAAAGAGACTTAGAGAGGCCTTCTGATTGAGGCTTCTGCAGAGAACAAGACCAGGAGTCATTCACCTAAATAGTATAACAAGACAATCCGTTTCTCTTCATCATCTTCTCCTTCAGCAAATAAGGAGATATCTTCAAGGCTATGCGTACAAGGTTAAATGTTTGAATTAGGCATAACATTCTGTCATAGCTAAAGGAGAATCTGTGATTCTCAGTAGAAAGCAAGACTTCCAGCGTAACTGGAGGTTTTTTGCGGGTTCCATGCTAACATGACACTCAGACTGCTAACTAACTAACGTTTGACGGACTTAATCTAAAAGGAATGAAAAGATTAGGAAAGAGTGCAAATTCCCCGTTTTGTGGTATTCGTAAATGATGTGCAGTTTGCTGGAATCCCTTTGTGGGCCAGTTGAATTATATGATTATGACGAGGTGCGACTCCACAGAAAAGAGCCAGTTGGACCAAATGATGAAAGGCTTACATTGGACTGAATTTAGCAGTGTGAGATAACATTTCTATACACCTCAGACTGAGGAAAGGCTTTCAAAATTGATATTTGAACACCCAGTCAGGAGAGGGTAAGATCTTATCCTGGGCGCTTATAAAATGTGGTAAAGCAAGCAAAATCACTGCCAGACCACTCCCTTCCCTATTCCAAGTATGGACCCCAACTTTCTGGACCCTCTATAGCAGTAAGATCAGCATGCTCGATGATAAATTCGAAAACAGGAGTTCGAAACAGTTCTATGTCAAAGGTTCTATTGTCTTCTTACAATAAACATTGTACCTTCAACATATCAGATCATTTTTTTTTAAATTGGATCTTAAAACCATGGAACAGAAATATGCATTTGAATGCATTGCTACTCCTGGACTCAGGAATACCACAGACCAAAATGCAAAGAATAACAAGGAAATGTAAAGGGAGATATGGAGTTTGGTCAATAACAACAGAGTGGTTATTTGAAACAACCCTATGATAAACCTGAAATTGTAGAAAAAAACATAGGTTTGTTCACCTATATAGCACACATCACCCAGTCTGTCTTCTTCAGTTTTGGCAAACTTCTTTGTAATTTGGTGAGGGTAAAACAGAGCAAGTTTGCAATTTATTCCATAAGCCTCAGAATATCACTGATAAATTAAATAAAAAACCTTGCACCATTATTGGGAATTCTACACAACCAAGGCGAATGGTACACCCACTTTTGATAACTAGCTACATCACACAACTTCCTAGGTACAAATGATGAGAATCATGTCCAGAGTCTGCAAACTCTTCCAAAAATGCTTTGTCACTGAACTGAACAATATGTAACTTGCCACACCTCAACGTGCATTGGGGCACAATCCTGTGCAGATCTGGGAGTGGAGGGCATTGTGGTTAAATTAAAGGTTCATTTGATGCACCCCAAATAAGCAAAAGAAGCACCAACATGTTTGCTACTCAGGCTTCACGGAGACATGTCAGGGACATCCATTTTAGTTGTTTTCATACATCTTCATCTAACGTTCCTCATCACACACCATCTACATTTCTATTAACTTACTGCCCCACTTCTCTTCGTACTAAATGCTTTACAGAAACCTATGTCAGAAGCTCTAATGAACATATCTCTGAAGTAGCCATACTTAAAAATGCTGTTTCTGGCAACAGTGGCATTAATGAAATGCAAAGGAGAGTCGGGATCCATGCTTTGTGCTTCTCCATCTTTGAGAATTTTCAAATAATGGGTTGTCCTTTGGTGGGGTGCATCCGTTGTGTTGCAGGTAGCATATGCCAATAAATTGGAGATTGTTTCCTTCTTCCGTTTTCCTGTATCCTTCCTCTCTAGAACAAGTTTTCTTCTATGCTTTAAATTCCAGCAGGGAAAATATTTGACAAGACCAGCTAAGTCTTCTCATTGTGGTTGTCCATTTGTCAGGTTTGTTCTGTCTAGAAAAGACCTCACCATTTTGTAGCTTGTAGCTTTTGTAGCTTGCCTGAGCAGATAGGTAAGATCCATTATTTCCACTGGGTTTTCATAAGTGGATAGATCAGATTTCCTATTGTTAAATAAATTCTGTATTCCATTTATCCAATGGCCAAGGATAAGCTCTCTAGAGGAGATGGCTGAATTGCGTCACTGCTTTCAGAACACGCTCTTCTCTTATAAATTAGGGTTGTGTGGGTTTTGCCAGACATGGAAATTACTCTTTTTTTACAGAGGTTCTTCCATTCTAATAGACATTATTTTTACCCCCTGATGGAAGGGATAAGGAATATTGTGGCTGATTGAGCAGTTACTTCTCTCGCTCTCATATAGAAGCTTTTCCATTCCTCTGCCTTCAAAGAGAAGACCACAGGCACAATGTGGTTTGGGTGGTTACCTTTGCCACCAAGAACGTACAATAAATGTTGCAATACCATTGAGGAGTTAATACTTTAATGCTCTCAAAATGTGACTTCACTGTCTAATGTGCACTTCTCACAAAAATCTTTAAAACTTTGTAACAATGCCCAAATATTTTTCGAGGCCAATTTTGATTTGCATGATGGGCATGGTCTCTACTGCTTAAACATAAATGAAGAAAAGTGCCTCTAAAGGGTTGAATATTATGCTTCCCGTCAGATAGTATATTATTGTATCTTGTTTGAAATGCCAGAAAATTGACAGGGAACTTTGATGCACAGAGTCGTGCTCAATCGGACCTTTGGAACTGGATGTGAATTAAAGTGAAATGTAACGTAGCATAATCATGTACACCTAAATCACTAGACAAAATACCTCTCTGGAATCCAACATACTGCAGGTACACCACACAGTTCCTTTTCAGATGTGCCTGATAGGACCTTCAACCTTAAAAGGCCATAAGTGAACACATTCTGTGTGATATCTCGGCAAACTTGAGAGTCAGCAGGATGGAACCACATGCTCTGGCAAGAGGTAAGCTAAGCTGAAACAACATGAATGACCTACCAGAAATAGCAGTACTTCAATTTTTCCAAAACAAAAAGTCGACGGTGGGCCAAAGGCAAGAGTTCTTGGGTCAACAGTGCTGCAGAATGTTTACCTAGACCCATTCGCTGTCTTATATACCCTTTTTGCTTAACAGTGCCTCTAGGAGCCATGCTATCTTGATTCTGGGTGGATTCAGCATGGTATATACATTGGTTGTTTGGCCTTGCCCTTCAGGGTTCATGCATGGTGGATCCCATGCAGTATATATCCTGTTTGTTCAACAGTGCATCCAGGGATTAAATATTTGTTCTTTCTGGGTGTGTTCCATATAACATGGTTCCTGGTGAATAACACCTATTAAAATTCTATGTGCACCATGATGGTCTCAACTTTAGGACACTGGCGACTTTGATAATGGTATGTATGAGCAACTGGGTCAACTCTCGCATTATCCACAACACTTCTTGCTTATGTTTAGTAATGTTCATTGTTCCATGTTAGAAGTATGTCTTTAAATCTCATGTAACATCGTCCACTTAGGCCAACCTACATCCAACATCTTATTAACCCCTTCGCTGCGTTCGTCGGCCAACGGCCGTCGCGAGCACTACCTCGGTAGTGCTGCGCACGTCCGTTGGCCGACGCGGCCCCGCCCACTCCTTTAAACCGCTGCACCGCGGTGGAATGTTCGCCGCGGTAAAGGGGTTAAACATGCACTCAAGAACCTGATGCACATCGGAGTCCTTTGTGGCCTCAATAGAGGCATGAATCACTATATAAATGCTATAATGCAATATAATTCTGTCTGTGTGCATGTTTCATTTAGGATGTACTAAAAACTCAGATGTTCTGCCGATCTTAGCTTTTTCTGTCTTTGCTCTTGCTTTCTCTGGTCTTTCTTAAGGCCAAGATGCTCTTCTGAGCATATGAGGGCTTAACAAACAATAAATGATAAATGATTGAAAGTCTAGGAAATATAATGTGAAGAGTTAATCGGCTAATTTCAGGACTCTCTGAATACTGTGGAAACTATGAGGCATCTAATAAGCACCCTTAGGGGTATATTATTAATATAGACTGTTCTGATGTGTTCCCGAGAGCATAATCAAGGTGCATTTGTTGGTTGCCCTCTTGCCGCCATGTGCCCTGTCGTTTTTTTAGCTTCCTCCTGGTGTCTCCATTTTAACTCTTTTTTTAACTCTTTTTCCTCACTCTTACTTAGTAGAATACCTTCAGATACTATGAGGAAATGTATTTATGTATCGTTTTTAAGAAACCATAGCTTGAAACTCTTTACTTTGTGACAAAATATTTATTACTATTGGTCGATTTAAAGTAATTTTTCAAACATATGGGAATATACCTGCCATGCTATGTGCCGTCATCAATGAAGCCATAGATAACGTTTGAGGTGATACGATATTTGTTTTTGGGCATATTGATAAGGTCAAGGACGTACATGCTCTCCTCAATCAAGTTTTGCAAAGCCTTATGTCCTCTTTTGAGCTTGAGTAGAAAACTTAAAACCAAATCAACTAACTTATTTTCAAGTAAATGTAATTTCAGTCTGAATTTTGAAAGTTCAGTGTGTCATAGGCACTTTAAATGTTCTCTTTAAAGTAAATTTGTATTATTTCCTTGTTTCATAAACATATTCCATTTCTGTATCTTTTCGGAATATTGCATTTACCCAACTCTTTACTTTTAGTGCCACAGTTTTATTAACATTTCTCTCACCCCCAAGCTTGCATAGCATTTATTTTTGTGCACCTTTTCCAGTTATTGCCCAATTGTTGTATGCTAACACAAACAGACAAAAGAGTTGTGTCAGTATCCCGGAATTGAAAGAATACCCTGCTTCATTAGTTAATGACCATGGTCAAAAGCAACACTAACATGATTTTATGATTTTAAATATCATTATTCTGAGGAAACTGGCATGCCCACGTGAATTGTTTGGGACGTTCAGATTGGTTGTGAATTCTAATGGCAATGCGCTATGAGTAACAAAGTGCATAAGCAGTGTCTTTTCTCACGCGTAATCTCAAAAGATATTGGCTGCTACATTAGGAAAATGTGTGTTTTACGTGACACTGTGACCAAAATGCACAGTACTTCGAATCTTACAGTACTAAAATTCATTGAAAAGTGTCTGTCTTTATTGAAGCCCACATAATAAACAATCCAATGAAGCTAGGCCAAACTGCTCAGTTATACTAACAAATCTTAATTTAACAATACCTTTATACTAAAATATTCAATCGCACTGTTCTTCAAAAAGATGCAACTCACTCTTGTACCTAGGTGATTACATAAACTATTTGTTCTCTATAGCTATGGCTCTCAGGGCAGGAATGGTCGATCCACTGCAATTAACCCCCCATGAAAAGCATTATCTGTAAATTGCTTTCATACATATTTATTCTGGGTATCCTAAAAACCCGATTGGATGTTACTATTTGGTGGTGGGAGGAGTCCAAATAGTTATCACCACTTCTCTCTCACACACGCATACTCAAACTTGGGCTCGCTCTATATATATGTTTATTTTAACAGTGATGTCACAAGGGTCACATACTTGCCTCTTGTCAATGTAATCAATTACCTCATCCGTCTTTGGTTGTAGTAATACATGTGCAATGAAACTGAAAAAAAGACACCATCTATATTTGCCAAGATTGTCCATTGGCCACCACTTGTACTATAATATATTAAATGAAATATAGAATAAATACAAACACCATGAGCATGTCTTCTAAGAAACATCTGGCACCGTGTGAGGGACTCAAGAAAGTTTGGGCTTATAGCTAGCATCCAAACAAGGAAAGGTATGTATTTAGTAAAGTTTTCAAATGCCACTGTTGAAGCTGTAAACACGAAACAACATCACAGCGAGAGCAGCTGCAGATATGTGCAGACTGCGGTTGGGTAAAAACATCAAATGTATACTCTTCAAATGTCTCGGATTAAAAAACACAATTTTCAGGAAGCCCCGAGCCCTCTTAAATGTAAAAATAAAAAAGATGCTGCTATAGGCTGTGTTCTCTTTTACAAAATAAAGTCTTTCCTGGTGCAACATATAATAAATACATGAAAAATTCTGCTTTCAAGGTGCTGTAATGTTATTTGTCGAGATTCATAAAACCCATAAAAAATAAAAAATAAAATATTCGTCAGGTTAACTTATGATAGCGATAAAAACGGCAAGCCCCTTTACTTGTTACTAAACCAACGAGCTCTTGGCAGACGCCTGGCTTTCAGTGGATCTGGGACTGGGACGGCGTACTCTAATCACTGTTGAATTCATCGATAGCGGTGTCTGTCTACACAGCGACAGTTAGACAAAAGCTGCTATGGATTAAACCAGGCAATCCATCATCCTGCAGCTGGGAAGCAGGAGCCACAGAGTTCAGAGGGAGTGACTACCCACTGCTAACAATTGCTGAAGTACTGACAGCTCCATACTAAGCACTGTCCACGGCTTCCTACTCTAAGCCACCTTCCAAGACTTGCATAAGCAACCATAAAACCTTATTGATGTGCTTATAAAACCTAATAAACTAGAATTTACATTGGCAGCCATTTGAAACTCCGAAGCATGCCTCATCTGTATTGCATAAACTTCTTCGCTGTGATATATGACAAGCAGTCTTCATATGTCTATTTCGTATACAGTACTTCAGTTTGTCATGAACGGCTTTTTCTTCCACCATGTCCCATTCTCCACCACTCAAGACAGTCATCTCTTAAATGTTAATTTGTCATATTATAATAGCCTTCCTGTGATGAGCAGAACCTGTAACACGTAGAGTGGCCAACTGCCCCATGTCATTGGAGTCATGGTCGCCAATCACAGTAGACTAACCTGCCTTATGATGCCTTGAACCCCTAACTTGTACAGTGTGCAACTGCCCCATGTCATTGGAGTCATGGTCGCCAATTCCAATAGACTAACCTGCCTTATGATGACTTGAACCCCTAACTTGTACAGTGTGCAGCTTCCCCTTGTCATTGGAGTCATGATCGCCATTCACACTAGACTAGACTGCCTTATGATGACTGGAACTTCTAACTTGTAAAGTGTCCAAGTGCCCCACGTCATTAGAGTCACAGTCGTCTAGACTAGACTGCCGTACGATGACTTGAACCTCTAGCTTGTAGAGCGTCCAACTGCCCCATGTCATTAGAATCATGGTCGTCTATCACACTAGACTGGACGGCCTTACGATGACTGGAACCTCTAAATTGTAGAGTGCCCACCCCCCCATAACATTATGGTCAAAGTCATCTACACACTTGGCCAGCCTGCCTTATGATGACTTGAACCTCTTATAAACAGAGTGTCCAACCGTCCCTATGCCATTAGTCCACTGTTAGCTAACCTTGAATAGTACATTGGATTCGGGGATTCACAGTTTTGCTTTCCTATAAAATGAATGGGTCAGTAAGTTCCAGCTGCAGTTCCAGTTGATAAAAAATAGAACTGGATGAAGGTGGCCTTAAACGGCTCTGGGTGAGTTGGCAACCCTTATTTGATCATCATCTAACTGCCATGAGTCTGTCCATAATGATCACCAGGAAGAACATGCCATGCCACTGTGCCATTCTGATTACGTCCTTGGTATCTCGTAACAAACCCACTCATTGACCATGGCTTTCTAAAATCACTTCCATCATACAAGAAAATTGCTGAATTTGTAGCGCAAAACTGTGCAGGTAAGTGCACACACCATATACTATACACACTATCAGCAACAATACCCACAAACAAACATTGCCGGTCATCAATCATGCACCACTCAGAATTTATGCATACCGCTTTTGAAAATAAATTAACAAAGATATGCTCTAGGAAATGTAATCTACAGGAAAGCATGTCACAAGCATGTCTTCGGTGGCTGATTTTGAATATTGCCTGCAGGAGATGGTTGCAGTTTAACTTTCTGTCATCTGCACAAGGAGATGTGGAACAACAGCGGATATCCTAATCAAAGGCTGTGTATGCACCGCTTGCTACGGTTATACTGCGATTAAAAGAAGAATGTTTAATACAAGCGATAAGGTGTATCCAAACGCATCTAAGTGGATGACAAGATGCTCAAACAAATAAAAACAACAATAATGCCATTTATTTACATACTTGCTTGGCTAAGAGAATTAATCACAAACGTAGCCAAAGGAAATGCTGCAAATACAAACACCAAATTAGCAAAGTATAAAAGGAAAATACACTTTTCTTGGGATTTCAGCCTTGTCATTTCCAATTTTCTGCTCTTTGGACATGCTTGTATTCAAATTCTGAAACATCTATTCAGCATATCAATCCTAATTAGACAATCTGGGGCTGGGAAGGATGAGAGCCGGGTCATTTGCATAATTTAATCATAAATACTCAGTGATACATATTTCCAAATGCATTTGTACAATTATCTTTTCATCCTTGGGGCAATGGTATTAATATGATTAGGCAATATTTCTGGGGAAAAAACAGGCAAGTGTGCACTCTTTTTAACTGCAGCTCAGGGCGATATGAAAAATTAATTAATTTCTGAAGAAAATCAATTTCTCTACGTGACCACATTAGACACTGCTAAGCCAAGACAAGAGCCTTCCCTCAATCGGTATTTTTTATCAAGCCCTCAAAACACTGATTGTGTGCATATCCTCATCATAAAAAGACTAAAGAGATTGAAATTAGCCTAAAATGAATGTAATGGTATTAAACTGTCATGCCAGAGCTGCTTTTGGTTTCGACGATTGAGAAATGCGTCTTTAATAGCGTGTGGAAACTTTATTTAACCAAGCACTGACAACACTTGGCATTTCAGTTGCAGCCTTCTCAGCAGATTTTGCATTAAATCAACCAGACGAAAATGTATAAAGCAAGGAATGAATTAAAGGCATTATTCTGTTACCCTCTAACCTTAAAAAAATGTAGAGATATTCACTTTGACATATTTTCACTTGTCTGAAGTTCCCTGTTTATTTTACCAGGGGGAGACAGTGGGTGAAAGGGGGGGTCTTAAGCTGCCCTTTTCACATGGGTTGGGGGCATGGGTTTCAGTCAGCTAAACACCCAGTTGGCTAATGTCACGTTTTTTTTAAAGACACGTCTTTGTATGTTAATTAGCGCGGAAAAAAAGAATCGCATTTCTGGTTTAATTTGTATCATTTATACCCTCTCGGTCAACAGAAACGCTAGAAATTGCTCTATGCAAATCTGCTGCGTTCATTTAATTTGCATGAAGGTGCTTGAGCTAACTCCCGCTTCTAACAAGCTCATTTTTCATGCGTTTTGTCTTTCATCCTAATCTAGCATCTGTCATCCCTTTTTGAAGTTATTATCGGCCCAATTCCCTCCTGGACGCGGTTGCTGGGTGACCGGTATCTTAGCACCCACTTTGACAGGAACAGATGCGGATCTGATCAGCAGATTTCCCAGAGGGGCCTGAAATCACAAACAACTTTGTCGGAAAACAAACAGCGTGGATGTCTTGTTCGCCCAACCGTTCTTCTGTCCTTAACCCCCCCCCCCCCAAGCCCCCACGCACACCCTTCTTGCACAAGTCTCAATACACAATCACGCCCATCACACCAACATTGATGTCAGCCCCTGCGTGCAGAAGCTATGGTTGCCAGGGGCCAGCTTAGTGTAGGCATACATGATTCCTTCCTATGCAGATTGAATTATACATATAGTTTGTTTTGAGGGGGTGATTGGTGGGTTGCTTAAAGTTCTTGCCTAGCATTTGATAAATGTAATGTATTAGGTCTATGCATATGCATATTTTTCTACTATATCGAATATATCAGGATGCCATGTCCTGCTAGGAAGTTAAGTAAATAGGTGTTTCTTAAGGTAAAATTCTGCAACATGTTTTTCACCTTCGTAGGATTTTTTATCCTGTGTTCATGAGCAACTACTGGCATCTGTTGTCAACCATTTGCTGTCTTTTAGCGTCGGAAGTGTTAAGTGTTTATACGACTTAGACAAAATTATGTGTTTGGTTAAAATTTATCTAAATGTCTGTTATTAATTTTTATGATATTTGAGATTGTCTATTTATGAATTGGGTAATGTGCAATATTTCTGTAAGAATTTAATTCTTGGAAATAAAGTATTTTGATTGCGTGAGTACTGGCATCTGTGTGTGTGAAGGTTTATGTCTGTGTGTATTTCTTAATTTTTGTTTATGTTTTATGAATGAATGTACCTATACTTGCATATGAATTAATGGGCACATAATTGTGTATGGATCTTAAACACTGGTAATAACCGGAATGGTTAGGTCAGAGATTTCAATGAAAAGTCGTTTCTTGCTTTCTTAAAAACTTTGATGCTGTTCAATGAATCTGGAAGACTGTCCCAAAAAAAGTTCATCGATTTGGGTTGGTCATGGCAAGTTTCTTGCAGAGCTGTCAAGAGGGGCAAAAAAAAAAGGGACATTTTTCGTTGTAACTTGCATATGGATCTTCGCTCTCTACTACAGAAAAAGTGACTCAATGGAATTACACTAAAACTCAGCATGAAAGTAGAACTTTACTACGGGGAGTGCATTTTCTTGGTTTGGGATAAATTTGTTTGGGAATGTTTGAGAAATTAAGAGTAAGAAAGATAAATAGAAGTGGACCAGAAAGGCTGAAAAAGTTACAGAGTTAATTGAAATTGTGGATCATTTGTGGACCCACATTCAAAAAATAATTGACTTTAATTGGACAAGGGAACATTTTTCCCTGTGGTCCAGTTTGACTCCACATGTCCTGAAAAACAATGAAGACGACATAAGGGGTATTATTCATTGACACCGTTGGTCAGGTGGGGGCACCAGAGGGACCCCCCCCCCAGATCAAAATGTAAAAAGATAAGATTTTGCCACAGATGTGCAGAACAAAGGCAGGATTTGCAGACAACCGGCGAGCCTCCAAATGTTTGTGGTCCCCGGCTCACAGTTTGGGAACCCACGTCAACGACTCTTGGATCCTTGTTGGACCCCTGCAGAGTTTTGAAACACGTACCGGGTCTGCAAAACCAATAGGGGGCCCAACCAGCGTCCACAAGACTATATGGGTTTGTGAACTTGCACTGGGGTGCACATGCCCGGAAAGAAAGTAGGTTAGTGTTGCTTGGCAATTCAAAGGCTGTGGACAGTTGGGGTTGGGCACCCGTGGTGGGCAGGGTGCAGAGCCTGGCTGAAAGCCACGCCCTGCAGCTGGCCTCCACTGTACAGCGCCAAAGGCCAACCGAATGTGCATGACCTCGCAATATTTGCAACAATAAGAAACAACACCCAAAACATAATGTAATTAAATAACAACACATACTCAAACCAATAAATAGCACTACATTTATAGTCGACTCCTGCATAGAATTAGGGGCAATCTGATATGTTTACATTGGTAATTGGTTCTGTCGCAGGTCATGAGCATGAGTGAGATCATGACTATTGCAATTGGTGTGCATTGTGATTTGAAAGGCAGTTGTGTGAGTTATGGATCACAAAGCTACCCTTAACGTAAGAATTTCAGCAGTTTTTCGCTTTGGATCTGTAAGCGTAACTACCACAACAGTATTTAACTGTGTGTTTTTTTAAGTGAATGTCTCAGGTTTTGTTTAACATATGGTAAGGATTCAGAGCCAAAGCAAACCACAACTTCCCTTTAGCCTGTACCTATGTACAGGTGTTGTATGGACTCAGTATGTCTCCTTGTGGACACTTCTCACGTTTTGACAAATATTATGTACAGAATCTATCTTTTTATTTTTTTATTTTATGCCACCTTTGCGAAAACAAGTAGAATGAAAGTCCCCATCAGCCTCAAAGATTGTTAACAATTCCGCCCAAGGCCTCATGTGTAAATGTTCTCTTTTTCCATGTAGATTGTCCCAATGAAAATTGAGACTCAAAAAGCGGAAAAGTCTGAAATAAAAAATAAATCTGTGGAAACACCCAGGAATAAAATGAACACTGTAAAGATGGGGCAGGTGGAGTTCTGTTGTGTAGCCAAATGTAGGGCTCACAAGAAAAGAAAGCTGAATATTGTGCCGCCTTTTTGTTTCTAACAGGCTGAAAGTAGTGGAATCCGGCACTTGTGGGAGCTGTGGCATAAATTGCCTCCTTATACCTCACATTATACGTGCAACCTGATTCAGAAGCAACCTGCATTTAATGCTGGGTTTCCAAACACAGTCATTATACATAACCAACCTACGTCAATTTAAATGTTGTTTGGCTCTATCCAGGGAGCTGTTGTTAGACGAATACGCACATTTATATGAACAAAAAGTTGTCCTGCGTTTCTCAAAATCTGGAACAAAGGTAAAGGTGGGGAAAGTTCATGTTGTAATTTCAAAAAATGGATAATTCAAAGAGGGCGCCATGTTTTCAATAGAAAATCTGCGTGGCACTGTCACGTAACATCCACGTGCGGATGAAGACGGGTAAACGCGACCTCCATGTCTCCAGTAATAGGGGCTGAGCTGGGATCAGCGCCTGCCCTTCCCATGGGGCCGAAAGGCATAAATGCAATTCTCTGGTTTCATAAAAGAGGTCAAGTTTCGGCCCCTGGGGGGCCTTCTGCAATTTGAAGCCTGCAAGTTCAACTGGGCGCGCGGAGGAGATGGGGCCTGGGAACAATTAGCAGCAAAGACGGATGAAGGCAGCGGACACGGGTGTCTGTCTGTCTTTGATCATCGCGAGGCACGTACAGAATAGATAGCGCCGAGGTGTGCGCCTCAAGGTGTGTGCCCTCTGCAGACATGGCACACACCTGCCACGGACGCTGTGCTCCTCGCTCCCATTATGGTAACTTAAGAACCGTTGAGGCGCGGTTTAGACGAAAGTTTCTTAAACAGAAAAATAAACACTGTTTTACCGCCATATATGTCACAGAGGGTGGCGTGAAACAGCGCGCCTTAAAGTGTGTACATCAGCGAGTAACAGAATACGTATGAAAGGCTCGGTTTAAAACAGTGGCGTTTGTTTACAAGCCCCTTGCGCAGCTGGTGCGTCACTTTTAATATGGGAAAAAGTGACGCCCCAGCGGCGCAAGGTGCTTGTAGATAAGCCCCAGTGTGTCTTAAATAGGAGGCGCGCATCAACCAGGTAACAATACCTGCGCCAAAGTGTAAACTAACACGTCTTAAATACCGCGCCAAGTCACCTGTTACCGCCATAGGTATCCGAGAGGCTCGGTTTGAAACTGTGCGTTACCGCCACGCACGAATAAGAGGCTCGGTTTAAAGCAGCGCCTCGTAAATAGTGAGCACACTTTCAACGCATTACCGCCATACATGCATGGAAGGCTCTATATAAAAGAGCGCGTCTTACGCAGAGTTAGCGCTATCCCGCTCCGCTCCGCTCCGTTTTAGCGCTCGGTAATGGCACCGGCTTTGCGCACACCCCCTTGGCAGACCCTGCACATGAAAAGAAGACCTGCCTGTGATCCCGCTGCAGTTGCACTTTTATGGAGAGTGTGACGCTGTCCCAGGCGCCAGGCAGAGGGCTGTAAAAGTGATTGATTTTAATTAAACGGGACCACGGCAAGGTGCTCTCAAAGGCACGCCAAGCCCCCAGTTTCTGAGGCTGGTGTCAGTCAGTGGCTTGTGTGGGGGGCGGGGGGTAAGGGGGGGCGATAACGACAGGCCTCGCAGATGGGCCCTCTCAGGCCCGAGGGCACGTGTAGTACTGCATTCATGGGTGCTGTAGGAAATCACCTAAGGAATGGGTCCATGACACGCTTGCATAGCTGCTCCAGGAGGGTGTCTGCCTTTCACCTTTAGTCACTGTAAGAAAAGGCTCACAGCAACAAATATGTATAAGAATATCAGGATAAAAATGTGCGCATAGCATGTATCAAATGTCAATTGAGTCAGACACAAACATCGAGAAAAAAGATAAGAAATATTCGCCGGTTTGCCAGGGCACCCAATATGTCATCCATTTTAATAACTGCCAACCATTTTGAAAATGCTGATCGTTTTAGCTGCTTTAGCTGTTACTAATTGGGCTATTCACGTTTTTGAGCAAATGTACCAAAATGTTAGTTTTAAACGATTTTGGGAAGCAATGACTTTCTTAGAAAGGGACTTATCAGTTATATTTTGTTAGTTTGCTCTGAAACGGATGCGTGTTTGGAGGTCGGCGCGATGGCTCAGCGAGTTGAACTTTTGCTGCTGAAATAAATATACGTTTAGCTATAGGTTATGCTTTCGAGTTTCGTCACGGTCAACGCAGCCAATCACATTTCCAAAGTAAATGAATTGAGTGTAATTTAACCAAACAACAATAGCTCCTGCAATTTAAGGTGCTTAGACACTGAAAAAGTGTAGTATGAAGCACTAGATACAATACTTTTCCAAAGGCCCTTCAGTTTTTCTTACTTATGCACGCGCTCTCATTCAACAAACGTTCTGTCTAGGATAGCGATCAAAATAAGATGTCATTTTCTAATTAATTCTAAACTGGCCGTCAAGGATTATGAATGCGTGAATCTCAGCGGTCTTAATGCGAATGAAGAACTGGGCCATATAGGTCGGTCTTACAAGCATAGCCTCACTCTCGAAGACACTGTCCTTTTACCATGAATATATAAGCGCATCACGCGCATCCATGAGCTATCAATGTTGGACAATTTACCACAAGCCTTACAATTACTTAGTATGGCCATGAGAGTTTCACACCAGAAAAAAAGCAGCTTTAAAAGAAGCCAATCGTGTAAATGTGGCCAGCTCGTGTTTTGCACGAGTCCTTGTCTACAGCACGCACAGTCTGGTGCACGCTCCTCAGACAGCACTATTTCCTGGACAGCAGCGTTTTGAATACGCAGCACGGATTATAAGGACGCCACGAGCCGTGCTGATCTTTTCAAGGGGTCTCAGTCTGGGAATGCAGGCTTTTGATTTAAACGTGCAGGCGCCCATGCACCGTGTGCAGCCTGCCGCCCCGGCACACCCCTGAGGGGCGGCTGAGGTCCAAGGCGACTGTGCTCGGGTGAGCGGTCGTCACCATGAGATGGGAGGCATCGAAGGCAAACGGGCTCGGTGACGGGACAAATGCTTTTAGGGCGCTTTAGTTACACAGCTTCAAAAGATGTATTATGCCGAAGATCCCACAGATTAGGTGAAGTTGCCCAACGCTGCAGCTTTTATTGTTCTACTTTCACAGAGGGCGAACACACAGAGCACCCCCAACCACCCCAGCAACCCAAATGTGTGGTGCAATCGTCATACAGTAAAAATTCTGATCAAACTTAATAAAAAGGAAACAGCCACCTCCATGGGCACACCAAACGGTACTGACTTGGCTCACTCTAAAGAAACAGGCAAACTATGGGCCGAGCTTTCCACCGCGTTATTAAATGCAAAGCTGTGGTGACAACAACCGCCTGTCCTTCCAGCTAGAAAGTTCAATGAACTTGTACTCTCACTAATTGTAGCAACTTTAAAATAGTTTCATAGAGACTAGCTCTACCGTAACACGCGATACAGAAATAGCAACTATTGACGGTGTTCATTGTTGAACTGGCAACAATCGGGGAAATCAAAATAAAAAACACATAATAAAAAGTTAGCCTTTTTGTTCAACAGTGTGCATTAAATCGCTGCAGAGAAATCAAACAGTACTGGTAATTTCAAAGTCCAGTTTTGCAATTTCGAGTATTGTGTGTGTTTGTGTGTGTGTTTTGTCCATGTAGTGTGTTTTTGTCTGTGTATAGGTGTCTGCATATGTGTATTTGTGCATGTGTCTCTGTGTATGTGTGCATGCTCGTGTGACTGGAGGACCGTTTATGTCTGTGTTTGTATATGTATGTCTGAGCTATAAGGCTTGTTGGTGTACGACAAAAACAGTGAAAGTCAACCACAACCGTAGGCCCTATATTCCAGAAATGCCCATTAAAATAAGTGCAGTGTAAAATAAATACCGAAATGTCGCTCTGTGTTAGCTGGCACCAGTGTTGAAGGATCTTTAGAAAGAGTTGCCACGCAGGGCACCGTTTTACATTCACAAACACAACGCAAGCAAGCACTGTTGTAAACACAGCAGCTAGGGGCAGATTCAATCCTCAGCCAAACGCATTAAATATAAAACAACAAAGAGAGGAGACATAATATGTTTTTCTCTCCACTGGTGAATTATTCAAAGTGCATTTCACCAGCAGTCAGCGGAGCGTGTAAAATGCAAATGACGAGTTTAACCAACAGGGGGTGTCAGGCATGAATGTGACTTCTGGTGTTCTCCAGCAAGGACTAAAAGCCTTCCTTGAAGCTCTTCGTGTTCTGCGATGAAAAAACAGGGTTTTACTTTTACCAACGCAGAGAGTAGGTGATTTTATCGTAAATTGACTTGGTGTATTCATGAAAAATGTAAAACACGAACTGTCCGGAGATCGCCGGCTTCCTTATTTCAAACACCTGTTTGCCTTTCTGTGTTTAATGTCATACATGGGAAAATGTGTCTAAAAAATGTTTGAAAAACACAATCAAAAACAAAACAAGGGTGCACAACAGAGGAAAACACAAAGCTGGACCATTAGTTTAATTTGAAGCTCCATAACTTTTTCCTGGTCAGTTGTGGAATATAATAAAAATGTTATGTTACCTTGTCTTAAGTTATGTGTTAGGTTTTGTTGTGGCATATTTTATGTGTTGTTAGGCTGCTCTATGTTACATTTACTTTATGATCTGAAAGTTCAAGCACCTGACCTATCCGGGGTATTTTAATTCTGGTTTTCCCTTTCATGGAAAATATGGAATATCATCTTTTGTTTCGTGAAATTTGCTGTTTTTTTTGTTTTTTTTGTTTTCTGTTTTGTAAGACTGGGATCACAACCCCCATCACTGGTGTACAGTGGCAGGGAGGTGCCACGGCCTTATGGAATACGATCACATAATTCTTGTACAATTAACTATGTGAAAACATCTAGTTTAGTTTACTCAGTCCAGGCAAACAGTGGGTTTGCCTTGTAGCGGAAACAACAAGTGTAGATATAATAATTGTCTGAATATTCAGTGTTTCCCACTGGCGAGACCACGTGTGCTTGACAATAGCATCAGAGATTGCACCGGTGACCACACTCTGCCTGCAATCTAAGAAAGAGCCGCCATTTGTCACTGTCCATTATCTAAAGCTATGCGTCTTTTAACCCCTGAATGCCTGGGAGGGGTGGGGGAGGGGCATTCCAACACTGAAGGGTCAGTCCCTGTTGCACATGTGGGAAAGAATGAAAGATGGCGTGTCACACGCCTCGAATGTCGGCTTTCTGAGGCCTGCTAAAATCAAGGGTAACTTGTATAGATTGACGGGAAGTGTGCCATGAAGAGTAGTGGGGGATCCCACCAGTTTTTTTTATTTTTATTAGTGTACCCCCTAAAAAGAGGACTTCGAACCTACCTGCAGTGCTGCTGAAATGGGATAGAACTTTTTTTGTGCGAAATATGTGAGATAAACTTTCAAAAGAAACTAATGAAAGTGAGAAACTAGCTTCGAAGTTGTGCGCTTTCATATCAATTCAGTAACAAGGTGGTTAGTATTTACTCACAGTGGGGCGCTGTGTGTGCGTGTATATCGTGGCTCTATGGAGATGCCCTCCCAGAAGGAGATACTTTCCCACCACAAGATGATGAGACGTGTGGGAGGGAGACTGGCCTCTCAGAGGACTGGACACTTGCCCACCGAGAGGATGTGTGTCTCGGGGCTCAGTGGGGAGCAAGTGACCGACCTGTCAGAAGGCACGGAAGTTCACCCCACCGGGACTGTGTGTCTGCTGGCTCCTAACGGCAGGGGGTCACCTCTCAGAAGGAACTGATTCTCGCCCACCATGGGGCAGTGCGTATGGAGGCTGAGTGGGCCATGGAGCTGATCCCTCAGAAGGAAAGGTTACATCTGAAGACACTCTGTCGTCAACGTGTCCCTTCCGGCTCACTGGTGCACGTGTACTTCAGAGACGATTCTACCGAGGCATTTTCTAACACAGATGCAATAGACAGTGGCGACTGCTTTCAAACTGCGTGGTATGTTCGATTTGGTAGACACTGTGATTATTTTAAATGCTGAACACCAATCTCCGGAGTCAGCCTGTGTTTTTAAAGCATTGCCGCGTTTGGTGCTTTCGTTTCCAGCACTTGATGTCGCCTGAGGTGTTCCCCGCATCCAGGCTTGGGTTACACCCCCGAACTGTGCACACCATGTTGGTCTTTGGACCCACCTCGCGTGTGTTTGTGACTTTGTCGCACATGGGTAACTGTTCAGTGCACTCCAATAATGCCCTTTAAGTTAGAGGCCTCGGGGGCTGAAGAAACCCCCTTTCCTTAAACAAAACCTCCTTTGGAAGAGAGGAGCACGCCTGTGCTCCTGTTTCCACCAACTCTTCCAGAAGGGACTGGGGAGCCCCGGACTTCACGCACCCTACACCTGCATCGACTCGCTCCCACAGGAGGAGCCAGGAAACATCGTCGCAACACCCTGAGGGGAATGACGCCCTCGAGGAACGGAAACCCTCAGCCGTGCAGCCGCGACAGGCACGCAGGCGTCTCGGAGGCTCCAGCACTCCATGGAGTGTGTCCTCGATGTCAGTACACTGCACAGCCCGCGCTGCCCGGCCGCAGCCATGCTGGCTACCGAGAGAGTCACATACATGCCTGGTGCGGCGCCGAATCTAAAGCTAGCAGACCCCCTCTGGGGGACGTCTCCACACAGCCCGGGGAGAGGCTGGGAAGAGCCCGCAGCGCTCACTCAGGCAACCTGCGAGGTACGGGAATCAGTTTGCACTCATATACCCTCAGGCCAGCTGTGTTGTCATTGACTTGCCACGTGACACCACACACAGAACACCCCGTGACTACTTTCTAAGAACACATTAATGTAGTGAGTGCGTTTGAGTTGTGATATCTACTGCTGCTGGCTGCTACTACTAAGTAGGCAAATGCAGCTACAGCCTGTAAATGCCTACATGACTGGGTGTTTCCTGCACCTTTCGCACAATCTCCTTCACATACTAACTGCGCCCTGCACCTCCCTGCACGAAGGAAACTCGCATCTTCGTGATCTCCCAACGTGCCTCGTTCAAAGATTCGGATGGCGTTAGATGTGACCCCCCCCCTTGACCAAAGTCCTCCAGAGTTTAGGGGGTGTCTGCTGCAGGGAAGGAGGCAGTGGGTTTAAACCCTCCACAGGTCGTGCTTACTTGGTGGTGCCATGAATCCGGACCCATTGTATGAGGGCTCCGCACTCTAACGTCTTATCAGTTCAACCCAGCCCCCCTGAAAGTACACCAGCCCCGAGTGGATAGGGTGCATTGTCCACCCTGGCCCCTCTATGTCCCGGTCACACTCCAGCCTTCCCCGGGAGAGGCAGAGCTGCCTGCACCGGATGAGGGCACCAGCACCGTCAGTCAGCACTCCCCGGGCCGCCACTCCCGCCTCTTAGCTCGGATGCGCCGCTCGGCCCAACTTCGCTACGATGTGCTCTCCCTGCTCAGGGTTTAATCAGCTTTCCCTCCAGACACATCTCCCAACTCCCCGGCCTCCTTTTAACAGTTTAACGCGCCTGCTCGCTGCTGAGCACTTTGCTGCCGAATTCCGAGGAGGCTAAAGACCCCCCCCCCCCCACACACACACGACGTGATCTTCGGGTGGAGAGCGTGCTGCCAGGTGTGCTTGTTTATCTTTATGCTCTATGCAGACTGAAGGGCATCATGTATGTACGTGACAATGTCCACAAATAATCTCGCGAGTCAGACGCAAACTTTTAATCATGCCCTAAGTGTGGGCCCAAGATTCTGTTCACAGGTGCACTCGTATCGCCTCATTTAGCGCTGCACAAACACACACAACATAATATCACAATGTGGTGCCTGGGTGGAGGCAGTTAAATGTCTGAGACAGCTTTGGGGGGAGGGGTACACGATTGAGTTGAGTGTTGTGGTTTCGTATGTGAGTGTCCTCGGGCCGGTCTGCGGTAAAGTTTCGTTCTAGGGTGGCAGCGTTAGAGAGGTTTGGCTGCAGGGTAAGTTTTCAGACGGGAGTGTGGATGAGTTGTACAATATGTTTTCGGGAAGTGGGGAGGGGGGTTGTGCGACAGGATAATTAGAGTTCAGAGCACTTCGATATGAGCATGAGTTTTAAGGTACTTTTGGGATGTGGCTGAAGTTTTATGAGATGAGTTGTGGATGTTGTTTCAGACAGTGGTGGAGTTTATTGCGATGATCCAATGAATGCTTCTCAGCAGAGGGACTCAGAAGTGCCCCCCACGTTCTCCAGTCGATCTTCTCTGAAAACGGGGGAATGAGCCAAATTTGCCGAAATCTGCAAAGACAGCTGATGAAAACCGGGAATCTCCCGGTAAATACGGGACACCTGGTCACGCTAACTTAGTGAGAGGTGAGCACGTGGGTCACGCGTAGGTACTTTCAGGATGGGAAGGTTGCGTGAAATGTCGGGAGCGGGTTGGACTTTTTTGTATTAAATTGTAAGTGGAGCTGCGTCTTCAAGATGGGACGGTGCACCTTATGACAGGGTTGGCTGGGAGAATGCAGACGGCTGGACGGCTGTACTTCGTCCCCGGAATAAGTTCTGAGGTAGTGCTGAAGACTATGGAATACGGTCGTGAGCTCGGTGGCTGTACTTCGGCTCTGGAATGAGGTTGCAACCTCGGTGGTGGTGCTGTGACGAGCTTGGCGGTGGCTCTCGGCTCTGGAATAAGGTTGTGATCTCTGATGTGGTGCTGAATGCTCTAGAGAACGGTTGTGTGCTTGGAGGTGACACTTCGGTTCTGGAATATATTCGTGTGCTTTGAGGGGGCACTTCGGCTCTGGAATAAGGTTGTGTGCTTGGAGGTGACACTTCGGTTCTGGAATATATTCGTGTGCTTTGAGGGGGCACTTCGGCTCTGGAATAAGGTTGTGTGCTTTGAGGGGGCACTTCGGCTCTGGAATAAGGTTGTGTGCTTTGAGGGGGCACTTCGGCTCTGGAATAAGGTTGTGTGCTTTGAGGTGGCACTTCGGCTCTGGAATGAGGTTGTGTGCTTGGAGGTGACACTTCGGTTCTGGAATATATTCGTGTGCTTTGAGGGGGCACTTCGGCTCTGGAATAAGGTTGTGTGCTTTGAGGGGGCACTTCGGCTCTGGAATAAGGTTGTGTGCTTTGAGGGGGCACTTCGGCTCTGGAATAAGGTTGTGTGCTTTGAGGTGGCACTTCGGCTCTGGAATAAGGTTGTGTGCTTTGAGGTGGCACTTCGGCTCTGGAATATGGTCATGTGCTTTCAGGTGGCACTTCTGCTTTGGAAACGGTTGTGAGCTTTCAGGTGGCACTTCGGCTCTGGAATATGGCTGTGAGCTCTGAGGTGGCACTTCGGCTCTGGAAATTAGTTATGAACTCTAGTGAGTTGCCGAAGGCTCTGGAATACGATTGTAAGCTCGGTGGTTGGACTTCGGCTCTGGCAGATGGCTGTGAGGTTTGAGTTTCAGCTGACGGTTCGGGCGATGCTGAAGCATAGGCGTTGGGACATCTGTCTGGGACATTACTACAGGGTCTGGGGGCACCGAGGAGGCGTTACGGGCTCTATGACTGTGTTACAGGTTTTGGGGGACTTAAAGGCTAGGGGGTCCCAGCACAAGAGACTGCTGTGGGTTCTCTGTTGTCTTATCAGAAAGTTTGCAGCGCCCATGTGCCCTTAATATGGCTTTGCAGCGCCGTAAAATGATATCGGTACCACAAACATTCTGCTACGGCCCTGCTAGTCAAATATAGTACTGCTGGGTATAGGTTTGTGCTGGAGGCCATGGAGTGGTTGTGCGGGATATGAGGTGGCGCTGAAGGCTTAAGGGTGGTTTTGTGGTGGTGCAAAGGGAGGTGGTGCAGATTACGGTGGGGTTCCAGGCGATGGAGGTGCTGAGGTTCTAGAGTGGCACCAGGGGTTAGGGGTTGTGGTGTTGTTGCAGACTTTGAAGTGGTCATGCGCACTGCAGTTAATGATGCAGGTTACTCTGGGGTTGCAGGGCATTGTTGGGTGTGCTAGTGAAGGGTAGGTGTGGTGCTGAACGCCATGGGTGGTTTGCAGGCTCTGGGCGGCGGCGCCTCCTTCTTACCTGGCGTTGGTGCAGTCGTTGTAGAGCGTCTCGAAGTCGCGGCGGGAGATGAGCTTGCAGCGGTTGACGCCGGGCTGGATGGCCCCCAGCCCGCGCAGGATGCGCACCTGCTCCACGTTGCACACCACAGGGGTGATCTCCAGGCGCTTGAGCTTGGTGTAGACGGTGTGCAGGCCGCCCACTAGGTGCTTGAGGAAGAGGTCGAAGGCCTGCGGGAGGCAGATGAGCTCGGAGCCCTCCACGGTGAACGAGGCCACCTTGGCTCCGCGCAGCTCCACCATGCGGCACTCGTTGTTCTGCGGCGTGTTCTCCACCGGCGAGGGGGTAGAGTATACCGGCTTCCCGGGAGGGGCGGCGCCGCAGCCACCGGCCGCAGAGGTGGTGCTGATGGCTACGGCCAGCCCGGGGGTGCAGGCGCCGCCGCTGATGCCACCGCTGCCCGGGAGGAGGTTGGGGCTGCTGCCGCCTCCGCTGGTGCTAATGCCGCTCCCCGCGCTGCCGGGGGTGGGGGCGCTGGATGCCGCTGTCAGCAGGGGCTCCGGCCGGAAGAGTCCTGCACTGGAGGTGGTTGGAGGGGCCGTGGAGGCTACGGCCGGAGCGGCCAGGCACGGGGAGGGCGAGGAAGAGGACGAGGCGGTGGACGAGGAGGACGAGGACGAAGAGCTGGAGGAGCACACAGAGAGCGCCGCGGCCGCGGGCTGCAGGGGCACCAGCTGGGACTGGGGAATCAGAGCAGCCTGCACGGCCATGATGGTACCCAGCCCCGCTCCGCCAGCAAAAAGTTTAGCCCTTTGTAGAGGTGCTGGCAACTGAGTGGCGCCGGCGCCCCCTCCCTCGTCCAGGACGGCCGGGAGCTCGGAGTGGCACAGAAAGTGCCCAGGAGCGCGTCCGGTAGGGTCCGGGGCGGCTCCGTTCTCCTGGCTAGAGAGAAGTTGCGGCAGGTGCCGAGGGGCGGCGCGCTGGGCTGGGGTGCCCTCTCCTCGGGCAGCACATGGGTCTTGGGGGGCGCTGAGGGCGAGGGGTGCACTGACACCGTGGGGATGCGGGAGCCGGGAGTGCTGGCTGCCGCTGCCTGCGCTCTGGGCGAGTTGTTGTTGTCACACGGTGAGGAGAAAGAGAGGGGCGGAGCTCGCACACACGAGTTTCAAGAGAGATCTGTGTCTGGAGGCAGAGGCTGAGCCTAGAGAGCTCATCAGCGCAGACAGCTTTATTCTAATAGCAGCAGCGGCGGCCGGAGCAGGGGGAACACACAGCCCGAGACCAGAGGAGGGGGCGTGGTGGCTGCAGGATCAACACACAGCCACAGTGCAACTAGAGGGCACCGTGCTGAAACACGCCTCTACAGTTCCCGAAGACACCGCTACAGGTGAAAGCCACAGAAACTTCTCCACTGAAACACAAGTGAGGCATAAAGAACTAAAGATGTAATCTGCCACACTCAATCGCAGAACAACATTCTGTCTGAACACAGTTTTCACTACTGCTGCATGTGGAAACCACTGCACTAGTCCCAACTGATCCCACGAGGCGAGCATTCTCCTGACAGAAGCCACTTCAGCGCAAGGAGAAGCATAAAAACTAAAGAAATAACCTACCACACTCAACCGCAGATCATTCTGCCTGAACACAGTTGTCACACCGGTATATAAAGCTATAGCTATAGCTGGAAACTTCTGTAGTGGCAACTACTTATAGAAGCAAAATTACTATTGTTTTTTACTCTACAGAAGAATTTATTGAACTAAGTTGCCACACGCACTATTTAATCATAGTGTATATATCTTAAATAAAAGGATATTAAAAATAACAATGCAAATAAGTATAACATATCAAATTAGCTGAATACGTTGCGTACAGGTAACAATTAAATAAAGGTAAAAGTAGAGGAAAAAAAGAAATAAAACTAAAGGACTGTGATGAGAGTGGTCAGTGAAGAAGAAGAGATTAGGAGATTAAGAAGTAGGTGCAGGAATATATAGTCAATATTAACATATCATCATGCAATATTACAAGCTTACAATAAATAAGTGAGAAACAAAAATTCATGGAGGTTTAAGAACTTATTCCATTAAAGGATGTTGAAAAGTAGAGTTCCATGCAGAGATGTCTAATAAAATGGGAACTGGTGACCAAATAATGTCTCTTTTAACAACAAGTGAAATGGGAATGACATATGCTCTATCGAGTTTATATATGATTAAAACAGACACTCCTCTAGGAGAAAATGCTATAAACAAGCCAATAGCTTGCACCATGTCACTACACCTAGAAATCAGTACTGTGAAACTAGTACTGTGTAAATAAAAGACAGTGTAATACACCAGTGTCATCTTAAGCATTTGAGGGGCCCTGGACAAGAAATATTTTGGGGGCCCTTGTTTGGCACAACTTTGAATTTTATTGCCTTCTTTCTGTTAATTCAAGCCCTATGTTGCCTAACAATATTGATTTCTACGCTGAAGGTAGAGATACAGAAGCAAGCTAAAGAGAAAGTTCACTTTCCCAGGGGCCCCTCGGGAGGTAGGTCCCTGGGCAATTGCCCACTGTGCCCATGCCTTAAAACGTCTCTGTGATACACCACAAAGGACCACACTCACTTGTGTTTCTACTTTTCATAACCAGTATATTTCAAAGAGAACTTTCTTGCAATCCACTGGTGTACTACTTGGAAAGATATTGCAGTGTCACTGAAGATAACATTTAATTGAAGGTGGAAAGAAGTAAAGTGGTAACGCATTCAGAAAAGAATGCAGTGTAACTACAGATTCCGTTAACATTTTTCCATAGACACAAACTGTGACTGTGACATGCCAAGTAGAACCTTCTGCCGTCCTACAACATAGGGACACTAAAAGTATACCGACAGAAGAAAACACTGTGGTATCACAACAGGTAGAATCTGCTTTTATATCATTAGAAGTTTGGCCTACTGCAGTGCAACAAACCATGACTGTGCTTCAGAAGATAAGCATGCACTACAACAGTGCTGCGTAGATGGAAGTCACTAGTGTGACACCACAGACAGAAATCAATAAAGAGTCACTACTTGCAGAAGCTACCATATACAGGCGACAAGAGTGGAGCAACAGGTAGACACCACAACAGTGTTATTAGTGTAAGAAGCTACTATTGCCCAGCAAAAGTGAAATAACACGGCAACAGTGGGTAGAATTTATTACATGGTCAGGACAGACCGCAATATCTACAAAGTTCAATAGGCAGACACTGCTACAGTGAAACTACTGATATGAACCACTACAGGGTCACTCCCAGTACAATTAATTACTGTTGTAATTACTTACTTGTAATTCCATTATTCTGATTCTTTAAGATCTCGTTCCAATCTTGTTTATGAGGAGCACATCTCCTTCTGCAGACTATTGTAGTCCTTTCGCTGTTTTTCAAGTTTAAATAAGAGTGCATCCCAGTATAAAAGCCCCTCTTCCTTCCCAGAAATCCTGTCTTATCCACTCGACAAAACCTAACCTGAAAATGCATAACCTGATAGGGCGGGCTGGTCTTAATGACTGGAGTGAGGAAGAAAAGACTCAGAGTAATGGAATTATTGGTAAATAGATGGAATACTTTACTGCATGATTAATTTAAATCCTTACAATCTGGGACCCCGAAAAGGAGAGAAGCACCACAAATAAATACAAATAAATGCATATATGTAAAACATTGGCTAAGATCATTATAAAAGGAGTGATGCGTCAAGATCAAAATGCATTGAGAGAACATTAATATTAAGTGGGCTGTTCCTCCATAAACTAGAAAAGGCTCCCTTTTGCCCCAATTCAGTTATTATTAGAGGCCAAAGTGGGGGGAAGTTAGTTAGCGAACCTTTAGAGCACTGTCAAGTTAATCACTGTGAGTGTATGAAATTCGGCACAAGGGTGGACTCGGGGACCAGCCGAGAGGCCAGGAAAACAACTGCAGTTTTCATGAATTTCACAAAGTGGGTGGCTAGCTGTGTGGATTCACCTCTCAGTCACGCTTCTACAGCGCCTCAGCGAGTCTGGACATTTAAGATCAGAGGCGGCTCCTCCGCTATGGCGGAGGAGCGTCTCCCCACTGCTGGAACCAGCAGACGCACATAAAATAAAATGATGATAAAGCAGTTTTATGAACAGCTTTGTTATCATTATATTTTACACCAGAGCTGCCGCCGAGTCTTGAGGTTGGGGCTTCCGGCAGCAGAATGAGTGGTGGGGTCAGGGCACGGCGGCCAAACCGACATACGCACTTGGATATATCCAAGCTATTGCTTGGAGATATCCTCAGGGCTCAGGAGCACAGGCTCCCAGTCACTGCTGGAGTGTGGAACCAGCCCGCTCCACCCAATCCCTACGCTTCTCTCATGCTGGGTAATACCAGCAAGAGAGTAGCGTCTGGATTTGCGCAGGGCACTCTGGGAGCCTGTGTGAGAATTGTCATGTCGGCAGCAGAAGTGGCGACGTAGCGGCGGATGTCAGGATTCAGGTAATTTTTTTTTTTTTTTTTAATCCTCCACCCCCCGCCCACCGATTTACCCAGCTAACGGCTGCCACTGTTTAAGATGCATCAAACTGGTCAAAGCCAGAACTTCCTTAGGGGGAGCAGCTCATCACAGATTCAAAGTGCATGGGTCAGTGATTCCTCTCCCTTCGGGCAGATCGGCATTGTCTGTCAGTGTCATCCAGGTTCCTTTGGCCATACCAATAAGACTTCAGAGGAACTAATCCGAAGTGCAAGCCCATTAGCTGACGTTTCGTGGTCCAGTTGAGGGCCAGAGAAAAATAGGGTTTGAGGATCACTGGCTCGTACAGTGTAGAGGCCATCCCTCTGTGACCCAATTTCTTCACAGCTTGCACATCAGGATCCATCAATATTAGTCTAGCTTGTTTAATCAGCAGTTTAGCCACCATTGGTGCTGGCAGGCCACTTGTCCAGATTACATGTGCTTCCAGGGCCTCAAGGGCATGGTTTACGTACTTATGGCAGTTTCTTTTCAGTTCATAGATAAAGTTTTTTAAAATGCGGTCCTTCACCTGCTTGGCTTTCAGGATATAGGCTAGGAACTTGGATTTTAATAGCCAGTGCTTCAAGGCTAACCCTAACAGATTTGTTTGAGCATGTGATGCTCAGTTTGGAAGTGAAACTACTCTTCGGTAACAAGAGGACTGTGCTCTGTCTAACCAATTGCTAATTTTATCTCTAAATGTCAATACCCCATAGGCAATGGTACGGAGAACTTTGCATCCCATTACCTTCAGAAGAGGGGATAAATCTAGATTCATCATTGATTTTTGCACTTTATAGAAAGCCCATTCTAAGGAATTTGCTGCCCCCTGTTGGGCGTTAATGTGCATTGCCAAATGGTCTCTATGGTCCAGCCAAACCCCCAGATGTTTTTCGGAGTCCACCACCTCAATGGCCTTCCCTGAATGAACCATGTCCCCCTTTTTACCAGTTTGAGGGAGATTACCATTACCTTTATTTTCATTACGTTAACTTTTAGATGATTGGCCTTGCAGTAGACAGCGAGTGCATTAAAGAGTCTCAGGAGGCCTATCGGCATTTGGTACAAAAGGACCAAGTCATCTGCATACTGGAGTGATTGAATTTTGAGACCGGCCATTTTAGGTAGAAATGCCCTCAGTGGTGCCAGGTGGCCTGGGAGGTTGGCCAGGTACAGATTAAATAAAAGTGGTGCCAGTATGCAGCGATGCTTCAGTCCTTTGTTTGTCCAGATTTTGCCTGTGGTGGTCCATTCTGCACTAAATCTGATCTTAACCCAGGTGTCAGAGTAAAGGGTGATGATGGCTTTTAATACATTTTGAGGGATGCCCCAGGTGTTAAGATTTGCCCATAGTTTTGGTCGCGATACACTGTCGATTGCTTTTTGGAAATTGATGAACCCAGCATAGAGGGCCTTGCCCTTGGCTGCCATTATGGCTTCTATCAGGTGAGTGATGCAGATGAGGTTGTCTTCAATACAGCAGCCCTTTTGAAAGCCGGTTTGAGTCAGGGGGATCAGCTTCCTTTCCTCCGCCCAGGCTTGGAGCTCCTGGTTTAATATGTTAGCATACCACCTCCCTTCATTATCGTGATCAGTCGATAGTCCCCGGGCACGATCGCAAGCCTTTCTTATGCACAGGGAGCTAAAGTGAGCCCGTCCATGTTTCAGGGAGGGTTGCCCCCAATAGGTACTCCTGGAATAAAAGTGCCATTACTGAGGCCCAATGGGATGGAGCCCATTTATAGTCCGTGGCCAGAATGCCACTGGGACCGGGAGCACCAGCTGCTCGCATTGACTTGATGGCTGATGCTACTTGGACCTGGCTTATTGATCGCGTATCTGAGGGGTCAGAGCCAGGTTGCACCATTAGCTATTTAGGGGCCTTCACTGGTGACCTTTTGGTACATAATTGTACTATTACCTCCTTGTTTACTTCCTCACTCCAGGCATTATTTAAGAGGCATATCCAACCAATTCATAGTTTTGGGTCACAGAAAGCCAAGCAATCAGAATTAATGCCACAAGAAAAGAAAAAAATTAGCAAAAAAATCAGCAACAGTTTAAGACTTCACTGTTGCTGACAGTACTCTTCTTTCAAAATGTTCCAAACCCTCAGTATCACACTGAGTTCTGTAACAGCGGAGGCCTGCAGCACGACTTGCCATACTACCTGTCCTCTCCCTTAATACTAATAATGAAGCGTCAGCTGATGTGACTACCGTTTGGTCTAATTCCACTACTGGCATATAAGTATGGCCAATGGTACAAGGAAGTATCAGCCACTCAGTGCTGACTATGTGGGGGAAATAATGAAACACTAGTCCATATACTGTGTATTTGTGCGAAACTGCGCCCATTGAGAACTTACTGGCTTTTCCCAATCTGGCGCATTTTAAACATGCAGACATGCCAAGAAGCCCTGGTAGAGCGCTTGAAAGGCGACTCAGTGCAATTAGCCACACGCTTTATGAAATATATGACAGCTGTAAAAGCCATGTTGGACTTGGAGAACTCTATAGAACTATAATGTAAAAAGCTGTGTCCACGGTTCCCCGATCTTCCCCTTTTTAAAGTTGATTAATTGGCGCACCAATTTTTTAACTTAAGAATAACAGACTCATAATTTGACTCATGTTTTTACACAATGTTGGAAACCATACATTTTAGCTTTGATTTGAATCAAACATGATTGCAATGATTTTAAGTAATTGTGCAATAAAAAAAATATATATCAAAATTATCTGTAATGAGTTACGCAAAGAGACGTTTTAAAGCATGGGCAAAGTGGGATCTGGCCCAGGGCCCCAGCCTTTCAGGTCCCCCCCTGATAGAGCCAGCTCTGTTCTGCAGAGAGTTTTGCCCCGATGACCTTGAATATATCTTAAAGGAATTGTTTTAAGTACTGGTTTCTTTTAATTTATTTTTCATGTGGGTCAAGTGTGAGAATCTGTTGCAGGCAAATGTTGTGTTTATGTTTCATGCAACAGCCATAAAAGAAAGTTTCTTTTAGATCAAAACAGGGCCTCACTTATGAGAAATGGGAGGGTGTCAGAGAGATTATTTGCAGTAATACTAGTGAGCTGCAGCTGTGTTACAATATTGAAAACACATCATTATCCCTGAATATTAGATGTAAACACATTTAGAATTTGGATGAGTGTACCTGTGCAGTGCCAGTGACCTGGCCAAGAGAGGGCATGAAAGAACTGATCCCGGATTGTACATTCAAAGCTGTTCCGAATACGGGCCCCCAAAATCAGTTTGGCCCCCAAAATCCTTAAGATGTCCCTGGTTACACATGTAGAAGGGAGAGCCCAAGTGGCTGCTCTGCAAATCTCCACTATTGAGGCCCCTTGAACCTCAACCCAAGAATTAGACACACTTTTGGTAGACCTGCCCTGAACCTCTCCTGCAAAGGCAACAAGGTGATGGATGGAATGCTTGAATTAATCTCAGCCACTAGGAATCGCTCAGGGCCGCATCCCAATCCATCGTTTTATTGTTCCCCA
This sequence comes from Calotriton arnoldi, assembly GCA_963921515.1. NCBI lineage: Eukaryota > Metazoa > Chordata > Amphibia > Caudata > Salamandridae > Calotriton > Calotriton arnoldi. The sequence continues at coordinate 1,536,518 of CAWUFW010003598.1, forward strand.
TGCCACCTCAGTTTGGACCCAGCCATATGCAAATCAGTCTTGTTCCTGCTCCTTATGGGAACAGTCCAGCTAGAACTGCCTGGCCAGGTCCTCCCTGAAGCAGAACACAAGCAACTTAGGACCGGTTTCACCCTAGTTTAGGACTCTTTATCCAGGTATAGCTTGATTCCAGTGGTACAGTGAGCCCGGAACCCATCCTCCGAGGGGGGAAAAGATGGAGGCCGGTTGATGCGGCCTTGCGTGTGCTGCTCTCTATCCTCACCACCCCTCACCCACCACTAGCCCAGCAATAGCTGAAGGATTGCTGATACCTAATGGACCAAATGCGGATGATCCTTGTCAGTGGTGGCTGCTCAGGATCTGAATCGGTGGAGCAACGGGGACCGGGGGGGGGGGTTTATAAAAATAAGCACAGACAAAAGACATTATGTTTTAAAACTTATCTGTCACTGCAGTCACCGCATTGCTCCTCTACCGATCCTGATCCTGGTCCGTTTCCGGGCTGGTCAAACTGCGCAGGCTCCCAGATGCCAATTCTTGATGCTTCTCTCATGCTGGGAATATTATTCCCAGCATGAGAGAAGTGCTGGGATTTGTCTGAGCGCCCTGGTTCGACACTCAGACAGGGACTGGGAGCCTGTGGCTTTTCTCCACCTGGCTGTACAACACAGCTGGGCAGAGAAATGCTAAGTGCGCATAAGGGTTTGACCTGCCTAAGATGGCTGGCCAAACCGTCATGCGCACTTAGTAGTGCCCATCATCCCTCCTCCCCTCTGCTGTTGCACATAGAGCACATGGCTCTGTCCGCCTTATGACGCGCTCACTGGCAGCCTCAGGAAAGAAGAAAAATAAAATTATAATAAAATTGGCTTATTATCATCTTATTTTTCAAGTGTTTAACTCTGCTGCCACCTAGTGGGGCGACGCTCCTCCGCCCCTGATCCTCATGTTTGTAGCTGGCAGTTACTGTACCTCCCCCTGGAGGATTCGACTCCAACGACCATCATGTAACACCGTAATATCCTCAGTCAAGCCAGTGAGGGCCAGCTCCTCAAGGAGTCTGCAGAGGGCGGTCCGAAACAGCGCGATGCAGCCTGCTGGCCTGAGTAAGTGGAGAGAGGCAGTCAATGATGGGGCAGACTGTTTGCAAGCTCCTGGCGTCTGAGAGCGGCAGCGCCCTGCTCTCTCAGGACTTGCTGGAGCTGGGAGTGCTACTGGAGGAGAATTCGCCTGAGGCTGTCAGGCTGCTTGAAGCTCTCCAGTGTGGTGAACCTGCTCCCTCAAATATTCCTGCAGCTGAACCCTCTGACTGCAACAATATTCCAACTGCCAACTAAACAGGTATTATTGCAACATTGTTCCCTCCTTTGGCTGCATGCTGCTTACAGGACACAATGAGACAGTTACTGATATACTGGGTGCCTCACAGACTATGTTCCCCGAGAGTTCCGATGAGCCTGGGTCCAGTAGTTCGGCCCTACATGATTTGATGGTGGTGGAAAGGGATCCTAAAGGTTCTAATCTGTTGGATCTGTTCAGTTCTGCTTCCTCATCTAATAATAATGGCATAAGAGAGGCATGTGCTCCCCAAATAGGCAGAAAGGGTAATCCTGTCATTCTATCAGATAAAACTCCTCAATGTTATGTTAGCCAATTTGTAAAGCGCAACGTATACCCGGAGGTGTCTTGGCGCTGATTCCATGAGCAACGGTGAGAGGAGAAAGAGAGCCTACTGATTGAAAAGCCATGTTTTCAGGTGCTTCCTAAATTGGAGTAGGGAAGGGGCCGATCTTATGTCGAGTGGGAGGAGGTTCCAGGAAGTAGCTGCTCTGACCACTAAACTGCTACCACCCCATTTGGATTTTTTGAATCTGATAGAATTAATTTTAAACATGCCTGATGATCTTAGATTTCTGGTAGGGTGTACCAGGATAGGGCTTTCTTCAGGAAAATGGGTCCAGAATCGTGGAGGGCTTTAAGGTCAGACAAAGAGTCTGAAACTTGATTCTATTATTGACCTTCAACCAGTGAAGGTCTTTAAGTGCGGCAGAGACCGAATGGTGCCTAGGCACTCCCAGTAACAGTCTGGCTGTGGAGTTCTGGAGAACTTGCAATTTGTTCAGATATTGGGCCTGCATGCCAATGTAAAGGCCATTGCAATAGTTTATCTTTGATAGTATTAATGTGGAGATAACTGACTTCCTAACAGAGATAGGCAGAAAGATTAATATTTTTTTAAGTATTCTTAAGGTGTTATAAGAAGAGGAAATCACTGTATTGATTTGTTCACCTAGGAGTAAACGATTATCAATGATGACCCCTAAACTTTTGGCTTTACTGGTAGGAACGGGAAGGGGCAAGGAGCCGACCAGAAGTTAGGGTTGTTGCCAAGTATAATCACCTCAGTCTTCCCAGCATTGAGCTTGAGGCAATGTTTGTTCATCCAGACATTGATATGCTTCATACAATTATGAATGCGAAGACTGGTATAATTTGCATTATTAGAGGCTGAAAGCACGATTTGCGTGTCATCCGCATACGAGGTGAGAGAGAAACCGAAGGATTGAACAAGTGGGGCCAGTTCTGCAACATACACATTAAAAAGGGTGGGACTAAGCGAAGAACCCTGCAGAACACCACAGGGCAGACAAAAAAAGTTCGAAGAGAAGGCATCAATGTTAATGATGTTCTCCCTGTCTGACAGGAAGGAGGAAACTAGTTTTAAGGCGAGATTTTTAATACCTTTTGCTTCCAAACAGTGGATCAGAGTAGAAAATGCTGCGGACAGGTCCATTAGGATAAGAGCGGCTGATCCACCCTCATCCAGGATAAACTTCAGTTTATCAGTGGCCTTGATCACGGCAGTCTCTGTGCTGTGTTCCGATCTGAACCCGAATTGGGTGGAATCCAGGCAATTAAAGTCCTTGATGAACTGATTTAATTGAATATTCATCACCTTTTCGACTATTTTGGCGGGGAAGGGAAGTCTGGAGATTGGCCGATAGTTGACTGGATCTCCAGGGTCCAGATTTGATTTTTTCAACAGCGGCAGAATGGAGTCTCGTTTCCATTGTGATGGGAAGATTCCTGTTCTAAACATGGTGTTAAACATGTCAGAGAGGTGGGCTGCAATAATGCCAGCGACCAGCTTAATAACTGAGGGTGGGCACAGATCATCCAGGGAGCCTGATTAGGTGGTCAAAATAAGGTCTTTTATTTGCGTGGTGATCGTGAGTGCTTGGTAGACAATCCATGAGGGGGTTAAAACCACATCCACCAATGCGCTGTTCAAATTACTTCAGTACTTCGTGATCCATCAGGTATATTTAGCTCCTTATAGGCTGTAGGCCATGAACCCGGATCGATCGGCGGACTGCCCCAGATGCGGGGGGCAGTCTGCTGATTTCTTGCATATGTTATGGAGTTGCCCCGGAATAGACAGATTCTGGCGATCTGTCATACTGAGGCTCAACTCGGTCACTGGGTGGGGGATGCCCGGGGAGATAGCCCAGTGCCTGTTGGGGCACATCCCGTTCTGTAAGAAGAAAAAGCTGAGCAGGAAGTTCCTTATTCTGGGTTTGCTTATGGCCAAACTCAGGATTGTGATAGGGTGTCTGTCCCCGAGACACCCGATGGTTGATGATTGGTTGAGAGATATGGCTGAAAGGATAAACGCTGAGGGGAGTCACATGAAAAAGACGTGCAGGGATGAAAAGCTGGAGTATGACATGAGGGCTTGGGCGGCAATGCTCAGAGAATTATTGACGCTGCCAGATGAGTTACCCCCATAGATCAGGGGGGCTGTGAAAACTTGATATAGATGATACGGAGACTTATCGGTGCGGAGAGATCGACTCTGATTACCCCATTCAGATTTTGTGTGATTATGGTCTACCAGGCCGATTATTAATTACCCTAATGCAGTGCTGTACTTAATCACTTCTTCCTCATATGTGGAGACTTGAGCCGGGGGGGGCAGGGGAGGGGGAGTCAATATATTTTGTAAAAGTACTAATAAGCTGAGATTCAGAACAATGGCTCTCAGATGTCAATGTATTTTCTTTGTCCCTGAAATGCTAATAAAAACTATATTAAAAAAAAACCTCCTCTTGTTGGAAAGTGCACTATCAAATATAAGGGCCAGCACCCCCCAACACCATATCGGATTGCTCTCGGAATAGGAGAAAGGGAGAAGGTAGTGGCACTCTAACAGGCATGAATAATGGCAAATCCACTCCCAACCAGAAGATGAAACTTCTAAAAGGAAGGGAGTGTGACTCAGCTGAGGCTCCTTCTAAAGTCAATAATCTACGGCAATGGGTCATCCTTAACTCAAAAAAGAGCTTGATGCCCCCAGTAATGGGCAATAATGCTGGTGATATTCTACCTGATTTAACCCAACTATCAGCAGGAGCGTGAGCTCAAATCAAGTGTCTTGGACATACCTCAATCCGATCAGTCTAGCTCACCCACCCTTGTACAACAATCTCATCGGAAGGTTCTGAGGAGACCTGAGGGGGGGCAATCGTCTGTTTATACCTTACCTGAATCGTCAATTAACAGCTTCAAGCCTCTCATAGCCAGCCGAGGTCCAGCAGCTACCATGTCTGGGGGTGTTGGTGATGCAGACTCAGTAAACACTGGTCCCGTAGCCAGTCCGCACCAGAGTCTACACTTTCAACAATACTACAACTGCTACAGACTCAGCGTTTCAAGGTGCTACATCATTATGCTCAGGCACAAGCATATAATCTACAGCTGCAACAATCACTAGCTGTCATTGCAGGAAAGGTTTCAACACTTACTACCCAGCTCTCTGACCTGCAACACAGAGGGGCTGGCACAGAAAAGGTCGGATCGGCCTCCGCTAAGACTGTCAGAGAACATGATGGTCTGCTTACTCTGGAACAATCTAAGTTGGAAGACCTGGAAAACCGTCATCGGCGCAACAACCTTAGGGTCTTTGGGATTCTGGAAGGAGAGGAGGGAGATGACCTGCAGCAGTTTGTCGTGTAACTGTTCTCCAGAGCTTTTCCTGGATTGTCGGACTGGGATATGGACTCCCACTGAGAGGGGACAGCTCCAAAAGTGACAAAGCCCCACCTCGGCCTATCCTGATATTCATTGGCAACTTTTTACTCAGACAAGCAATCTATTTGAAAGCTCATCCATCATCCCCGATCTCGGCTGACTCTCTGTCTTTCTTTGTGAGGTCGGGGGGTGTTGGAAAAAATGAGCTGCTGTATCTATTTTCTTTCTATGGAGATGAATTCCTTTTTTGAATATTATTGGAATTTAACAGAAATCATGGCTGTTGATAATTATGTATCATGACACAATTTAGGGTAATGTGATGGAATGTAGCTGACCTTAATTGACTCTTGATGCGCCGGATGGTTAAGGAGGAAATCGTCGCCTACAAACCCCTTATAGTAAGTTTAACTGAGACTCACCTTGCATATAAAGATCGCTCTCTCCTGAGGCAGTTTGGGTATAAAATTGTCACTAGCACATGTGAAATAGTAGATATTCATGGTGTTGCCATACTACGTTCTAGACATCTGGATTGCACTGTGCTAAAAGCTTCCTGTGATCCTTGAGGTAGGTGGGCGATAGCCCAATTGCTGGTCTTCGGGAAAAAACATACCTGTGAGGAATATGGCCCTAATGTTGATGACCCTGGGCTGTTTTGATCAGTTGAGAATAAATTTACTGGACTGATCTGGGGATATCGTACTGCTGGGTGATTTTAACTGTATAATGAATAATTATATTGATACTACTAACTATAAGGCCCACCACCGCATGGCTAAAACCAGGGCTTCAATTCTTAAGAAACTTTGGGTTCATAGCTTGGTGGATTTATGGATGACCCTTTAACCAGAGAAACCAGGCTTTACATAGTTTTCTGCCCCTCATAAACAATATTCCAGAATTGACATGATTTTTATAGGCCCACAGCTGGCGCAATCCTCTAAAATGGAGGTTTGTCCCAAACGTTTTTCAGATTATAACCCAGTCCTGGTAACGATGGCGCTACTGGAGAAAAGTAAAGAGGAATGCTGTTTTACTTTCCCATGTGCACTTTCATCCAACTTCACTTATATAACTCGTATGTCTGATCAGTTGAAGGATTTTGTGGCGGCGAATCAGGATTCTGCTTTGCCCCATGTTGGATGGGATTCTATATAACCTTTTATCTGGGAGGTTACCATACAGTTTATCTTGGAATTAAGTAAGCAGGGTAAGCAGCTGGTCGCTAAGCTCTGTACACAATTATTGGCGACGGAATTTCAACATGCCCAAGCTGTTGGGGAGAAAAATCCGGGTGAACACTCAATTTATCTCCAATTGGTCCATTTACACTCACTACTTGATCAGAACCTTCGGGAAAGGGTGGCTGCCGAATACTATAACAATCAGGCTATCCAATTCGAATATGGGGGAAATATTGGATGGGTCCTATCGTACCGGATTGCCAAAAAAAGGCATAGGAATATCATTAAGTCAGTTAAAGATAAAGATGGTGTTTTGCACTCCGATCCATTGGTTATAGGTTAGCTGTTCACTGTCTTGTATAGAGATTTGCATGCTCCCGCTGCTCTAGTTAATAAACATTTGATTGACGAATATATACAGAGGACTGATTTGCCTTGACTGGAGCAAGATCAGAGGCTAATACTTGAGGAAGATATAACTGTTATCAAACTCTAATTTGCAATTAACACCTTGCCTTCGGTAAAAGCAGCCGGGGATGATACTATCCCCTTTGAGTTCTGCAAGGTATTTAGTAGAACACTTTTCCCTTTATATATGACTCTGATTATGCATGCTGATGGTGGAGGTGATACTCCAGACTCCTGGAAGACCACTTACATTATTATTTTTCTTAACCGCTTGCCTGCGGCAGGAATTCCAGCCAGGTGCTGGACATTCCAATCGCGGGCGTGGTCATGACGAGCTCAGCTCGTCATGCGCACACGCCCACCGCGCAGCATGACGAGCTGAGCTCGTCATGAGCATGGAACGGGTTAAAAAGGATAAACCCTCAGATGAGAGGGAATTCGACCGGCCCATTTCGCTGAGCAATTTAGATGCCAAAATATATGCTAAAGTCCTTCCTTCCAGACTGGCCCCTCTGGTCCAGTATATTGTCTCCCGCCAGCTGCCCAAATTTGTTCCTAGCAGGGACACTACCAGTCATACAAACACTGTTTTGGCAGTTTTCGATGTGGCCAGCACTACGGGTAGCAATGTGGGTATGAAATCACTAGACGCAGAGAAGGCCTTCAACCTGGTTGTATGGCTCTTTTTATGATCAGTCCTGATAGCTTTCGGCATTGGCAGTAGGGTCCTCTCCCGCGTTAGGTCCTTATATAAGAGTCCCACACCTAGGTTAATCCTAGAAGGGTATAGCTCACCCATTCAATATCTGTAGGGGCACGCACCAGGGCTGTACGTTGTCCCCGCTACTGTTCTCCCTGTATATCGAACCATATCTCTGGCTACTTGTCAATCCTTTTATTTAGCCAATAGTATCTAAAGGGATAGAACTGAAAATCAGTGCCGACGCAGATGATGTTGCAATCTATTCACTTAGTCCACAGGTAGCTATTGACCAAATATTGGTTGAGGCGGAAAGGTTTGGGGTAGTGTCCGGCTACAAGCTCAATTTCTACAAAACTCAGGATCTGCTTAGCCATCATGTAGAGATTCCAATTCTTGGAACCACTTCAGTTGCTACCTATCTTGGGGCTAAGATCTGCACTAAATTGGATTGTATTATTGATCTGAATTACACGTCCACCTTACAGGCAGTTAGTGTAAAGTTGCGATCCTGGAATCATCTTCCTATTTAATTATTAAGCCAACGCAACATAGTTAAGATGAACATTCTCCCCTAATTTCTATATCTATTTTGGGTGATTCCACTCCGGGTCCCTGATTCATTTTTCAGGCACCTCAAGGGGGCAGTTTTATTTGGGGCTACAAGAGAGCTAGATGGGCAATTTGTTATTTGAAACTCATGCCTAACTAAGGCGGATTTCAACTCCTCGATTTTAAGATGTATTTTTTGGCTGCCTTTTGCCATCATATTCGTTATCTGCTAATGGACCATGATACAGATTCTTCCGCGTTGGGGTATCAAATGGCTCTTGGAACGTAATTTAAGCTGTTTCTCAGTAGACGATCCGATCCAAATTACTTTAAATGGGTCCGGTTTAAGCTCCCCAAGGATTTTTATCGAATTTGGTGGGAAATTCGGGTCAAATTTGCTGTTCCATTTGTACATTCATTCACGTCCCTGTACGGCAATCCAAATTGTCCCCCCATATTTCATGATACTAAGGCTAAACTTTGGCATAAACAAGGTTTAAAAAACGTGGGTTGGCTTTTCGATGTGACCGGGTTCCGTACCTTCTCTTTTCTTCAAGCATGTTTTGGTCTCCCCCAACATTCTTCCTTTAAATACTTACAGATTCAGGACTACGCTCTTCGCAATCAGCTATGGTCAGTAGCTGGGGAGACCTCTAATGTTTTGAAGTATGCCCATACCACAGCTGATATGCTTTCAATTAGTTTATTTTACAAGGTTATGGCTGCCAATAAGGAAGACGATCGGCCCTTGCTTGTGGACAAGTGGAGAAGTAGTTTAGGAGAGACTATCTTAGCTGGTGAGATCTCCAATGCATTTGACATCAATAATCTCTCTGTTCTTTCCCTAAGTCTTAAAGTACATTTTAAAACTCTATGCAGGCTCTACTGTATGCTCAATAACATTTGTAAATAGGCCTTGGCACATACCAATAGTAAGACCTGCTGTCCTAAGTGTGGCCTGTATTCTGTGGACCTTGTCCATTGGTTCACTGGGTGCCCTATGTTAAAAGCATTCTGGTTGGGTACACAACGCATCTCTCCTTACATCTGGGATATGATAGGCGTTTCTTTGCTAAAGGCATTATGCTAGCTCATAAATGTGATGTCAACCCGAGAGCCTCTGCGCTGATTGCAATAGCAATTGTTACTGCTCGCCTATGCATTGCTAAAGCTTGGATCGATTCTACGCCCCCCCCCCCCATTATTTCTAATTGGTGGCCTATGCTCCGTCGGATCTTTGAGCTTGAAGCAGCTATTTTCAGAACCAAAGGCAACAGGGGTCACTAACAGCTTAAATATATTTGGGGCCAGACCTGTTTCTAGATGATGTTTGATTTTTTTTTGCTCTTGTTTTCTTCTAAGTACTCAGTGTTTTCTGCTATCCTGTTTCTGATGTTTTCTTATATTATGTTTAACAGTAACACTGAAATTATTGGCTTGTTACTTACTTTGGTATCTGCAACTCTAATATAAAAAAATTATTCTAAGCCACTGGCAATCGCTTGGGGCCGCATCCCAATCCAATATTTTTTGCCCACCATGCCACCTCAGTTTGGACTCAGCCATATGCAAATCAGCCTTGACCCTGCTACTTTTGGGAACAGTCCAGCGTAAACTGCCAGGCCAGGTCCTCCCTGCACCAGAACACAAGCAACCTATGACTGGTTTCATCCTAGTTACGGCTCTTCAGCTAGGTATAGCTTGGTTCCAGTGGCACAGTGAGCCCGGGACCCATGTCTGGTCATACCCGGCGCACTTAGGGCAGCAAATGCAAAGGTGATGGGTGGAATGCTTGAATCAATCTCAGCCACTGACAATCACTCGGCCCTCATCCCAATCCATCATTTTTTGCCCACCATGCCACCTGTTTGGACCCAGCCATATGCAAATAGGTCTTGACGCTGCTTCTTATGGGAACAGCCCTGTCCTAACTGCCAGGCCAGGTTCTTCCTGAACCAGAACGCAAGTAACCTAGGATCAGTTTCACCCTAGTTAGGGCTCTTTAGCCAAGTGTAGGTTGCTTCCAGTAGCACAGTGAACCTCACCTGGGCAAGGGAAGCCTTTCTTTGCATATGCACATACAATGAGAGACTAGATCAATCTGCTCAAAGAAGAAATAACAGTTTCGATACCCTTCTTGGTAGCACCGAAGTTGACAAACAAAGAATCAACTCTCCTAAAAGAAGCTAGTCTTTTGAGATAGATAAGAACTGTTATCCCAATATCCATTGCATGAAAAGTTACTTCTTTCCCAGAAACAGGAGTAGGAAAAAAAAGGGCAGAATTATTCCTGCTGCAAATGAAACTGAGAATGGATTTTGAGCAAAAAGAAGGATCTAATCTAAGAACGAGTTTGTCAGTTTAAATCTTTAACTACGGAGTCCTACATGGCAAATCCCTCAATTCTCTCAACCTTTTAATAGAAGAAATAAGGGACAATACCTTCCATGTCAGAAACTATAAGGAAACTGACTGTAATGGCTTGAAAGGGATTTCTGGGAAGGAGGAGGGGCACTTTATACCGGGCTGCACTCTTCTATCAAGTTAAGAAAAATTGAGATAGGAAAATAGTAGTCTATAGGAGAAGATGCAACACCTCTTCAAGAAAAAAACACCCACTACTGAAACAAATCACCACAATGGCACTACGGGTGCAATCCACTACTTAGCCATTAGACGTAAACATCACTTCATTGCCCAATAACGTATAAACTACTATAATGGCACACAGAAAGAAGTCAATACAGTGTCACGGCAGACAGAAACAAAAGCAGTGATACTAAAAAGAGAAGCAAATTACTTTTAAAAAACCCCAAACTATTAGATTGTCATTGCTTGGAGAATATACCAGAGGAGCAGTGGAGGCAGAAACCACAATCGTGTTATTAGAATTAGTTACCCTACAATTCAATGCAGGCAGAAAGTACAACAGTGTGAATGTATGTAAATATTGCTATATTATTGAAAACAGAAGCTACAACAATGCTACAAAAATTGCAAAACAATATAATGTCATTACATATAGAATCAGCTACAATGTCACTAAAAAGGCAGGAACCATTATGGAATCTCTACAGGTACAAATATTACATTATGCCTGTTGGTAGAAATCACTATAGGCAGGGTCACTGGAATTATGCAGTATTTGGGACCAAATTATTAGGCAGAGTTCACTACATTATGCAGCAAGAAAAAACAAATATACTGCATAATGTGACACATTCAGTGGCAGAAGTATTTCACCATTTCTGATTTTAACACACATTAATGCTGCCAGGGCAAATGTGCCACCACACTAGTACAAGTTTAATACCCAAATACAGCAATCATTAATTAAAAGATGATGAGTTAACTGTTATGTGGTGTTATTAGGCCTGGATAAGAAATCACCGTTTTACATGCACACGTTCTTAAGTTGCCTTCTCTCCCTAAACACTATAACATTTGACACACATTCATTTGCGTGCACATATGGGATAACATTCTTCAAACTCAGTTTGCTTACAACACCATTTCGTAGGCACTCTATCAAGACACCTTGAACATTCTGTACAAGGGCTAAGTTCAGCACGCAAGATGTTATTTGTTTTTTGGCTGCTCGGCGACAGAACTATCATAATAGAATAAACAATAGCGTCCTGACTGGGATTTCAACATGGCAACATGGAGGATGTTAATATATATATCTGACATCAAGCCTTTGTTTATTCAGAGGAGCATTTTGTTGGCACTGAGAGGTTGGTCCATGCTGGAATTTCAGCTTAGCTGGTTCCTGTCACCTCATGTGAAGAATGCTGTCTCACTCTACACCAAGGCGGGCAGCTTGCTGACACACACCCACAGGTAATGTGGAGTTAAACCACCCGGACAGGGATTTGACAGATCCACTCACCTTAGACACGATAGGGTAGTATGAGCTAGGTGGGAGTACATTATAGTACAGTACTTGTATGCACGCATATCATTTTCTGTAATCTGCAAAATGGTTGAATTGGTCATCTTTTTCACCATTCTCTTAATGCTAATAACATTATTATTTTTCCCTCTATTAATCATTGCAGTGCATGTATTTTACTCAAGAATCACAATGCTTCAATAGATATTTAAACCATATGTTGTGTATTTCTTGTGTATCTCTTTGGTTATGCATAAATAGCGAAAGCGTTCAAGATCTGTTACTATAATTTCTTTGGGGGATATGGGTTGTCATGTTCTGAGGTTGCACACACATTTGTTACCCTGTAGAGTTAGGGGTGCAGATGGTGCACTGTGAGCTAGTAAGGACTATAGGCCAACATATCCTGAGGGGTGTTCGGAATCAGTCTCGCACCAGCCCAAAGTTTATGTTGTCCAACAAATGCACAGTTTTACTTGAGAATGTACAAGCCGTATGACATAACCTTTGCCAGTGGTTTGCCACATGTGGCAGGGTTTAAAGTAACTTTTGATCATTTTATGTTTGAAACAATTCTTTGTTGATGCTGCAAGTTATGTGGCAGATAGCGCATTGTGGACCAGATGTATCATTGCATTGGTCACAAGAACTGGTTGCACTATTTCTGTGAACTGTGTGGAATATTGCAAACTAAGCTATGTAGTAATAGGTTGTTTTTCAAAATTCTGAATCAGAATGAGTTGTAATCCAGCCTACCTAATCAATATTTATTTGGTAGGTTGCCTATTGTGACTCAGTTTGATTGGCCACAATCAAAGGGATGGTGACCTGAAAGTGTCAGAAGACCACCATGTCTGTGATTATTCGAAAATAAAGTCTTTTTTTTTTAAGCAAATCATTTTCCTGGAAGGAAAAGGGCCACTTTTTTTTAATGTTCTTGTTTAAAAAGTTTCTCTGAGGGTTGGCAGTGCCCTCTGAACCACGTCCTTCTCATTCAGACACATTTTCCAAAACTCACAAAGGGGAAAGAGTCCTTTTGAAAATGAGTTATCACCCAAATTGGCTTCAGTAACTTCTCAATGGTTTACGACTGGAGATCCAGTCACAAACCATTGAAATATCTGATTCCATCTCAATATTTGGAAGAGACACCCAAAACACTTGGGTGCATGCTATCACCTAGGTAATCTGAATGATAGTGGCACTAAATTGCGGGGTCGGGGTGATGTTGATCTCAAGAACTATGAGGTAATGTGTCCATAGAGAGAAGATTCAAAACAGCTGTCAGAACCCCTTTCAGAAGGCCATGAGGCATGCAGAGGCTACTGGGCCCATCTGGGGTGGTTCAGGCTTTTTACTCCTGATGTCCCGGTGTTTGAGCTACTATGGATCTTGCTCAAACTGGGCCAAGTACCCCTTCTGCACTTGACTCTCAGTGGTAGCTGTGGTCGAGCAGTCAAGGCTCCCTTTAGGGTAAGTAGATACAGGTCAGTGAACACGACTCATAACTCAAAGTGCAAACAGTGTGAACAATAAATCTATGTTCAGCCAAATGCTTGCTTTTATCAGAAAAAGTAGCATTTTATTTCTAACTCTACACATCCAAAGAAATGCGACATTTAAATGCAACAACACAATCACCGTTGAGGTCGGGGCTCTAGTAGCTCTCAGGCGAATCCCTGTCCCTTCCTTCTTAGTGTAACATGTTCAGGGCTATTCCCCTTTCACTGGTTGCCGCATCAGGGAATGCAAACTATTAGGCCATACTCAAGAGTTCTCCCTTTTGACTCTTTAGGAACTTAGTCAAACGTATTTGTGGTTGTGCAGCACAGTTAGCAGCGACTTCCCCAGGCCCAACTGGCCCAGTTCACATCATACCCCCTCTTGCAGCACAGAGGAGTTCAGCGATACAGTGGGCACCTTCAAACGTGCACCTGCGAGTTCTGCTATGTTTGGAGAAGTCAGGCTGCTCGAGGCCCACACAGCAGCAACTGGCAGCGGAGGCTCTCTCTCCTAAGTAACCACTGCCGCAGATCTCCCAGATATCGGAGCACCTCTCTGCTTGCGAAGATGCGGTAAGTGGACTGTGGGGGAAGGAATCTTTTCTTCATCTCCCGACTGGAGCCAGGGAGGGTGTGACACCATCCACAGTGTCTTCGGCAGTCCTTAATGGTGAGTCGGGGTCAGTTTCCTCTCAGTGCGGGTACAGCCTGCGGATTTTAGCCTCAGTCACTCCTTCAGGCGGCAGCCCAAATCCTTTGGCAACGTTGGTACCGGCAGCCCTTGCTAGCATACAGGGTTGCTGCAGTATGGGGTATCCGAGTGCTGTCTCTCCCAGCACACGTGCCCTGGCCCAGACAGTCAGATGTTTTGGCCCTCCTTGAAGTGGTAACTAAACCGGTGGCCTGTTCTGGCATAGAGAGTCACCACAGTGCAACGGTATGCGCATAGCAAGACCTGCATGCCACTCAACACATGATCCTGTCTACGGCGGCCCTCTCCTGGCATTCAGGGATCCCAAAAACAATCTTGCACAGGGTGATGGCCTGATCGGTGCTCTGCCGAATCCTCACACCTCACACAGGGAGTCCTCACAGTAGGGCTCCCCACTGGACCTTGCTCCCTCCAATGCTATCTTTGTCTTCACAGGGCACACAAATCTTGGCAAGCAGGCAGGTGCTGGGTCTCCAGGCTCCAGGGCAGGTGGTCTTGGTTTCCCTGGGTGATGTCCCTTCAACCAGCAGGGAGACTAGCAGGCTTTGCCCCCCAGTCCTAGTCACAGGCAGATGTCTTGCAGAGCTTCCCCTTCTCACACAACCCATCTGGCTGCTTGGCACATGACACATTTTTAGGGACTCAGCCTCCCCTTCTTATAGTCCTTTTCCAGACACCAAATGTGCTTTAGGGTCGGGTCTTTGAAGTTTTGTATTGGGGTTCTCCTACTTTCGAAGTGGGCACTTCTTTTCATTTTCCTTCATGAAAGATGTCTGTCACAGCAGGCATGACTCTGAAGCCGATTGTCCACAACACTAATAATGGGAGTGACCAGAGTTCACACCTGGATGTCAGCCATAGAAAGGTAAATAGCCAAACTATAGCAAAATTTGGTCTTATTTTGCGAAAAATTGGAAAAAATGTTTCACAAGAGAGCATATGTTTTTTTTTCTTCGAAAAATGGCATCAGCTAAAAATTTGCTGTGCTTGGACCACCATCTTCTCAGCTTTCAGGAACAAGCACAGTTGTATCGAAAACTACTTGCAGCTAGTGGTGGAAACAGTTGTGAAACCCATGGCCGATCTTAGCAAGCTATACATTTTTGAAAAGTAGACTGAATTCTTGATTCAGAAACGGGTAATTAGAGTAGGTCTCCCAAGGGTTTCCCAAGAAACTAACTGTTAAAATACAGTAATAATGAGAATTAGTAGGAAAAAAACAGCCATTTTCATCTGTAGCTCCTTGCCAGAATAGCCTATTTATAAAAACAATATACCATTACGACCAACAGACCCTTCTGGTTGTGGCAATATATAGGGTTTGTAGGCTGCACAAAACATGCGCTACCCAGAGCCGATAACTGAGCTGCACCTTACAATGATTTTTCATTGTGTAACAACTATAAAGTCATTTATATGGTAGAATATAAAGAATAAAACATTAGTGGTGGGGGAGATCACCGAGCAGGAGTGTAGGAGAAGACTCCAAGCCCCAGCAGCAACCATGGCAGGGAGGTGGGCGACACCACCAGCTTGCACCCGGAGGCTCTTTACTTAAACAACTCAGCGCTCCCGCAGTGTGGGAAGATCACGGAGCAGGAGTTTGGGGGCAGACTTCAAGCCCCAGTGGCAACCATGGCAGGGAGGCCACCGATGCCATTAGCTCGCATCCGGGAACGCTTTACTTAAACAGCTCGGGGCTCCCACAACAAGGGGAGATCACCGAGCAGGAGTGTGGGGGCAGACTCCAAACCCCAGCAGCAACGGCAGAAGAGAGGCTGCTGACGCCACCAGCACGCGTCTGGAGGCACTTTACTTATACAGCTCAGGGCTCCCGCAGCGCGGGGAGATCACCGAGCAGGGGTGTGGGGGCAGACTCCAAGCCCCAGCAGCAACCACGGCAAGGAGGCCACTTACGCCATCAGCTCGCGTCCAGAGGCACATTACTTAAACAGCTTAGGGCTCCCGCAGCGTAAGACACGTGCGGGCCATGCCCGGGCATAGCCCGGGCGAAGACAAGGTCAAGAGTGGGCCCTTATGCACCCGTCCGCGGCAGATGAGGCTGGGCTGGGCCCTGCCTCTTGGCTTTGGTTTCATATCCAGCAGCGTGACTTATGGACTAGAAGAAATACAATAGGATAAGAGTAAATCAGCACCACCAATGGAACACACAGGTAACTCGCACAAAATTAACTTTTTATTGCCTATTTCTAGGATGGGGAAATGAAAGGGGACCTACCAAATTACGGATAAAAAAAGGAGAGGCTCCACCTAACTCTATCAAAAGTTACCTCTAATCTGTTATGGGTTCTATTGAGACTGAGATCGAGAGGGTTGAAGCAAGGATGGATTCAGCTTTAAAAAAATCTGCTCTTTCTGGGCCTAAGTCTATTAACATGGACATAACAGAACCCATGCAGATACAGTCTACTAGTCCCTCTTCTCATGAGCACTTAACTAGTATGGAGCCACCTACTCTCCCTAATGATGTTGTCCCTTTTCTATCTCCCCTAACCTGTGTGCTGTAAAGGACCCTCAAGTTTTGACAATACTTGAAGTTATATCTCAGGCGGAGAGACCTCCCTGTAAGAAAATCAGACAAGAGATGTTTAAAGATGTACACGTGAAGCACATCCAATATAAATCCAACCTTCCATTCGTGCAAAAACAAGGCCCACAGGCCTAGACCAATGTGGGAAAAAAGCACGCTAAGAAGATCTCCTCAGAGGATTGTGGCTTAAAAAAGTCTGGGTCAAATTATCTGGGCAGATTGAACTATTTAGGGAATCAGCTTAAAACTAAAGCACATTCTTGCTTTGCGTTAATTGCAAAAATAGTCACTTTGGAGGAAAAAATTGATAGTATTTCAATCCAGGAGAAGCTTATGCATAAAGTAACCTTTCTGGGGAAACAAAGTGACCAGAGTGCAAAAGGGGGACCTCAAATCTAACACAGTCTAATTCACATGAAGCAGAAGGGAGATGTTTGCATGTCCCTCAACCAGAGAGAGTATCTGTCGGCACTCTACAGCCCATAATAAACCAGATGAATCCGGCAGCGCCTCAATCATAGGACACTGCTAATAGGGACACACAGGCTGGAAATAGCTTTAACAGACTTGAGGCGAAAGGTATCCAACCCCATATCCCCATGGAGTGCACACCCTACATAATTGTCTTGGAGAATGTCCCAAAACTAGGGCAAGCCCAAAATGAGCCACATGCATCCCTATTGAATAAAGTCTCCTTCTGGTTGAGAAACAATTCTGGCTGGCCAAGTGACTTGTCAAATGAAATTATTACCACAAGAAGAGTTTAATTGGTTAGTCCATTTCCAAAAGTATCACAATGAGACTGTATAATTATCAATTGTCGGAACGCGGGCCTAGTTGGTGCTTTGCTGAGATGCCTCCATAATATAACTACTTCTTCAGAGGGCATCAGCGCCCAACCTTTAGGCTTCTTCTACCTTCGAAGAACTCTCCAGCCTCTAGTCTCTCAAGATGGGCCCATGCAGTCAGGCCGTGTGAAAGATAAAGTCGTACCCCATTGTCAATTAAATAGTCTGCCTACTTCCAACAGATTTGAGGTTTTGTCATCATTGGAAAACTTAGACTGACAGCCACAGTTGAAAGAAAGTATAACTTCCATTCAAAAATCTTCCTCAATATCTGTACCTATTCAATCTATCACTAATTCTGGATCTACTCAGGCAAAGACTCTAAGAGTTATTTCATGGAAAGTGGTGAGACTGCGTTCCAAGTTAGAAAATCCAGATTGGATAATGTTGGCAGAAGAACATACAATAATTTGCTGCCGAGAGACCTGGCTTATGGATACGCCCCACATTGATGGGTACGTCACCTATTCGGTCCCAGCTGTTCACTCAAAGTTAGGCTGGGCAAAAGGAGGTCTGGCTACTTTTATCTCAGGAGCACTAGAGGACAACACTATTAAAGAACTTACTTTAACACCTTATTTTCATTTGTTGCTAATAATCCTTCAAAAGTCTTTTGATTTTTTGTTGATTCTTTTTTATTATCATATATTGATTCTACTCTAACCAAGGTTATAGATGGGCTGGAGGATGCCATATGTAAGGCCCAACATAATCACGTAAAGGAACTTAAAAATATTTGGGTAGTAGATTTTAATATACGAGTATGTGAGCCCAATGTGTTGCCCTCATGTGGCATCTGTGATGAGGTGGATCAGACCCTCACACATTTTAAGCATACCCCTTATGGGGATTCGTTGAACAGAGTTGTCATGGCTAAAAATCTGGAATTTGTACGAGAGTATGATATGACCAGTGATATGCAAACTCCAACGTATGTGGGGGCAGGCGCAAATTCGATAATTGAGCATATACTAATCACCAAAGAACTGGTGCCATTTTTAAAAGGGTGTAAAGTGTTGATTAGTTGTTTAAGTGATCATAATCCCCTGTCACTGACCCTAAATATATATTTGGGGAGACAGTCAGGCAAAGAACCACAATATAGGGTACAGTATAATAAGAATAGGGGTGTAAACATTAAGTGGGAGAAAATTGATAAGGAGGCCTTCTTCAGAGACCTAATAGTAAATAAGCGGGTGCAAACTGAGATAGCGCTATAAGAGGATGCTATCCCGGTGGAGATTATACAGGCTTTTACTGCTCTAAATAAACATATGGAAGCCAAATTAACAAATGCGCTAGGAGAACATCCGATACCCCCACATGGTTTGATAGTGCTTGCTCTGCGGCCCACATATTGCTGAAATATGCTTTAAGCTCACACAAGAGGGAGTAGCAAAGGCTAGGAAAGCCTATAAAGAAATAACTAGAAAAAGGAAATTGGAACTGAGGCAGAAGGCCTGGGAAGACCTAAAAATCACATGTATAGTGAAAGATCCTTGAGCCTTCTGGCAGATCGTGAATTCTACATCTTTGCTGGGGGACGGCATGCCTAAATTAGAGACAGTGGTATCAGCCGAGGACTGGGTGAACCATTTTTCAAAAATATTTGGGTATAGCCCTCAGACCCTCAATTGTGTCTCAGAAACCTCTTTTGATATGAATGCAGCTTTGGCCCTGAGTAAATCAGTCAAGGTAGCGGATGTCGTCTTAGCTATAGAGAGTAGCCCCTCAGAGAAAGCCCCGGGGCCTGATAGACTTCCAAAAGATCTTTATAAACACCTTCCGCAATTCTGGGCTCCGCTAATAACCAATATTATAGGAAGTGAAATAGTGGGACCCTTAGTCAAGACTTGGCAGGAAGCCATTATAGTGGCAATTTTTAAAAAGGGGAATAAGAGCCAACCCCATTGTTACCGACCTATTTTCCTGCTTGACAGTATGGTAAAAATACTGGGCAGAGATATTCTGGCCAAACTAGAACTCTGGGCGTCAGAGACCCAAGCGTTGACGGTTTTCCAATTTGGGCTTCGCCCAGGTCTAGGAACAGTAGAACAGTCCCTCAATCTCTCTTTAATAGTTAAAAAATATACTAAGGCACAAAAAGGCTGTATCCATCTAGCCTTTATGGATTCAACATTTGCCTTTGATATGGTGGATCGCTCAAAATTATGGGCACTTAAAGCACAGCTAGGGATTGCAGGAACGATCATCACATTGCTCACTAGGCTTCACGAACAAATATCAGCAAGAGTCAGTTAAAGTAGAGATGGTGACCTAACAGAAGAATTTCTCTCCAGTGTTGGAGTTAGACAAGGATGTGTGTTGGCACAATTCCTCTTTTTACTTTATATTAACGGGCTGGGGGAGCTTCTGTATAGGGCTGGGAAGGACATCCTGATTCACGTCAAATCCCTGTGCTGCTATTCGCAGACGATGCTGTTCTAATAGCGAGAACAGCAGATGGCCTCCAAACCTTACTAGATGCCTTTAATTCATTTATGATTGATTTGGGATTTAAAACTAATCATACCAAATCGCCCAAAAAAAGCTAAGACGAGGAAATTTTTGCTGGGAGGGGAAGAAATAAGGAAACCCCCCATTTTTGTATCTGGTTGTGCCTTTTGATGTGGATTTTAATTGGAAGTTTTTACTGGATGTTAGAGCAATGCAATTTCAAAGGTCGATTGATGCTGTTTTTAGATTTTTTAAAAGATTAGGATACAAGCCAATCAAAGAATTGCTCTAAGTTTTTAAAAGTAATTGCTTGTCTGTTGTTTCTTTTGGTGCAGGTGTCTGGGGATATATTATTTGTAATCTGTTGCAAGTAATAGAAAACAAATTTATAAGGAGATTGCTGGCAGTCCGTCAAAGTACCTCTGTATCTTTTTGTCTTGAGGAAGCTGGGTTGGGTTTACTAGAAGAACATATAAAATTACAACCCTTGTTGTTATGGGTAAGAATTTGGAAAAACCCATAAGCCCATTTTTGCATAGTAGTACTGAGAGACTGCATGAATTTAGATAACTCCCTAGAGATACCTTGGCTTAGATTTATTATATCTAACTTCGAAAGGATGGGCACTCCGGAGTATTTCTCCAACCCAGATACCCTTACAAATGTCTCTCCTAATAGAATTAAAGCACTTTTTACCAATGTTCCCACGTGTCTCGTTTTGGAGAACATTTTTCTGGAATAATGGAATTATATCGTCAACCCCAAGCACAGCCTGCACTTTATTTGCAGGTAAGTCTAAATGAGAGACAAACATTTTTACTGACCAGGTTTCATCTCAAAACAATACATTTTCTGGCAGCCTTTCCAACTCAAGGCACATGGTTTTCCTTACTTCCCCCCTGCCCCTGTGATGGCCTTTCACATCAAAGCACCAAGCACTTAATTTTATTCTGTAAACTCTATACCCTCCAGAGAAGGCAATGTCTTCATCCGTAACTATTAGTACAGGAAAGTAGGCCCCATGAGATAACTTTGGCCTATTTATTATCCCTAGATAATGTAGATACCATATACACTGTCTTAAATTATATTTTAACTGCACTTAGGATACGCAGTAAATATTAGATGTTTATTATGTTTTTCTTTTTAATGGCTGTATTTAAAAAATGTACATATTTATTTCTGATTTTATATGGAAATGTGTTTGGATATTGTGCAAACGTTTACTGCTGAAATAGAGCCGAATAAAGTATTTTGATTGATTAATTGATTGACATAAGTATGCAGGAAACCTATGTATTTCTGAAATGTACACACAATACTGAGTTTAGGAACAGTGTTTTTTGTATACCTCTGAATTTGTGGCTTCCTACACTATCATGTGATTCAGAAGGCATTTTGCAAAATGCCTTTCTTTTTGCACACTTGCTTACATTTTGCGGCCGCAAATGCAGAGAAATCTAATTGCTAATAACAAGTGTTCTTTGTTTCCACCTGCTTCCCAATAAAAAAGGTACCCCATTGTGTGTGGCTGGGCCTAGAGCTTGTGACACAAAACATCCTAAATCGTAATGTGGAGATATCATATTTAACCCAGCAGAGTCCACACATTTTTTTTACAATGTAAGAAGTTGTGGATTTTGGGCCCTAGCTCTGTAGCCACCCAGGGAAATCTACCATACCCAGACATTTCTGATAACTAGCCACCCGTAGGTGTTCAACGTGGTATGACTTGTGTGGTTCTCACTAGGTATTCTTACCCAGAACTGCTTGCAAACTTTAAACCTTTCCCAAAGACACACATTTTCATCACATTTCTGAGAGGGAAAGTTCTGGAATCAGTGGACAGCCACAAGTTTCCATCCATCCAGTGTTCCCCCAGGTCTCCTAATAAAAAAGCGACTTCATTTCTGTTGGGTTGGCCTAGCGCCTTTGGCTGGAAAGTACCTGAAACACAACATTGACCTTTTTTTTGGCATGGCATGAGTTGCTCTTACATAAGTTGCTAAAACACACAGATTTTCCTCACATTTCTGTGCGGGAAAGTTCTGGAATCTATAGCCACATATTTCCTACCACCCAGCTTTTCCTCACATCTCCTGAGAAAAATGGTACCTCACTTCTGTGGGTGGGTCTAGCACCTGCGACAGGAAAGGGCCTGAAACACAAAATGGACAGAACAAATTTTTCCACTGAAAACCTCCCCTTTTTTTGCAGTTTGCGTAGCTATGGATTTTTGGTCCTAGCTGAGCCGACTTCCAGGGAAACCTACCATTTCTGAAAATAGACACCTGGTGGAGTCCAGGGTGTTGTGACTTGCATGGGTCTCATGAGGTTTTATTACCAAGAAGTCCTTGCAAACTCAAACTTTGGCTGAAAACACACTTTCATCATATTTCTGTGAGGGAAAGCTCTGGAATCTGCAAGGAACCACACATCTCCTACCACCTATCTTTTCTCCACATCTCCCAATAAAAATGGCACCCCACTTATCTGAGTGGACCTATTCGTTCGGGAGCTCCATCTGATCCCTGTCCTGCTCACTTATTGAAACAAATTTCAGGAGTTATTGGCTCGGCTCTTACGCCCCTGCTGAATGAGATATTCAGCTCTGGCACTTTTCCCAAGAAGTGGAAGGTTGCCTCCATCCTCCCCCTCCTGAAAAAACAGAACCTTGATGCAGGTGACCCCAATAATTATAGGCCTATCTCTCGACTCCCGCTTCCTGCCAAGGCCTTAGAAAAAGCGATGAACATACAACTTAATGCCTTTCTTCAATCTAATCAGACTCTCGATCCTACCCAATATGGCTTTAGAGCAGAACACAGCACTGAGCTTGCCTTAATTAAATCTACGGAGGAAATTCGGGAGGCCCTGGATAGTGGAGGAAGTGCTGTATTGATCCTGTTAGACCTGTCCGCGGCCTTTGACACGGTCCATCACAAAGTTTTGATGGACCGTCTGGCTGGGGCAGGGCTAAAGGGGTCTGCTTTGAAGCTTCTGCAGTCATTTCTCTCTGATAGAATACAAACCGTGGATATGGACAACTGCCAGTCTAAACCTTTCACCCTTCCTTGTGGGGTCCCACAGGGCTCCTCCCTCAGTCCAACACTTTTTAATGTTTATGTAGCTCCCCTAGCTGGTGTGATTAGGTCTTTTGGCTTCCAGTTGACCTCTTATGCTGACGACACCCAGATAGTGTTGTCACTAAGGGAGGGCTCTGAAAAGGAAACGGGTGCTCGATTCCATGACTGCATGGCTGCTATCTCCAGATGGATGTCGGCAAACTGCTTAAAACTCAATTCTAATAAAACAGAGGTAATACAATTTGGGAAGAATCCGCTATTGTGGACTCCAGACTGGTGGCTGGCTGACCTTGGCTCATGCCCTATACCCACTGAGAAAGCCAGAAATCTGGGAGTGTTAATGGATAATAAGTTGACACTAGGTGACCAAATAAGTTCAGTTACCTCGGCCTGTTTTTATGTTCTAAAGATCATAAACAAGATTAAGTCCTATCTCAACGATAATGGCCTCAAAACAGTAATCTCGGCACTCATTATGTCTCGGCTGGATTACTGCAACGGGCTCTACATCAATGCTCAAAAACAACTTATTAACAAGCTTCAGATGGTTCAGAATGCGGCAGCTAGACTGCTGTCAGGAACCTCAAAGTTTGCATCTGTAAAGGAAGAGATCAAACAGTTGCACTGGTTCCCTGTCAGACACAGAATACGCTTCAAAGCGCTGTGTACTGTTTTTAAAGCCCTTAACGGCAAAGGCCCGGACTACCTGCAACGAAAAATTCAGTGGTACGTTCCTAGGAGGGCATTGCGATCAATAGGGGCGAAGAAAGTCACAATCAGCACTGTTAAAAAGGCAGGCTGGGGAGGCAGAAGCTTTATTAACAATGCGTCCAAATCTTGGAGCAGAGCTTCCTTTTCAACTGAGGAATGCTACAGACCTCCTCTCCTTGAGGAAGGGGCTCAAAACTTGGCTTTTTAACCAATAAGCCTTTTGGTCACCTTTTTTGTTTAGCAGGCAGTGCATAGCGCCAGGACACCCTAGGGTAACAGAGCGCTCTACAAATTTGATTAACATAACATAACCTGTGACAAGAAAGGGCCCAAAATGCAATGCGGTGACATCAACATATCCTATCAAAGAATGACAATGTGGGTAGCTGCGGTATTTGGTCCCAGGCTCTGCCACCCGGGAAAAACTAACAAACCAAAATTCCAGTCGCGGCTCCTGGAGGGACTGCTGCGGGGCGGTGGGGCGGGTGGGAGAGGGGAAGGGTGGGGGGTAGTAAACTCCGGCATACGGCCGAATGGAGTTAAGTACATAAATAAATAAATAAAACAAATTACATTGCGCGCGCCACATCGCCATTTGGCGTTGCAGCGCGCCCAATGTAATCCGTTTTATTTATTTATTTATGTACTTAACTCCGTTCGGCCGTATGCCGGTGTTTACTACCCCCCACCCTGCCCCTCCCCCGCCCGCCCCACCGCCCCGCAGCACTCCCTCCAGGAGCCGCGACTGCAAAATTCCCATTGACAATGGTTTGATACATTCCTATTGTGGGCGCGAAGCCCAGCCACATAGGTGGGGTAGCATTTTTATTAGTACAAGTGGAGGAAGTAGCAGGATTTTTTTTTAATCCCTACAAATTCCAGGATTTTCTGTTATAGTAATGCAAGAAAAATGTGTGATTTCAGGCAAAGTTTGAGGTTTGCACAGCATTGTGGGTAAGACAACATTTTGGGATCCACATGAGGCGCACCACCCTGGACTCCACCCGGATGTCTAGTTTTCAGAAATGTCTAGGTTTGGTAAGGTTATATGGATGGCCTCCAAGTCCATTCCCAAATACTGCATCTACCCCTTATGTCGATGTCACCATATTGCATTTTGGCCCTTTTCCTGTTAAGGGCGCTAGGCCCACCCACAGAGGTGAGGTACCATTTTTATTGGGAGACGTATGGGGAATGCTAGGTGATAAGAAATGTTTTAATTCCTGCTGATTCCAGAGCTTTCCCTATGACAAATGTGATGAAAATGCATGATGTCAGGCAAAGTCTACAATCTGCAGGGCATTGTGGATTAAAAAATGCCATGGGATCCAACTGAGGCACACCACTCTGGAGGCCCCTGGTGTCTAGTTTACAAAAATATCTGGGGCTGGCAGATTTTCCCTAGAGACAATATACACACTGGCAGGGAAGGTCAGAAAAGACATGTATTATTGCTCACCTGTCCACTACTTAATTGCACACACATCTGGTTGGGTTTGGCATGAGTGCGAGTAAAAAATTCAAAATGTATATTTTATTAACAAATGATTTCATGTAAATGAAAACTCAGAAACTTCTGTTAACAAAATAATTGTAATTTTAGAATACTGAACCTATGACTCACAGCTCGTGAGCTGCAAAGCCACATCAGGGCACCAACCAATTTATGGGCCATTCACATGCCTTTCATGTGTCACGCACACAAAGCCCTACACACCACTAGCTGCATGCCCAACACAATACAACACATACATCAACAAACACTGCCATTAAAGGGTTTTTCACTTTCATACACCCACAGGACTGATACACCAATCACCCAGACATCAGCCAATTTACAAACGCACCACCAGTAAGTCACAAAACACACACTGCTAGCCAGCCACCAATACACCCACACACCCCTAGTTAATAGCCAATACACACACACACCAGCAGTTAACCGCCATTACACACACCACCAGTCAACCACCACTGCATGCACACCATCAGTCAACCACCACTTAACATCACCATGAAGATCCATGCTAATTTAATTTCTAAACAACTCCCTTAATGAACATATCATACACACAAAGCACATACAGAAAAAAATAAACATTTAACTAGAGCGAGCACATTCATTTAAGTTTTTTAAAAATTTAAAATAACCTACATTTTGGTAGAAGATGAAAAACCCACAATTTTTGCATGCACATCAGGTGATACTAAAGACATCAAACAATTGCAGCCTCACCTCATGTCAAAATGTAAAAAATATTACAATACAGACCATGTGTCAGTTGCCTTTTACTCTCATTTTTGCTCCCAATACTTGAACTGCATATGGAACAGTTTAAAACATGTGGACATGCATAGGCTAGGTTAGAAACACCCTCACGGCAGTACATACAACTCTCCTTTCATACACTTCGTTGGAGAAAAACTCTACATCTCTGATAAAGAAAGTTTTTTGGGGGAGTTGGAGGAATGCATTCAGGAAAATGGTGGTCTTTCAATCTAGCCACATCGTATGCTATGTACCACCCCTGAATTGTTGATTCTAATTAGTGGGAGACATCTATTTCTTTCCTGAAGAAGGTGGTTTGGATCATTAAGAACCCACTGAAACGTGTCGATGCTGAAACGTCCTAACACTAAATCGACTCAACATTGGTTGAAATGAGAGATTTTTTGATATATGGTTGTGGTTTAACCAATGATTTATTGTTCCATTAGTGGGCCCTAAATGACATAAATGAAAGTCTATGGTATTCTCCCTCTGTGTGAAAATTATTTTTAATGTTGTTTTTATCTAGGCTTGCCAATTTGTACATGAAACAACTTTGGTGTGTATTTGAATTTCCATATAGGTCTGATAGAACATAGAACTTTATGTACAGCATGTTTTGCACATATTTATTACATTGAATGTGTTTTAAATACATTTTCCAGCTTTTTAAATAAAAGTGTATAGTTTTGTATATATTTATATAGTGTTTCTTGGTGATATTGGCCTCAATTAGATGAATGGTTGTGTGTTTTTAATCATTTTAGTTTCTTTACGTAAGTCTTACATTCTTTATACCCAAAGGGAAACTTTCTATTTTGACTGGTTGTCATTTTGGCACCCTGTCCCTTTGGTGTAAGGGGTGCCCCTCTCCTGTTATTCAAGTACCAGTGGTTGACCAGGTGTAGTGCTGAACTTACTACATGCTCAAACCTTTTATCGGGAGCAAGGGTACGCTCCCCATAAATTAATATGGCCAAACACTTCTTGGTGCCTTGTGGGTTTCAACCCCCCTATAAACATCTGATCTCACCCAAGGGAGGGTGGAAACAAAGGTAAATTTCCCCTTTCGGGGAGCGACCCTTGCCTAAGAGGCCTCTCCCCCATAAAAACATATGGGCACAAATCCCTGGTGTATACCTGGTTTCTACCTCCCTGAGGGCCAGAGTGGCCTAAAGAAAGCCTATCTCACCCCAGGGATAGTGGACATAAAAGAAGAAAATGCCTTTTTCATGAGAGCAAACCTTGCCCAAGGGGCTGCTCCCCATAAAATCATATGGAAAAAAATGCCCTGGTGTCTAGGGGTTTTCGGGCCCCCCAGGGAAGGTAGGCAGATTACTCTAAAAAACATCCTATCTCAGCCCAGGGAATGTGGAAACAAAATTAAAAATTCCTCTTTTGGGGAGTGGCCCTAGTTGGTTTCCGTCCTCTGGGACGCAGATCGGCCTAAAAAAGGTCCGATCTCATCCCAAGGAGTGTGAAAATTAAAGAAATAATGCTACCTTCAGAGCAGCGACTCTTACCCAAGGGGCCGCTGCCCATAAAAAAAAATCGCCAAAAATTCCCTGGTGTCTACTGGGGTTCCACCCTCCCCGAGACCCCGGGGAAAGACAGGCCTAAAAAACAGCTGATTTGCTTCCAGGTGGAGATGAATACTGGCCAGTACATTGCACATTATAGGTTGCAAAAATTGAATCGGAGTATTTGCGAGCACAAAAACATTTAGTACATCTGGCTCTATGTGGCAAATACAGTAAATCTATATTTAAGTAGAAACTAATACAGCCACAAAATCAAATAGTTCCTGTTATCCTGACTTTATACAATGCAGGTAGAAAACACTCTACGATAGTAAAACTACTGTAACACTTCTGGTAAAATCAATTAAAGTGTCTCTATGTGTAAACACCCTTGTAATACCTCTGCAGGTATACACCTCTATATTATTACTGCTGTTCAAAATAAACACTACAATGCTCTAAGAAACAGCCACCATTACAGTTTCACAAGAGGTTGAAAATATTACTATAGAACTAAATACAGAAGCAAATATTCTGTAATTGAAACCCAATAGAGAGACCTCTATAATAAAAGTCCAAAATAGCTCTGTCAAATCCCCTTTCAGAGGGCCACGGGGCATGCAGGGGTTACTGGGCCCATCCGTGGGGCTTAAGGCCTTTTATTCCTGATGTCTTAGGGTCCCAACCTACTATGGATCCTGAGCAACTGAGCCAAGTACCCCTTCTGCACTTGACTTTCAGTGGTAACCATGAATGAGTGCTCTAAAGTTCCCATGGGGGTGTGTGTGAATGCAATTTAGTATACACGGCTCATAACTCAAAAAACATGCAGCATCAGCAATAAATCAATGTCCAGCCAAATACTACTTTTATAACTCTATTCATTGAAAGGAAGGTTATTGCATTCACAGACAACATATTTCCCCCTTGAGCGGAGGCTCTAGTGTTTCATTGGCAAGTCCCTGTCCCACCCATTCCTTACAATGTGATTGGGGTTATTCCCCCAATTGGTGGCAGCATCCAGGAAATGCTCACTAGCAGGCCTTATCTCACTGCTCTACTCAGATTTTTTTATTACAGTCAAACGTGTCTTAGCACCGCAGTTCTTTTAGCAGTGAGTTCCCCAGGGCCCGGTAGGCCAGTATCAAGTCTTACTCGATCCGGCAGGGAGGAAGAGTGAAGCGTTTGAGAGAGTGCCCCATCTGTGGGCGCTCACACCAGCTCCAGTCTTGTTCAGGTGAGCCAGCTGCATGTGGACTTAGCCGCAGCACTAGGCAAGCACAGGCTCTCTCCTTAGCCTTCGCGGTCATGGTCCAGCAGTGATTAGAGGTGTTTCCACGCTACTCCTGCTGGGTACGTTTCCATGCTCCCAAGGGGGGGGGGCTGAATTCTGATCCTCCTGATCTCAATCCTGCTGAGGTGATGATGCTCCCATGGTATCCAGACTTGGTCCACGGGGTCGGTCCTCACTTGGTCCATGGGTTGAGTCAGTTACAGCTCTCATTGCACCTGGTAGCCTATGGGTCACCGCTGCTCACAGCTCACAGGCTCCTGCCTGATTCACATGGCACAATTATTCCTGGCAGATGAGGTTGGTGCACCACTGCCATGAAAGGATTCGACCTTTACTGCACGGCAGTCTTTACCATAGCAGTCATTACTAGCATAAGGGTCACCGCTACAATGGCGCAAAGGCTTCGGCCCAGATCCCAAGGCAGTGTTTTTCATGGCGGTCCCTCCTGACTCACCAGGTCACTGCAACAGTGCCACACAGTCTTCAGTCCTTACCGCACAGCAATATGTTTACTCAGCTATCTTCAGGGTGGCCCTCTCCTGGCATACGGGGGCCGCTGACTCAGTCCTGTACACGGGCAATGACCTGTTCAGTGCAGCAGCTGTCTCCTCACACCTTGCACCAGTAGTCCACTCAACAGAGCTCCCCACTGGACCTTGCTTCGTCCAACACCCAACACTCTCCTCTTCCTCACAGGGCACACTGGTCTTGGCAAGTAGGCAGGCACTGGTGCTCCAGGCTCCAGAACAAGTGGTCTTGGTTTCCCTGGGTGATGACCCATCACTTAGCAAGGAGACTAGTAGGCTTTGGTCCTCAGTCCTGGGCACAGGCAGAAGCCTTGCAGAGCTTCCCCTCCTTGCACAGCCCATCTGCCCACTTGGCAGATGACAATTTTGGGGGTCTCGAACTCTTCTTCTTATAGTCCATTTCCAGACACCAAACATGATTTAGGGTTTGGGTCTTTGAAGTTTTATGTTGTGATTCTGTTTCTTTTAAAATGCATACCTCTTCTCTACCTCTTCCTCTTGAAAAGCCATCTGTCACAGCAGTAGAGACTCCAAAGCTTATAGTCCCACAACCCAGGCCATGGATATCAGCTACAGTGATATGTGCATCAAAAGGTTAATCTCTGGCTCCCAGCCCCACTCTTTATGATTCTGTTACCAGCCCCATCTCCTTCCTGAGATGTGTCCAGGCTCCATTCTTTTTTTTTTTTATAAAACATTTTATTGATTTTACAAAACTGGTACATGTGACATTTCATCAATAACTTTACGGTACATTTACAATCAATCAATAACAGGGGGGTATTTGTGTAATTTATCGGTGGCGGCAGTCTGCTACGGACTACCTAGCAGTGACGTGGGCTGTCGGCCAGTCAGTGTCGTATGGCTTGGCCTGTGTACTCCCCCGTGACAGAGCTCCATCATTCACTGAGATCGGACAGTGTGTTCTCCCGTGGGGGCTCACATATGCCACCCCGGTATGCATTCCACCCCCCCCAGATCAGTGTCCATTTTTTGGGGCACCCTCTATGTATGTACACTGCTTTCTCTATAATCATGGTGCTGTCCATGTCTTTGCACCATTGCTGTAGTGTGGGCAGCTGTCGAGTTCCCCAGTGCTGTGCGATATTTCTTTTCGCTAGAGTCATTCCCAGTGTCACCCAATCTCGGGCCCTATGAGTGAGGTCTGTGGGTTTCCATATATTAAGCAGACACATCCTTGGTTCCGGGAGGATCGTGATGGTCGTTACCTGCGAGAGTGTCCGCATAACTGCCCTCCAGTATCGCATTATCGCATGACATGTCCAAAGCGTGTGAAAAAAGGTTCCTAATTCGTCGCAGTCTCTAAGGCAAAGTGGTGTGTCTGCTCGGGCAATTCTGTGCATAAGGGTCCGGGTGTAGTAAGTACGGTGTATTATTTTTAATTGTACTAGCTTGAGCCTAGATGGTATTGCTACTTCCTTAGGGGACGATAGGGCCTCCTGCCACTCTGTGTCGTCTAATTCACCTACGTCCGCTTCCCATTTTTCTCTAAGGGCTACTGTTCGATCAGGCTGGTTATTTATTATTTTGCGGTAGATTTGTGAGATGGCTTTTTTGACTAGGTGCACAGTTAGGAGTCTGTCCTCCAACGGCGAGGACTCCGGAAGCTGCGTACCCGGTGGTATAGCTGCCCTTAATGCGTGTCGTATCTGGTGGTAACGAAACTCCTCCGACTGCGCCAGGCCATATGTGTCTTGCAGTAGGGCGAACGTGACCACTTCCCCCTTTTTCCATAGGTCTCCCACCGTCGAAATCCCGATTAGGTCCCACCGCTGGAAGCCCCTGGAGTTGCGCAAAGCACCCAATTGTTTAGAATCCCAGAGCGGCATGGCCTGCGTTATTACCCCTTTCCATCCCAATGCCCTCCGCGCCTCGACCCAGACATGAATGGTATGGGCCGTCGGGCCAGTAAGCGCCCTCTTCTAGTCTTATTGTATAGCGCCCCCATAACTCCGGCGGTGCCAAGGAGATGCCTGTCCAATCGATACGCCGGGTCGGCCTGGGACACGTGGAGCCATTGGTTTACTACCGCCAATTGTGCAGCCCAATAATAAACTTTTATGTCAGGGAGGGCGATGCCTCCGTCGTACCAACAGCGCGCCAGCTTCTGTCTCGCTATGCGGGGTGTCTTCCCATCCCATAGTAGAGTGGACACTTCGGAGTCAATAGCTGCGAAATATGCAGGGGTCACGGGAAACGGTGTATTCTGCAATGCATACAGGAACCTGGGGAGCGCCATCATTTTAAAGAGGGCTGCCCTCCCCAGTAATGTTAGTGGTAGCGAGCGCCAATGCTTGACGTCTCGTCGGAATTTCGTCAAAGGTTGTGTGAGATTTTCGGCCATGAATTGCGTGGTGTTATGCGTGATGTATATTCCCAGATATTTAAATCCGATGTGCGTTATCTGGAGGTCACATCCCCGGGGAGCCGTGGTGGGGCACCATGCAGTACATACAGCATGGATTTTGCCCAATTTATAGTATATCCGGAGGCCCGGCCGTAGGACGCACAGATGTCCAATAGACAGTTGATGGAGCGCGCCGGAGATGCCAAATAGAGCAGGATATCATCCGCATAAAGCGAGATGCGGTCTTCCCATCCCGCGGCCCACTTCAGTCCCCGGATCACCGGGCTCTGGCGTACCCATGCGGCCAACGGCTCCAGTACTATCGCAAAAAGGAGTGGCGACAGCGGGCACCCCTGCCGTGTCCCTCTGCCCAGCGAGAACTCTTCTGAAATGCAGCCATTCACTGTGACCTGCGCCAGCGGTCGGGTGTATAGGAGCTGGATCCAATCACAGAATTTAGGACCGAATCCCAGGTGGCGGAGCACCGCGAAAGGAAAGGCCACTCGACGAGGTCGAATGCCATTCGGGCGTCAAGAGAAAGGATGACCGCGTCTTCTTCTATAGTAGATCTACGTGCTATGACCCCGTGCAGTCGCCGCAGATTTAGGGCGGTGTTTCGATTTGGCATGAAACCAGACTGATCTGGATGGATTATAATGGGTAAATGCTGTTGTAGTCTCATGGCCAATGTCTTTGCGAGAATTTTAGCTTCTGCGTTGAGCAAGGATATGGGACGGTATGATGTGCACTCCTGCGGGGGTTTGCCAGGTTTGTGGATCGCGACTATAGTGGCTATGCGCTGGTCTCTGGGCAAGACACCCTTCTCCAGGCTATCTGTATACATGTGTAGCAGCTGCGGCACTAAGTGAGGCGCCGCCCTTTATAAAATTCAATCGGGATTCCGTTAGGCCCAAGGGCTTTCCCTACGTGCAGTTCGCCAATCGCCCGCGTAAGTTCTTCCGGGGCTAGATCTGCCTCAAGAGCCTCTACTGCTTCAGGGGTCAATGTAGGCATCTCGATATCCTTGAGGAATCTAATATTGTCCTCCATTGTGGCTGTCGCCACCGGGGTATAGACCATCTCATAATGTCTCGCCAGCTCCTCAGCGATCCGCTGTGGCTCCGCCGTACATGTCCCATTCGGCAACTGTATCTGCGCTACCCATTTGCTGGCTCTCTCCTTTTTATCCAGCCATGCCAGAAGTTTACCCGCTTTGTCGCCTATTTCATATAGGGCCTGTTGTGTTCTGGTATGCTTAGCTTTTGCCTCTTCCCACATATATGCCTTGTATTCCTGGTGTGCTAAATGCACCCTATGGGTCGTGTCGTCATTAAGACTAGCTGCTAACTCAGTCTCCGCCAGTGTTGCCTCCCTCTCCAGATTACGGATCTGCTGCTGCTGCGCCCGATTATGGCCTGTTATTAAAGAGATTGCCTGGCCGCGTAGCACTGTTTTATAGGCCTCCCATAAAGTTGTAGGGGACTCTACAGACTGCAGATTTTCTGCAAAATAGTTTGTTGTTGTTTTAATAAGGCCTTTGCTTATCTCGCTGGTCTTAAGATAACTAGGGTGGAGGGGAAAGATCCTACGCCTACCCGGTGTTGAGGCCCTATACATGATTTGTACCGGTGAGTGGTCTGATATGCCTCTAGCTAGATGCGTGATATCAACTACCCCCGTTTTCCCGGATGCTAGCGTGAAGATGTAATCTAATCGGGAGAGGCTGTCATGCACCCCGGAGTGGAACGTGTACTGTAACTCTGTCGGGTACCTGTCCCTCCATATATCTATTAGGCCCAGGGCCTCCGTGAAGTCTACTAATTTCTGGTTTGCACTGTTGGAGTCTCTGGGGGTTTCCTGTCTTTTGTGGTATCCATCGTCGCGTTAAAGTCTCCCCCTATTATCAGTTCTCCCTGAGGGAGTGTCAGCAAGAATTTCCCAAGGGCCGGGAATGCCACATTGTGTAGCGCCGGCGGGATGTATACCGTCACTAGGTTGTAAACCCTGCCGTCCCACCTGCAAGTCACCGCCGCAAATCGACCCTGGTCGTCTTTCCGGGTTCCCAGGACCATTAATGGGTAACGTTTATTAATGAGGACTCCCACCCCTCGGGAACCTGAGGTAAACTCGGAATGTACTGCCATTTCATACCCCCATCGGTTCAGTGCTCTCCATGCCGTCCCTATCATATGTGTTTCTTGGAGGAGTGTGACCGCGGGCCCCTTGCGCTTAATGTATTGAAGAACCAGCCCCCGCTTGATTTTATCCCCTAGTCCGTTAACGTTCCAGGATAACACCGCAAAGGGCTGATGGGCTGGGCTGGAGGTCTGTCCCTGCTGATCAGGGTCTATAGTCATCGCTCGTGCCGGCATCATGTGTATGTCCCATTGGTGTGAGATGTAGGCGTGTTATGTATCCCCTGTGATGAGTTTGTTGTGTGTGTTCCCCGACACTGTACCTTATGTCATCATGTACATTAGAACAATAAAAACAAAAAGAAATCCCAAACATTACCCAACCCCCGCCCACCTCCCTGCCCCCTGCACCGCGGATTTAAAACTACCCGCCTCCCCAACTCAGCAGAGTGCTTTATCCCCATAACGTTGTACTTGCGTAAGGGGGGTTGAGTCACCCCGGTCTCTCCGCACTGTCCCCAAGTATTCTTGATCTTTTGCGCTCAGTTTACGTTCCTGGAGCAGGCAGGGCCTATGGCCAGGCAGGACCCCAAGATCCCACAGGGGATTTGTACACACGTCGTCTAAGTCTATCGCACTTGCGAGTGTCCCCGTTGTCTCAATGTTCTGTGTCGTCTTGCTGGGAGATTCCTTCTGTTTCGGGGTTCGTGCTGCCGTTCCGTTCTCGCCTGGGTCTCTGTCGTCCGGGGCCTCCCGCTGGTCGCCATCCTTCCAACCACCCGGCGGCCTCCTCCGGTGTGTCGAAAAACCATGTTTTTCCCTCCGCCTCCACTCTCAACTTTGCCGGAAATAACATGGCATATTTGAGTTCGCGAGTGCGAAATTCCTTCTTCACCTCTGTGAAGCTACGGCGCCGCCTGGTCACCTCCGCCGTATAGTCCGGATACAGGGTTACCGTACAGTTCTCTACTTGTAATGGGGGGCCACACGTGCCGCCTGCAGAATAATGTCCCGGTCGCGATAGTTAAAGATGCGCGCTAAAATTGGTCTCGGGGAGCCCCCGGCCGAGGCCTCCCCCTGGTACTCGGTGCGCTCTTTCCACCGAGAAAAAATTTGATAGTCCCCGAGGCTTTAGCTGGTTGCTGACAAGATCTTCGACGAAAAGATCCAGGGCGGGGCCCCTGACACTCTCCGGCACCCCCACCAGGCGTACGTTATTCCTTCTGGACCTGCCTTCCTGGTCATCGAGCTTGGCGGTCAGTTGCTTGTGTGCCAGTTCCAGCGTTTGAACTTTCTTTTTCAATGTCGCCGTGTCTGTGGAGAGATTCACCGTAGTGGTTTCCACCTCGTGAATCCTGGCATTCATTTTGGAGACATCGGCGCGCAGTAGTGTGATGTCTGTCGATATTGTCCCAATGGACGTTTGCATCTGGCCAAGAGCTGCCATCACATCCAGGAGAGTGACTTCTTTTGATGCCGCCGGTACTGCGTCCGCACCACTGGGTGCGGCTGTGGACTGCAGGTCCTTACTGTCCCTGTGGAGGACATATTTGTCCATTTTATTGCTTGCCGTCACGCGTGGACCCCTGCCACCCATTTTCTCCAGGGCGAGGTATGTGGGGGAGCCAGTAATCGCCGCTATCTGCCAGAGGTATGTCGTCTCCGCGTGGTCTTTCGGTTGTCTTGGCTCCCGCAGGGTGTCCTCCCTCTCTGATCTAGCTCCCCGAGGTGAAATGCTGCCACTAATACAAATACACCATCGCCGCCGGGTTGTAGCCTCCTTTACTGTGCCGTGGCGGAGCGCCGGTGCCGGAACCCGGGCCGCCCTGGATGTCCCCTCGTCACCATCAGGCCCACCGGGGCGCCACGCAGTGTTCGCGTGTCCGTCGGAGCTCCTGTAGAGGGGTCCACACTGTCCTCTGTTCTTTACTACGCCCCTCCGGCCCCCGGCTATCCGCCGCGTATGGCTTTACTTGTTATGCCGGAGGAGGTCTGTGCAGGGTGCGTGCTAGTAGGGCCTTCCGGGGTCCCAGTGACCACCGTGCACCCGCGACGCCAGGCGGCCGGCTGCCTTATCTTAGTGCCAGAAGCCTCGCCCTGTACCCGCACCGGATCTCCTTTGTTTCTCTCCCGCACCT
This sequence comes from Calotriton arnoldi, assembly GCA_963921515.1. Lineage (NCBI taxonomy): Eukaryota > Metazoa > Chordata > Amphibia > Caudata > Salamandridae > Calotriton > Calotriton arnoldi. The sequence goes on from CAWUFW010003598.1 coordinate 1,572,409, forward strand.
CTCCGGTCCCTGGAGGCTGTGAAGGCTTCGTTGTTATGCCGGTATTTTTGTGTGGGTCCGGCCGAGGTTGACGTTGCCCTCTCTGGCCGCAGTTTCACGCGAGGCCCCTGCTTCACGCCCGGAGCCGGGCCTCACACACGCCGGCCTTGCCTCTGTCGCACCGGCGGCACCTGCCGCTCCGAGACTTTCGGCGAGTGTTCCTCCGGTATTCCGGAGCTGCCCCTCACCATTAGTGCGCTGATTTGCGCCGGATTATGTACAGGAGAGACTGGGGTTAGTGCGTCAGGCCCGGAGTCACTCTAAGCCGCGGCCATCTTCGTCGGCTGCAAGCCACACCCCCCCCAGGCTCCATTCTTGTAATCTCTCACTAAATCAAAGAGCACCATTTGGAGTATACAGGGGGAGCCTCACTCTCCCTCCTCTAGTGTGTCCCACCCGGCTCACAGGAATGCAGTAATACACACATCTGTCTGGGAGATTTATCTACCTCCTCATGTCCTCACCAGGCAGGTCTGGGCCTCCCAAAAATGTACCCAGGGTCCTCCATGTATTGTGTCACCTCAGGCACATTTACACGCAGTACACACATTCACTCTGTGTGTACTGCTCAGTACTGTAGCCTCTCTGTATTGTGCCACTTGCAGGTACATCTACAGCCAGTTTTACATTCACCATGGGTGCTCTGCACAAAACTATACCGTTCATGTACTATACTCCTTGCAGGTACACATACACCCAGTACATGCACTCACCATGCATGCACTGCACATCACTGCTCTATCCCTGTAATGTACACTTCTCAGGCACACATACAACCAGTGCAGAGCCACCACTCCTGCATTCCACAGCATTTTACATCTAACTGAAGTAGGCCAGGGGTCAGTTAAGCACACAACAGCAGAACTTTAAAACATGAACTAGCCTGTTGGCCTCACTCCAGTGACACAGGTTAAAAAGGACCTGTTCACTTCTACTGATCACTATACTGTATGCTGCCACCACTGTGCTCATGCTGCTTAACTCCTGGTGAAGAAGTTACCTTCCACCACTATGAAGGGGGCTCTTTGGGTGCCCCTGCCGGTCGAACTGGACCATAATCCATGAGGCAGGCCTATGACATGGTGCACATGCATGAACCCTATTTACCTATGACAACAAAATCAGAATTAGGGATCCAGAAAACAGAACTTTTCTGTCCCAACAAACTTCATATAGTACTCTTAGCTTTTCATTATAGATATCATTATTTCCATGGACAAAACAGGGCCCATGATTGATCATATGCTCACTATCTTTCCCAGTTCTCATATTTGATATACAATGGAAGAGCATTCAATCTCAAATTTTAATTGCCTTTCAATAAGAGGGAGATACCTTTCTTCCAAAATGTCCAAACGTGGCCACAGATTTCCTGTATTATTAACCCTTTAAAGAGAAATAAATTTCGATCAGGTGTTGCCTGTGCTACAAATCTGTACTTCACTATGCTGTTTCATTCAATCAGCAATACTTCAATGGTAATGGTTAGAAACAAAGGGCCGGATAGCGGAAGCATCCTTATTAGGATGCAAGGGCCCTCACCCACCAAGGTGGCATGCTTCATCATAGGGATTTGCTCCTCACTCAGTGAGTGCTGCAATGCCCAACGGACCCCTCAAAAGGGGGCTTTTTGCAGATCCTTTCTGCTCAAAACTGCTGGTGGTTAAGCAGTTAAGTGGTGCCCTTTCCCAAGCTTGGTAGGGGATGTGGTAGATTGGGTAGGAAAAGGATAAAAATGGATATGGGTTTTTAAATGTTTACTATTTATTAGTGTTGGAAAATCATGCCAATATTAAAAACAAAAAATAAACCAATGAGGATAGCAATGAGCATCATGTTTGCACTCAAAAGGTCAATATGTTTTTTGCCTATTCTGCTCTCAGTGAGTCAATGGAAATTTGTCAGGACCGTGAGTTTAATGCCCTCATCTACCCATAGGGTATCCAATACTATGCAAGTTTGTGTAATTTATAGTTCATAAAATATTAAATTATGTAACTGATCAGTGAAGGAATGTCAGAAAATGAAGGGATAATCTTACATTGGACATCTTGAGTCTGTCGCCCCATATCAAGTTTTATATGAGTCCCCTAGAATGCCATGGAGCCGCTTGGTGGAAAACCTACTGTTCACCAGCACCCTGGAAAGTATTAATGATTGAAACGAACAGCATACTAAATTATATATTATTACCCATAGATAGGGGGACGTATGCTGGACCGCCCAATTTCCTCATACCCGCCTCAGATTTTTTGGTTGCTATGCTAAGCCTTACATTTGGCACAATCACATTTTTGGGAGATATTTCATACCTTGTTCCTTAATCTATAAGCAAAGGAGCAGTTCAGTAAAATGTACACATTTGTGGACTTCTTTCAGTTAAATCCAGTTATTTCTTGTTCTAATACTGCAAAACAAGATTATGCTGAGGGAGGGCAAATGGGTAAGTCACTATTAAAATTATAGGTTATAGTGTTGTAATACGTGATAAGATGATTCCAATTTCTGTGATAGGTGTTGCATTGCCCTACCTCAGTGGCGGCTCCTCTGTGCAAAAAAGGAAAAATAAAATGACAATACCATATCTTTATTGTAATTTTATTTCTCCTATTGCATGCAGTCAGTGGCCTGTGTGCAGTGTGGGGCGGGGCTGGCCACAGCAGGGGAGGAGTGTTTTGCACTCCCAAAGTGCTCATGAACTGTTTGGTCGGCCCTCTTGGGCCAACCAAACAGTTCATGCACACTTTGCATGTTCCCCACCAGGCTGCATAACACAGCATGGTGAGGAACATGCACAGGCTCCCTGTTCGAGTCTGAGCACTGATCCATGGCGCTCAGACCAAACACAAAGCTACATTGCAGTGTTGTGATTGGCTCAGGGGAGCCTGTGTGCCCGGTGCTTCCTGCTGCCGGCCGGATTGCAGAAAGGAAGAAGGAAGAGGACACAGGGGAGGCGGCGGCCGGCCGGCAGTTCTAAAGTAAGTGTTTTTTTGTTACTTAACCCCATACCACCATACCATCCTCAGCACCCCGTCTGGTAGCAGCCGCTACTGCCCTCCCTCAAAGCTGGTTCCAAGACAGACTTTCTCTTGCTCTTGCTCATTGGAGATTCTCTTACCTGGGGCACGCAAGAAAACTAGCTAAAGTTATATTGAGAAGACAGTACTGGATCACCTCCTCTTCATACATATTTTTGTATTTCCTGTGTCAATTTCACATATATTTATAAATATAAGCACTGGAATTATGCGGCAATGAAAAATCAAATAAAGAGCGAGTTTTGACTAAAGTATGTTGGAAGTTAACACGAATTGTGTTCCAAATAAATGTAAATTATGTGGCAATTTATCTGATAAATGGAAAACTATGTGTACATTCTGTGACTTTACTGCGGATCTTTTTACACACACATTGATATCGCCAGAATACAAATACTGTAAAATACATGGGATTGATAAGAAAACAGTTTTACTCATACAGCAGAATGATATTCATCAAAGTTACTGACTAGAATATTTTTTTTTGTTTTGCTGTTTATTCTACCTGTGGAAAACATATATAATTTTGTATTCAGCAGGAAGCAATCCTACATGTACGGCCTTCTTGTAAATCTCATTTACTCAGAAAATCCCAGTCATGTTTTAAAAGTTGTCTTTAGCTTTGAATTTACCCTATGCTTATATTACAGTAAATCTAAAAGAACACCTTTCCATTGTGAATCAATAGTGCAAAACACCATAGTGAGTTATATATTTACCATATATGTGTCCTGTAGTGGTAAAGAATTCACACTTGTAAAGTGATGCAACATGTTTGGAATTCTTCTAAACTGAGTGCCCCTTTTAAGAACTGATGCTTCAACAACAATGTCTGTGATGTACACATGAATTTGTATAAATAGTGATACAAAGTATTTCACGACAAACAAGCACTGGCAAAGCCAGCATGTCATGCCTGTTATACCTGTTGGCTTTGCCAGTGTTTTTCCCCTCTAGATGGCGTGCTTGTACAACACGGATCCTGTGCATGTGCACACATGCATGCAAGCATGGCGATCAACTTAAAACCTTTCTTCAAGCACAAACAAAACCATTCAAGATGGCCACTGTGCTTGTTTATGCATAAAGAGTGGCCTTCATATTACTTTAGTTTTGCATTGAAATCATTTTATCAATTTTTTTAATACATACGGGGAGCTAACTGGCCCAAACATTGTGAGGGCGAATTCCAGCACAGGTAGTATGCTATATGTGGTCACATTAAGAGCAAAAATATAATCTACAATGAAAATACTATGGAGGTCCTCTAAGACAAACCCCAGTCCCTCCCCCAAGACCCTCCTAGACTTCCCCTTGTTTTGCCAGCCCCAATTGTAGAAGACGTCCCACCCCCCCCAATATCCACCCCTCAACATAGTACAGCCAAATCCCATCCTAAAACAGCTCCATCAACAATGAGGCGCAGTTCTCTCCAAATACAGACATGCCATTTAGAAATATATGAGTGTTCTTGCCTCAGGCCTCAGTGGAAGAGTACCAATGCTCTCCAGCACGGGGCCACTGCTCAAGTGACCGTAGAGAGGTTGCCACTTGAGATCAAACAACATATTGCTAGTTAATCATTTCTTGGTGAGTATAGACCATAATCTATGGTACCACTGAGTCACTGCTTGGCACTCCGCCTTCCACAATTGTGTGCTATCACTAATTTCACCACCCCCAGGCACTGGAGGCACATATGCCACTCATGGGCCATCATTGCTCTGTGGTCCGTCGGTTGAAAGCCCATGAGCATCCCCCCTGGTGTATGGGGCAATGGATAAGTCAGTAGACTGTGCAGAAGCCTCGAAACCTCCAATCAAAATGTCCAAATGACTGGACAGTCCCACCATATATGTAGTGCCTCGCCAAGGGCTTCACAGCCTCTCCAGCACATGGAAGAGGCATTGTGATACATACCATGTAGCTTACAGAGGATTTATAAGCGGGTTAAAGCCCATGCCAATTGGGGTTACCAATTCACATGCATCATATTTTAGGGAGAGAGCACTGGCTCTAGGGCCTGGTTAGCAGGCTCCTGTGCACTTTCAGAGTCATAACCATCAGGATTGGAGAAAAAAATGTGAGGGTGAACATACAAAATGGGGACTTTCCTACATAAAGGCTTTGGGAGTTGAGTTTTCAAACATATCAGAGATCATTTTGCATCCCCCTCCCTCCAAAAGCAGAAGGCCTGGCCCTCAAACGATGGTGTGAATGCCGGATTATAGTGGATTGGGGTGTAGGGGAATGGGTAGGGTACAAGGCTAGCAAGTTCTACATATCTATCCCATGTTCTAAAAGTAGTGGAGACCGGGGTGCAGAGTCAGGCATTATGGGGCCTGTGATGCCTATCCATCCAAATCAAGTCCCAAAGAGGCCTCCGTGTGATTGTATGGTCCATCCCATGCCAGTTCTTGTCTGACTCTAAAGTGAACCAATCAGCAACCACCCGCAGTTGTGCTGCTGCATAGTAGTGGGAGATACTGAGCATCACCAGACCACCTGCATCCCGTGGTTGGATTAAGAATGTCTGTTTGAGTCTGGGCTTTTTACCCCTCCGTGACAAAGGTCAGTAGATGTTGCTGGATATTCCTTAAGTAGGCTGCGTCCACCCATATTTGAAAAGTCTGATATAGGTATAGAAGCACAGAAGAATGCTAATTTTAATTGCATTAATGCGTCCCAGCCAGGAGAGCATCAGTGTGTTCCAGGTATGGAGATTTTAGCGATTGGGTGGATAATTGGCCTGGAAAAGCTCTCCCATCATTTGCGTGAGCCTAGTACCCAAGTATGTGATGGAGGATTTGGCCCATTGAAATGGGAACTGTGTCCTAAGGTAGCCTGATCCACTGTGCCTAGTGTGAGAATGAGGAGCTCGGATTTGTCAAAGTTAATCTTACAGCCTGAGGTTCTCTCATATTCTTGCAGTAAGGTCACTACCTCAGGCAGTGAAGTGCTCAGTGAACCCAGGGTGAGGAGGACAGGGTCCACGTAAAGTGAGATCTTATGTTCTCACGGCCCAAACTGAATCCCCATTTCCGCAGGTGACTGTCGTGTTAGGCATGCCAGGGGATCTATAAAAAGTGCAAACAACATGGGGGGACAATAGACAGCTCTGTCTGGTACCACTTGAAAGAGGGAAGAGTGACGAGAGGTGGATGTTCAGGGTAATGTGGGCTGTGGCTGGAGACTAACTAGCAAAGACCAACCTCGTGAACCTGGGTGATATGCCCATCCTGTGAAGTCGGAGGCATAGAAAGTGTGAGAAAGTGGCTTGGTATATGCTGTCCACTAGTTAAAGTGGGCACCTTGTACCAATCCACACGATCCTTATGATGTATGAGGTCAAAGATAACCTTTATGAAAGCTATCCTAGTGGTAGCTATGGAGAGCAGCCTTCAGGCTTAATCTTGAAGGAATGTAAAGCAGCTTGTTTTACCAGAATATCACCTCCTGAATGACTAAATGAAGGAGAACCACACAGTAGTTATATAAAAATATGTATTTATTAATATAACACTCTCTACTATCCTCTACTCGAGGATAGAACACAAAGCACACAATACTGGATCAATAGAACAGTTGTAAGTAGCACAATACACAGGGGCTCCAGGGGGAGACCGAACCATATTCTAAAATAGTGGTATAACAATCACGACTTGACTAGACACAGTGCCTAGTGCACGTAGAATCGCTGGGACCCCAAGGAACCGCCCAAGGTGGTGACACAGGAGACACAGGAAGGACGGGTGCAGTGAGGAAACACGACCGCTTGCTCCGTACAACTCTATGGGAAAGTCACGGTTGCAAAGTTAAAGTTTAAGGACCCTTCTAGGAGGACTTCGAGCCAACCCTTCAGAACTTAAGAGTTTAAAGAGCCACCCCACCCGTGGATACCGTACTATCAGAGATACCTAACCCAGGGGAGCCGGGTGCATAGGTCTGAAGTGGCGTCAGAAACTCTCGTCGTTCTCTATGGAAGGAAAGGAAGAAGTGCTGCTGCCGTGAAGGTGAAAAGGGTCCGGTGGAATTCAAGCCTGGATTCTGGATGGAAGGAACCTGAAAGCAGAGGGGACAGAGTCTGGGTCACGTCAGAGTGACCAAGGGCTCGGTAGACGAATGCCCACCGATGTCGGGTGCTTCAGGTGTGAAGAAGGGATGCTTGACTCTGCAGCACGAAGACCAGGAGACATCGAGGATGACCAGGAGCTGGCGGTGAGCTGTCCCATGAAGGATGTCGAGTACTGAGGGGTAGGGGTCCGGCGGGAGCACCAACAAGCCTTGGCAACATCAACCCATGGAGGAAGGTCAAACAGGTTATGGTGTGGACCAGCAAGGTCCAGGGGACTCTCCAAGCAATGGAGAGTCAGGGCATGTCTGGAGCAACCAGGAAAGCCCAAGAACAATCAAGATGACCCTCAGGAGGACCCACAGGCTGGATGACCAGGAGTCACAAGGGGACCTCAAGCAAGATTGCAAAGTACCAGCCCACAGAGCACTCGGTGTGAGGAGGCTGGAGATCTTTAGTGAAAATACTGCTCAGGGTCAGGACTACACGGAGTCCAATGCAGAAGCTCGGTAATCACCAACAAGCATATGCACTTGCAAATGGACCCAGTGCACAGGGGTTCGGGTTACGCAGCCCCCCCGAGGGATACTGACCTCAAACTCAGTGAGAGGGCAGATCGACCTCAGGGGCCTTCAGGAACTCACATCCTGTGTAGCTGAAATCTTCGGAGTCTGCAGGAGTTCAGGAGCAGCTACCGGTCAGTTGCGCTTTAGGTGCCTGCGAAGCAGGTGAGTGACTCCTTCACTCCAAGCGAGATTCTTCTGTTGTCTTAAGTGCTCCACAGGTCCTGCACAGAGCCTGTATGAAGTCACGGCACAAACTAAGCTTTGGACGGAAAGGGGGACGAAGTCGAGCCCAGTCGAGGTCCAGCGAAGTCCAGGTGTCCAGACGGTCGAAGGTTAGTGGTTTCTTCTTTGTAGAATCTTGTCCACGTAAAATACAATGTCCTGTAGCCAGGTAACCCATTTTATACCCACGGGAGAGGGTTGGACAGATTCAGGGGACCCTCCTAGGGGAGGGGCAGGACAGAGGGGTGGCTACACCCATGTCCGTTGTCCAGTTTCACACCAGAGCAGGAGCCAATGGCTCCCAGAACTGGTTTGAGCTGGACTATGCACAGGGACACCAAATGTGCCCCCAGTGCAGACTCTCTGGCACTCTCAGAGTGCACCCACCCAGCCCCAATACACTAAACCCTGTCTGGGAAGTGGTCACACCTCCCTGTGACAGGATGCCTATTGTGCTGCCTTCCTCTGCTCGAGCTTGGCTCAGCAGCAGGAGGGCAGAAATGTGTCTCTGGCTGGCAGCATCCATTTTGTGCTGTCCGGGTCGAGAAAGCTGGTACCGGGTAGACCGGTGACCCCACGAAGCTCGCTTCTGAAGGGTGGAATCATACCTCCCACACCAGTTACTGGTGTGGAGGTATGATTCCAAGGTGTTTGATACCAAACACGATATGTTTCTATGCAGCCGTTTTTGAGATAGCATTTACCGCGAGGTTATAATGCACCTCTACCTATATGTCCGGCTGAGTCACAGACAACCCGGGAGAATGGACTCTGAAGGCTGCAAAGGGGCTCTGCTCATGCAGGGGCACCTTCTCACTAAAAACCCAGCACCCTGCCTTCAGGATTGATAAGGCCTGCTATAGGGGTGACTTATAAGTTTTAAGTGTAGTGACCTATAGATATAGTGAACCTATATCTAAAGTAAGTGGTGTAAGCACCATCTTACACAGGCTGCTGTAGCAGACCTAGAGTTCCATTTTGTATGGCCTCTCATGGGTGGCATAATACATGCTTCAGCCCATGGGAGGCCTCTGAGGTACCTATGCCCTGGGTACATGGGTACCAAATACTAGGGACTGATAAGGGTACCCCAGTATCCAATCTGGAGTGTACCAAAGTACATGTATGTCAATTTAAGGGAGAAAGCAGATAGACTGGGGTCCTGATTAGCAGGATCCGAGTCAGACTAGTCAAAAACAGTGAGACCTCAAGCAAAAAGTGGGGGTAACCATAAGAAGCAGATCCTACTTTCCTACACAACCCCCCCCAACGAAAGGACATTAAACTAACCTTGACCAGTTGAGTCTTCATGTTCTAAGTGGAAACATCTGGAGAGTCCATCTGCATTGGCATGGTTACTCCCAGGTCTATGTTCCACTGTATAGTCCATCCCCTGTAGGGAAATGGACCACCTCAAAAGTTTGGGGTTTTCACCCTTCATCTGTTTAAGCCATAAGAGGGGCTTATGGTCTGTCTGAACAATGAAGTGAGTGCCAAACAAGTATGGCCTCAGCTTTTCAGAGCCCAAACCACAGCAAAGGCTTCCCTCTCAATAGCTGACCAAAGTTTCTCTCTGGGGGTCAGCCTTCTGCTTATAAAAGCTACTGGCTGATCCTGACCCTCTTCATTCAGTTGTGATAACACAACCCCTACCCCCAACTCAGATGCATCAGTTTGAACAATGAATTGTTTGGAATAGTCAGGACTTTGCAGAATGGGAGCAGTGCACATGGCCTGCTTCAGGTTTATCAAATGCCTTTTGACAGCTTACTATCCACTGAACTTTCTTAGGCATTATTTTGGAAGTCAAATCATTCAAGGGGGTCACTATGGATCCATATTCTTTGACAAACCTCCTGTAGTACCCAGTCAGGCCCAAGAAAGCTCTGACCTGGGTCTGGGTAGTTGGAGCAATCCATTCCATGATGGTCTGGATTTTGCTCTGCAATGGTTGAACCTGACCTCCACCCACAAGGTGGCCCAGGTACACAACCTTACTCTGCCCTATCTGGCACTTAGTGGCCTTGATAGTGAGGAATGCTTTTTGCAGGGCCTCCAAAACATTTCTCAGGTGGACCAGGTGATCCTCCCAGGTGGAGCTAAAGACAGCAATATCATCAAGATAAGCTGCACTATAGGCTTCCAGGCCTGTGAGAACTTTATTCACCAACCTTTGAAAAGTGGCAGGTGCATTTTTCAAGCCAAAGGGCATTACCACAAATTGATAGTGCCCACTAGGGGTTGAAAATGCTGTTTTGGACTTAGCATCCTCAGCTAGTCTGATTTGCCAGTAGCCAGCTGTGAGGTCAAATGTACTGAGAAACTTGGCTGAGGCCAAAGTATCTATAAGTTCATCTGCCCTGGGAATAGGATGAGCATCAGTCCCAGTGACTGCATTGAGCCCCCTGTAGTCTACACAAAACCTCATCTCTCTTTTACCACCCTGGGTGTGAGGTTTGGGTACCAGGACCACTGGACTAGCCCAAGGGCTATTTGAGGGTTCAATTACTCCCAATTCCAACATCTTTTGGACCTCAGTCCTGATGCAGTCCCTGACATGGTCAGTGTTAGAAATGGGATTCTTGGTAGGCTAGGGCGCGGTCCAAAGCCAGGCAAAGACCACCACTCTAGTCAGGATAAGGGAGTTACACTTCTAAAATAACCCCTGCTCACCCCCTTGGTAGCTTGGCACGAGCAGCCAGGCCTATCTTAGAGGCAGTGTGTAAAGCATTTGCACATAACCAACAGTAATACAGTGTACGCACTACAAAAGGACACCACACCAGTTTAGAAAAATATCCAATATTTTTATATAATTAAAACAAGACCAAAAACGATAAAGAACCACAATACTATACTTAAAAGTTCACAATTCAAAAATACGCTGATTAAAAAGAGTTCCTTGTGTGGATAGCGCCGTCCGGGCTACCACGGCATCGTGAACACACAAATCCAAAACAGTTCTGGCTGACCGCGGGGTTGCAGGCCAGCTACGGTGTCGGGAAGACCCGCAAACAGTACCTTTCAGAGATGCAGGGCGATGGGGCCCTCGAAGTCACACGCGTTGCAGGTCGATCTCCTCTCTGATGGAGTCAGGAACGCTGGCGTCGGCAGGCGTCGGGTGCTGCGGTGCGAAGTGCAGCGGTGCGGCGTGCGGTGCCCTCAGGTTACGGTGCGAGCAGCGGCTCGGTAGCGGCGTCAGATGGCGTCGTCGGTGAGACCAGGGTCGCGGTGCGAGATGAAGGCGGTGCTCGTCACGGTGCTGGCAGATCACGGTGCAAGCAGCGGCGTCGTCGTTGCTGAAGCGCTGTTGTCGGCTGACAAACTGGAGTCGATGGCGCCGGCGTCGGTAGGCCAAGACTGCGGTGTGGGATGAGGGCGGTGCATCGTGTAACTTACAAGCGGTGCCCCCGAACCACGGTGCAAGCAGCGGCGTTGATCTCGGCAGGAAGTGGCGGCGTCAGGCAGGCCAAGGCGTCCTCATGAAGCCAGGCGGTGCGGAGTGCGGTGCCCACAGGTCGCGGTGCGAGCAGCGGCTCGGTGGTGGCGTCAACAGGCATCATCGGTGAGACCAGGGTCGCGGTGCGGCATTGCGGCGGTGCCCTCTGCGGTGCCAAAGCGAGGCGTGAAGCGAGGCGGTGCGGAGTGCGGTGCCCACAGGTCACGGTGCAAGCAGCGGCTCGGTGGCGGTGTCAACAGGTGTCGTCGGTGAGACCAGGGTTGCAGTGCGGCGTTGCGGCGGTGCCCTCTGCGTTGCCTTCAGGACACGGAGTCGGCAGTGGCGTCGTAGACGTCGTCGAGTTGGTGTTCTTCGGGTTGCAGCACAAAACACACAGTCCCCAGTGCTGTGGGTCGAAGAACTTGAAGTCTTTGCTGTTCCTGAGACTTCGTGAACAGGCGGCAAGCTCTACCTCAAGCCCTTGGAGAGACTCACAAATTTAGGTTGCAGAAAGTCCAGTCCAGGCCTTTCACTACCCAAGACAAAAGCAGCCACTGCAGGTCAGCCCAGCAAAGCACCCAGCAAAGCAGTCGTTCCTTTTTGCAGCTTCTCCGGCTCTTCTTCTTGGCAGTCTTCTTGTCCAGATGAGTTCTAAAGTTCGGGGGTCTGGGACCCAGCATTTATGTCCAAACATCCTTTGATCTCTTAGGCAGAGAGGGCCTGTGCCCGTCAGGACCAGTTCTGCCTTCTCTGGTGTGAATTCCTGGCAGGAGGTGGAGACAGCATTTGTCAGAGGCAGAGCAGGCCCTTTGAGGTGCAAGGAAATCTCCTCCCCCTTCCCCCATCGTAACCCAGATCTCTTCAGCCCTTTCCTGACCTACCTAGACCATCTGGCGCCCCTCCTGCTCCCCCAGCCTTCTGTCATCCAAAACCCAGACAGGCAATCCACATTCCAACAGAGGCACACGGGATGACTGAGCAAGAAAATACCCACTTTCTAAAAGTGGTATTTTCAAACACAGAATGTAAAAATCACCTTCACTAAAAGATGCATCTTTAGATTCTGAGTTCAGGCATACTAAATTCTATTTTCTTACAGAATTCCCTGGGCCAGTTATGTTTATAAGATGTTATAAACAAACCTCCCATTCTATCCTATGGGGAACTGGTAGCCTTGCAATAGTGAAAAAAGAAATTGGCTGTAATTCACTATCAGGACATGCCACACACACCAGGGCATGTCCCACCTTTCACATACACTGCACCCTGCCCACAGGGGTACCTTGGGCCTACCTGAGGGGTGTCTGACATGCAAGAAAAGGGAAGGTTAGGGACCGGCCAGTGTGTGCACTGGCCAAGTTGACATGGCAGTTCCAGGCTGCGCACAGGCTCTGCAATGGCAGGCCAGAGATCCACTTTACGGGCTGTTTGCGTGGGTGGCAAAATCCAGTGCTGCAGCCCACCAACAGCATTTGATTTATAGGCCCTGGCACTCGCAGTGCACTTTACTAGGGACTGACACATAAATCAAATAGGCCAATCATGGAAACACCAATCCATAACACAATTTACACAGAGAGCATATGCACTTTAGCACTGATTAGCAGTGGTAAAGTGCCCAGAGTCCTAAAACCAACACACACAGGGTCAAAAACAGGAGGCCAAAAAGCAAAAAGTCTGGGGGTAAACCCGCTGAAAAAGCGAAGTCTAACAGTCAGGTTGTCTGTAAATGTGTTACATCGGTCGGTCCTCAGGATCGGTTTGTTGCTAGGATTGGTCCACCTCTCGATCTATCCTAGCCTTATAGCCGTAATGGCACAGGTCACAGGAAGGATCAAGTGGGGGAAGGAAAGGAAGGGAACAGCCGGGAGGGAGATCTGAAACAAAAAGCACAATTGTAAGGACCTTCCGTAACCCTTCCCTATCAACATAGAACATGCATGGAACCACAGTACTGAATGGTGTCACCTCTATATACCTGTAACAAAAAGGAATACACTTTGTAGAAGATGGCACTTCTATAAAGGGGGTGCCGTCTGTGTGGAACACTACGTGTTGTGCCTATAACTGCATAGGAAAATCACATAGAGAAAGAAACATATCATGAGCATAAATCCTGAATATACATAACTGGACTGCGACAGTACGGAGGCATAAGAACACTATGAACCTACCCTTGTCTAAACTCCATAGTACATCACAGGGATAGAGCGTAGTCTTCTACCACTCATCATTACCCCTGTTAAAACAGAGCCAGAACAACATGGTTATAAGTCTTTGAACATCAATGTTACCACCAGTGTTCCTGCGTAGTATTCTTGAATACGGTTACTTCACCGTTTGACAATAATCCACACAGTATAGCATACAACTGCAAAACTAACAAAGCTGTAACACTCCCTGAGTAATGAGCGTTACCAGGAAGGAAGTATAGGACCTGTAAATAAGCTCCAGCCCTCAGCGCATATGTGTCTGTCAATCCCTCTGGATAGTCATAGCTCTTTAGGGTATACTGGGAGCAAGGGGTATCAAGGATTCAAAGAAAACACCGCCGGCCGACAATACCGGCCGAGTACTCAAGGGAAATGAAGCCAGCCTCCGCCTGAGCCAATCGCTCCCTTACGGAGGATGAAGACCAGGGAATCAAGAGGGGAATCGAAGCACCCTTACCCGACCTTTTCTTGTAGGAACCAGGGACGGCTGCGAACACAACCGGCGGGGACGAAGAATTTCCGACACTGACTTGTGTTCAGTCTCCTCCTATGAGCCGTTTCAGCGACGTCGTGCGTGACGCGCACGGCCTCATGGGAGTCGTAGTTCGTAGCGTGACGGTGACGTCAGTTGAAGAACGATCGTCACCCATAACAGTGCGCTCGATGTTTTGCGCTCTTAACAGTACATCCCCTCCCTAACAAGAGCGCACTAAGGGGCCCGGTTTAAGCGGGTGTGTTCTGTGGAATGTCTTCACCAATCTAGGAGCGTGCACACCCGATGCAGGTTCCCATGAGTTCTCCTCAGGGCCATACCCTTTCCAAGCCACCAAGTACCATAGGCTGCGGCCACGCATTTTTGAGTCTCTAATACCTTGCACCTCATACTCCAGGTCCTCATTGACCAAAAGAGGCGGAGGTAACCTCCTAACTGGTGTGGAGGAGGGTTTCAGTAAAGACACATGAAATACTGGATGAATGCGCAAGTGCGATGGCAGTTTCAGCTTCATAGTCACTGGATTTATGCGTTTAGCTATCTTATAGGGTCCGATATATCTAGGGTGGAACACACTATGCTTCCTAAAACGTATATTCTTGGTGGATAGCCAGACTGCGTCACCCCTACTGTACAAAGGACCCTGACGCCTGTGCTTGTCTGCGGTGGCCTTGTACTTGATCTTGACTGCCCTTAGGTGCTCCTGTGCCTTCACTAAAGTCTCCTGAATATGGGCCACCCGTTTCGTTACTTCTGGTATATTGGTGTCCTTCGTTGGATGGATGAATGGCAGGAACCTTGGATGTCGACCGTAATTGCAGTAGAACGGAGATGCCTTTGTGGAACTATGTGTGGCGTTGTTATAGGCGATCTCAGCAAGCCACAGGTAATCCACCCATTCCTCCTTGCTATTGTCCACATAACATCTTAAGTACTGCTTGAGCGTTTGGTTGAGACGCTCCGTCTGCCCGTCTGTCTGGGGGTGGAAGCTGGTAGATAAGGCAGTGTTGATGTGTAGGGAAGAACACCACCTCCTCCAGAACTGAGCCGTAAATTGTGAGCCCCTATCGGATACAATGACGTCTGGTAATCCATGCAAACGGACCACGTGTGCCATCAGTAAGCAAGCCAGCTGGCCAGCTGAAGGTACCTGTCTACAGGCGATAAAATGCCCCATCTTTGTTAGGTAATCAATAACTACCAGAATGGTTGTACACCCTTTATCCTGTGGTAAACCGACAATGAAGTCAAGTGAAATGTTCTCCCAGGGACTGGTAGGAGTAGGGAGCGGTTGTAGCAAGCCCTGAGGGCGACGATGATCAGATTTCATCTTTGCGCACTGTTCACAGGAGGATACCCACTCTCTAACGTCCACCCGCAGAGAAGGCCACCAGAATTGCCGATTGATTTGTTCTACGGTCTTCTCCACCCCAATATGACCTGCACTAGGGGAATCATGGCACCAGGCAAATACTTGTTTTCTTAGCTTCAGCGTAGGAACCAAGAGGCGGTTATTGTTCATAGGGAAGCCGTTCCTCACTTGCCAGTCCGAGTGACTTTTGAGCCAGGTTCTCCAGGTAAAGGAAGCAACCCCCTTAAGTATGTCTTTCAAAAAGGTATCTGGTTGTATCACACATAGTACCTTCATGGGGTCAATGATGCAACCATCAGGAGTGTTTTCCGGGTCTTTGGCAGAGGTTTGTCGCGTGAGAGCATCAGCTTTCCTGTTCTCCGAGCCAGGTCGATATGTTATGATGAAATGATAACCAGAGAAGAACAGCATCCAACGAAGCTGACGCGGGGTAAGATGCCTTGCTGCCGTCATGAATTGTAAGTTCCTATGGTCGGTATACACCGTAACCACGTGTCTGGCTCCCATTAGAAAATGTCTCCATTCCATGAAAGATTCCTTAATGGCCAAAAGTTCCTTTTCGGCAATGTGATAATTCCTTTCGGCGTCATTGAGCTTCCTAGACATATACGCCACCGGATGGAGTTGACCCGTGGAAGAATGTCTCTGCGATAAGATGGCACCCAACGCAACTTCAGAGGCGTCCGCCTCGACTATGTATGGTTTCTCAGGATCCGGGTGTGACAGGATTGGGGCCGTTATGAAAGCTGTTTTCAATGCCAAAAACGCTTCTTGAGCTTCGTCGCTCCACACGAACTTCTGCGATTTTCTCAGTAGATGTGTTATCGGGGCTACAAGTTTGGAGAACTGATTGATAAATCGTCTGTAGAAGTTGGCGAAACCAATGAAGCATTGCACATCTCCAATATTTTGGGGGGGAGGCCAATCCTTAACAGCGGTGATCTTTCTTTCAGCCATTTCCTGGCCTGATGGACTTAACATGACTCCAAGGAATTCCACAGTGTGGACATGAAAGTCACATTTGCTCAACTTACAGAACAGATGATGTTGCTGTAGGATCTGAAGCACCGATTCCACATGTTGGATGTGAGCATCTTTATTCTCGGAATAGACGAGGATATCATCGATATATACCACTACATAGTGGTCCAAGATCTCCCTGAGAACGTCGTTCAAAAGTATTGAAACGCCGCAGGGGCGTTACATAACCCGAATGGCATCACCAGGTACTCAAACAGCCCGTACCGGGTCTTGAACGCTGTTTTCCACTCGTCGCCACTTCTCATGCGAACCAGGTGATAGGCTCCTTTTAGGTCCAATTTGGTGAAGATGGTTGCCTTTTTCACTTGCTCCAGCAACACATTAATCAGCGGTAAGGGGTACCTATTCTTCACGGTAATAGCATTCAATGCTCTAAAGTCCACACAAGCGCGCAGCTCACCATTAGCTTTAGGGATAAAAAAAAGCGGGGAGGCGGCAGGGGACTTGGAGGGGCGGATAAAACCCAGTGCCAGGTGTTTGTCCAGATAGGCTCTAAGGTGGAGGTTCTCAGGTTCCGTTAAGGCGTATATCCTCCCACTAGGAACTACTGCCCCCGGAACAAGATCGATTTGACAGTCGTACTGTCTATGAGGTGGTAGCTCCTCCGCCTGGACGTCATTAAACACCTCCTCATATTTCCGATAGACAGCCGGGAGCTGGACGTTCTTTTCTGCAGCGGTGGCAACACACGAGCCACAAGCTAGGGCAGTGACAGGTTCATCCGGTATACTGAAACAATGTTCCAAGCAATATGAAGAGTTCATTTGCACTGACCCGGCAACCCAATCTATCTCAGGGTTGTGTCTTTGTAGCCACGGTAACCCAAATATGATCCCATATTGGGGAGCGTGTATGATACTGAAGGTTATTTGTTCCTTGTGTGAAGCCCCATAGTGCACCTCTATTTCTTCGGTGTTGTACCCTATGGGTCCCGTGCATAACTTCCTTCCATCCACTGCATAGACTTCTTCAGGGAGTCTTTGGGCACTAGACCTATTCCTCTGCGTTTAGCTTCTCCCATGTCCATGAACATGCCCGTGGCTCCTGAGTCCACCATGGCCGATGTGTGGATCCTGTCCGTTGGTGTAACCACTACTACATTAATGTATAAATGTCCCGGTGATTCCTTCTCTTCGTTCCGTAAGGAAGGGATGTATGCCTGACTCCAAGAAACCCCTTCATTTTTCTTTGAGTCAACTAGTTTTCCGACTTTGATTCCATAGCAGCCGTTGTCATCCTACCGCTACGAAATCTACTTGTCTTGGGTTTTACCGGGCATTCTCTAACAAAGTGTCCTCTCTTGCCACAATATAAGCAGAGCCCTTGCTTACGTCGGACGTCTTTTTCTCCCTCAGTTAATGAGGCCCTTATGGTTCCAATCTCCATCGGTTCCGATGCGGAGGCGTGACCCATCTCTGTGGGTTTCTGCCTTTCATAGGACAGTATGTGTCTCTCCTTCTTTTTGTGGTCCCCTTTTCGCTCACTCATTCTATGCTCTAAGCGTAGCACAAGATTAATTAAGTCCTCACACGTGTTAGGCTGTGGATCTATCTGTGCTATGACGTCCTTGAGGTCCTCCCTTAATCCTTGATGGAAGAGAGCTGCTTGTTTGGTTTCAGGCCACTTAGTTTCTGCCACTAACCTCCGAAAAGAATTTAGATACACCAACAAGCTCTTGTTACCCTGTCTTAACTCAAGTAACTCTCTGTCGGCTGTGTATGAATCAGCTCTTCTGTCAAAAACCTTCAGGAATTCCACCCTGAACGCTTCCCAATCGTGTAAGAGGGGGTCATCACGGTTTACCAGAGGCACTGCCCATTGCGCTGCATCACCTGCTAGGTAGGAAATAAGAAAGGCAACTCTCGCCTGATTTGTGGGGAACGACTTTTGTTTACATGAGAAGTGAAGCATCACCTGCGTTAAAAACACTTGTACCTTCTCGGAATCCCCATGATACCTTTCCGGGGTGGCTAACGGTATGGATACAGGCATTTCTACCACTACTGCCGTGGAAGGTGTTGCTGCCGTACCTGCATTGAACGGATTCCTCTGCATCCCATCCACCCGGGCTCTTAAGTCTGCTGCCTCCTGACGGGACGCAGCTAGCTCCCCCTGGACCGCGGCAAGCATCGCTATCACATCATCTAAGGTGGCCATATCCAACACAACCCGACCGGGAGGACAAAAATTCGTAGGTCGGAAATTCTGTTACATCGGTCGGTCCTCAGGATCGGTTTGTTGCTAGGATTGGTCCACCTCTCGATCTATCCTAGCCTTATAGCCGTAATGGCACAGGTCACAGGAAGGATCAAGTGGGGGAAGGAAAGGAAGGGAACAGCCGGGAGGGAGATCTGAAACAAAAAGCACAATTGTAAGGACCTTCCGTAACCCTTCCCTATCAACATAGAACATGCATGGAACCACAGTACTGAATGGTGTCACCTCTATATACCTGTAACAAAAAGGAATACACTTTGTAGAAGATGGCACTTCTATAAAGGGGGTGCCGTCTGTGTGGAACACTACGTGTTGTGCCTATAACTGCATAGGAAAATCACATAGAGAAAGAAACATATCATGAGCATAAATCCTGAATATACATAACTGGACTGCGACAGTACGGAGGCATAAGAACACTATGAACCTACCCTTGTCTAAACTCCATAGTACATCACAGGGATAGAGCGTAGTCTTCTACCACTCATCATTACCCCTGTTAAAACAGAGCCAGAACAACATGGTTATAAGTCTTTGAACATCAATGTTACCACCAGTGTTCCTGCGTAGTATTCTTGAATACGGTTACTTCACCGTTTGACAATAATCCACACAGTATAGCATACAACTGCAAAACTAACAAAGCTGTAACACTCCCTGAGTAATGAGCGTTACCAGGAAGGAAGTATAGGACCTGTAAATAAGCTCCAGCCCTCAGCGCATATGTGTCTGTCAATCCCTCTGGATAGTCATAGCTCTTTAGGGTATACTGGGAGCAAGGGGTATCAAGGATTCAAAGAAAACACCGCCGGCCGACAATACCGGCCGAGTACTCAAGGGAAATGAAGCCAGCCTCCGCCTGAGCCGAATCGCTCCCTTACGGAGGATGAAGACCAGGGAATCAAGAGGGGAATCGAAGCACCCTTACCCGACCTTTTCTTGTAGGAACCAGGGACGGCTGCGAACACAACCGGCGGGGACGAAGAATTTCCGACACTGACTTGTGTTCAGTCTCCTCCTATGAGCCGTTTCAGCGACGTCGTGCGTGACGCGCACGGCCTCATGGGAGTCGTAGTTCGTAGCGTGACGGTGACGTCAGTTGAAGAACGATCGTCACCCATAACAGTGCGCTCGATGTTTTGCGCTCTTAACAAAATGTTGTTCTTTACAGGTAAGCTCTCCCCTGTGTCCACTTCATGGGTACACCAGGTGGTCTGACTGGGAGTCAGTGAGAACATGTGTCTGTAATGGTTGAGGACTTTCCTGCAATCAGTCTGTTGCTGCTCAGTGTGGCTGCCTGCCAAGGCTACACCATCTACTGAACCATCATCAGGGTTCTGTGAGAGGAGGTCAGGGAGTGGGTCACTCTCTTCCTCCTGTCCCTCATCAGTAGCCATGAGCAAGCCCATGTCTGCCCTGTCAACATATGGCTTGAGCCTGTTCACATGGAACACCCTGTTCCAAGGTCTACCAGGTAGGTAACCTCTCCCTTTTGCTCAAGTATGGTATGGGGCCCACTCCACTTATCTTGGAGAGCTGCTAGGGCCACAGGCTCCAGCACCCATACCTTCTGTCCTGGCTGGTACACAGTCAAAGCAGCCTTTTGGTCATGCCAAGCTTTCTGTAATTCTTGGCTAGCCTCAAGGTTTTTGGATGCCTTATTCATGTATTCAGCCATCCTGGAGCGGAGACCAAGTACATAGTCCACTATGTCCTGTTTAGGTGGTTTGAGAGGTAACTCCCATTCCTCCTTCACTAGACACAATGGACCCCTAACTGGATGTCCAAACAGAAGTTCAAAAGGGCTGTAACCAACCCCCTTCTGAGGAACCTCTCTGTAGGCAAACAGAAGGCAGGGCAACAGGACATCCCATCTTCGCCTAAGCTTTTCTGGGAGGCCCATGATCATGCCCTTCAGGGTTTTGTTGAATCTCTCAACTAACCCATTGCATTGTGGCTGATAGGGTGTGGTGAATTTGTAATTCACTCCACACTCCTTCCACATAGCAGTTATGTAACTTGACAGGAAGTTTGCACCTCTGTCAGTTAAGACCTCCTTAGGGAAGCCCACTCTGGAAAATATTCCCAGGAGGGCCCTGGCCACCACAGGAGCTGTGGTGGTTCTAAGGGGTACTGCCTCTGGATACCTAGTGGCATGGTCCACCACCACTAGTATAAATCTGTGCCCAGATGCAGTTGGAGGATCCATGGGACCAACAATGTCAATCCCAACCCTCTCAAAGGGAACCCCCACCACAGGTAGTGGTATCAGGGGGGCCTTTGTAGTACCACCTGCCTTACCACTGGCTTGATAGGTGATACAGGAGTGACAAAACTCCTTTGTGTCCTCTGACATGTGAGGCCAGTGAAAGTGAGGGACAATCCTGTCCCAGGTCTTACTTTGGCCTAAGTGTCCTGCTAAAGGGATATCATGTGCCAGTGATAAAAGGAAACCCCTAAACTTCAGAGGTATGACCAACCTCCTAGTGGCACCAGGCTTGGGGTCTCTACCCTCTGAGTAAAGGAGTCCATCATCCCAATAGATCCTGTGGGACCCACTGGCACTCCCAGCAGCCTCAGCAACAGCTTGCTGTCTGAGGGGTTCAAGAGAGGGGCAGCTGTGCTGCTCCAGGCTCAGTTCTGCCGTGGAAGGCCCCCTGTCCCCAAGAACTCAACCTGGTCAGGTTCAAGTTCCTCTGAGACAGTTCCTTCACAGGGACTGGGATCATCTTCCTCAGGAGACTGATCCTCACTCTGAGTCTGGGGGAATACACTGCCTTACCCCTACTGCTCCTTCTCTTGGAAGGCACCTGGTCCATTTTTCCAGGATCCAGGGCCTGTTCAGTGGAAGACATTTTTGCCTGTGACCTGGTCACAGCAAACACATCTGCAGAGATGCGCAACATTGCTGCATGTGTCCTGAGTTCCACCTCAGCCCAGGCTGAAGTTTCCAAATCATTGCCCAATAAACATTCCGCAGGGAGGTCTGAGTTAACCACAACCTTCTTAGGGCCAGTTACCCCTCCCCAGCTGAAATTCACAACTGCCAAGGAATGGCCTGTCCTGACATTGCTTGCATTGGTCACTTGGTACATCTCACCAAGTATGATCTGATAAGGTCTCTCAAGATCCTTAGTCACCATGGTGACACTGGCTCCTGTGTCCATGTAGGCCATGGCCTCCTGTCCATTGATTAAAGGCTGTTGCCTGTATTTGCCCAGGTAACTGGGACTGACAAATAAGGGGTCAATATCCATGCCTCCATCACAGACTAGAACAGCCTGAGCTGTAGTTCTGGCTAGGCCAGAACCCATCTCAGTTCCCAGGGTCAACCCTACTACACCCTTGATTGCAGTACCACCACTTGTAGCTGCACTAGGGGGAACAGTTGCCTTAGGGGCAGTGGTGTTGGTAGGAGGATCCTTGGCTCTGGCACAATTGGCATCCCTAGGCCAATGTGTCTTTTCCTTACACAGGTAACACCAAGGCTTCTTTCTGCCTTTTCCCTTGTTAGATTGTGAGCCACCCTCAGATGCAGGTTTTTGGGGCCCTGAAGAAGACTTCTGGTCTTTACCCTTCTCCCCACCCTTATCTGCTGGTTTAGAGTCAGACTTCTTTTGGTCACCACCTTGGTTCTGAGTTTTCTGCTTCACCCTGGTTCTGACCCATCTATCTACCTTCTTTCCCAATTCTTGGGGAGAAGTCAGATCAGAGTCAACCAGGTATTGATGCAACAACTGGTTTTGGCAATTAATAAGGATCTGCTCCCTCATAATTAAATTGTACAGTCCCTTGAAATCATTCACTTTATTGTCAAACGGGAGGGTTTTGAGTTGGTAGGAAGTAGTGGCGCTCAGCTTTGTTTGCGTACGTGTTTAAGGGAAAGCTCAAGTGCATACGGTGCTAACCAGGTAGGGGAGTCCCCTGTAACCCCTATATGCGTGCAGGAGAACTCCTGCAACCAAGTAGTACAACCAAATCCTGGGCACACGTATATTAGGGTGTACAAATAAGGTAAAAATAACGTAAGTCCATAGAAAAATCAATTTAAATAAAGTTCGCAGAAGAGTCTTTTCTTGTTTCTTTAATTCAAACCACGTTGAAAGGTAATCAGCAAAAAAACAACCAGCCAACACGTGTTTCGTATAGGAGGATACTCCCACGACTTCTTCAGGGCTGGGAATGATACAAGTCATGGTATAAATAATAACATGGTGTGGTGACTGTAAATGGAGAGAAAACTCCCCCACAAGGTGACATAGGTGAGAAACACCCATTGACTGTGGAAACCCTATACAATATCATAGCCCGTTCCATGGTTCAGACAAACAACGATATAATGATACGGTGCTATTGTAATAATCCAATAAACGAGATAAGTGTATCGGCGATGTGCAAAGTGACTCTTTGTGAGATAGCATTGACAACACATATGGGTTATGCATTTACAACAAATTTCAGTGAAAGTTAAAAGACCAGAAAACGAGTGCAAATAACACTGTGTGTCGAAGTTTGTTAAGAATTCTCGGCCTGAGGGTGATGTGCGAAGGTAAAATATAGCAGATAGCAGAAGGACCTATTAATGAATACGACATACCAAAAATATGCTAACAAGAAATCTATCTGTTAATAGTTGTAGGAAAAACACAATAAAACCAAAGCGGAATGGTATGGGAATCCCTGAATCTAGAAAGAGATTGAGGGAAATGTGGCCCATAGGACCGTAAACGGGAAATGGCGAGCATGGAGCAGGAAAAACCTCCTTAAACCAAAGGTCAGTTAGTGCATATAGTATGCATATTTTCTTACCCAGTAGCCGGTGATAATTCCAAAACGGCTAAAAATGGAGTGTGAAATACTCTGCAGCGTTTACATAGTGAATAAAAAATCTGGATAGATGTTGAGAGAAATAAGGAACCAGAAATAAGGGAGCATATTTAAGAGTGTAAGAAAAGTGAATAAGGTAAGCTATGTCTACCTGTAATCTTGGTGAACGGAGCAGTATACTCTGAAAAGGATGTGAGTAAAAGGGGATGTCAGAAGAAATAAGTGGTGAGAACAATCAAAAGGAGCATGTGATGATGAATAAATAATTGTGGACAGAAACTCACCGAGATGCCGGTGATAATTCCAACCCGGCAGGTCTGAACTGCAAGGTGAGTAAGAACGTACCCAAGTGTATGGATAGTCAGTAACTAGGATAAAAAAGAATGGTGTCGGTAAGCCCGTTCCTAGAGAGGAATAAGTGAAGGAATTGCTGAAAACGCTGTGCAGAGCATATCATACCTTGTCCAATCGTGTTAGGCTCAAAGCAAGCCACGGATGGGGACACGGGTGTGTATCCTGTAGTCAACGATCTACAATCAAAAGGGAGTGGAGACTGAGAATACAAAAACATCACGTAGTGCGATGTGATAAATCAGCCTGTATTTGAGAAAGAAATGTAATGTACATTAGGGCTGGGACGCCCTATGTCACTTACTTAATCAGGTGTGGTGTAGCGGATACGCCAGGCACACGTCCCTCATGGCTCACGCCACGCAGTATGGGATTCTATAAATGTGGCAGCTGTGGAGTATGCAGATGGGCCAAACATGGGACAAAAACTTTCACTAGTCATGACAAAAGAACCTACGATATCAGATCAAATATCAATTGCACTACTAGGTTTGTAATCTATGTAATTGAATGTGCCTGTATGAAACAATACATAGGAAGCACTATCAGATCTCTCAAAGACAGGATTGGAGAACACATTAGGGCCTTACACCAACAAGACGCCAGATACCCTGTAGCATTACATGCAGCAGTATGCCCCTCCCAAGGTCCGCACAAGAGCTTCACCTTTTATGGCATTGAAGTCATTGAACCAAGCTCACGTGGAGGCAATAGAGAGCTGAAACTTAGACGGACAGAGGCGACTTGGATTATGCGCTTGCACACGGTGGGACATGGATTAAATAGCGAACATGAGATGCAGTACTTCTTGGGGGATTGAGACTGTGAATGAGAGATCTCACCTTCGATGCATGTTTTGCATCACTGTTTTGCGTTACATTCATACCGTAAACATGTCACCATTGGGTTGAATACGGGGTTGCTATAAATTCAGCGACACATTCGACCAACCATTTGCCTATGATTTCCTACTGTTATGGTTTTGTACATATGTCACCATCACTGTACTTATGTCAGAAGTTCTAGGGACGGTTTACTACATATGTCACCATTACTGCACTTATGTCAGAAATTCTAGGGACGGCTGAGATTAGATTTAGCCATTATTACCCATGGCCAACAACATGTTGTGTTGTTTTGTTTTCCATCCTATATGATGTCATCACTTAATTAGCAACACTTTCGATTCACCATCAGATTACACATTTTTATGGTTGTTGTCAATTACACATATCGCCATCACCTTATCTCTGTCTGATACACAAGGGTCTGTTGAAGCTCTATGTAACCTCTATCAACTATGGCCTACAATATGTGTGTTGCTGTGTTTCCATCCAATTTAATTGCTCCACACAACCACTGTGATTATGCCATTTCATGATACGGTCAAGTCACCTTTCTAAGAACATATTGTAAGTTACTGCCTTCGGTGACTTGACCTCCGATGCTGTTACCATTATCATTCTACTGTGGCTTTTATCTACACGATTGCCATGGTGTGCCTTTTGATGTGTACTTTTCGTGACATAAGTTTATTCTCCGGTATTGAGACAGCTATTTTTCATCAAGTATGCTATTTCGTCTTTTTCAACCTCTACCGATTTATTTCCACACACGGCCCCCGTCTTCCCATAAATTTATTTTCTCCTTGACTTCTAAATTATTGGCTTTTACCATTATGCTCATAACCGCGGTGCTCCAATTATGGTGTTCAGTCTTTGAACACACTCATAATCATGTTGTCCTTTTGACCCTCACAATCCTTACTTATGGTACAATCTGTATTTGTCAGTCTATACACACTTGTTGTTTACTGTGGCGCGATCATTGGAACAATAAAGTTCCTTCTTCCCTTTTGCCTACCAGGTGCACGCTCTAGTTGTTCTGGTGAGCACCAATATAAATACACTTCCGGGTGAGTGTCCCGCCTCACACCGGAAGGATATTGACGCGAGCCACGACTTACACTTCGCTGCAACAATAGAAGTAAGTTCTCTATATAGCGCCCTCGGTACACTACTTTTTAATCTCCTGATAGTCAGGCTGACTCAGCTCATTTCTAGTATCTTGATCCTTGGATCATACTCAAGCCACACTCCATTTTTGGTTACAGATCGTTGACACACACCCGTGTCTTTACACTGGTATCTGCTTTTCCAACACAATCAGAACAGAATGGACGTGTGCCTGACGTATCCGCTACACCACACCTGATTAGGTAAGTGACATAGGGCGTCCCAGCCCTAATGTACATTACATTTCTTTCTCAAATACAGGCTGATTTATCACATCGCACTACGTGATGTTTTTGTATTCTCAGTCTCCACTCCCTTTTGATTGTAGATCGTTGACTACAGGATACACACCCGTGTCCCCATCCGTGGCTTGCTTTGAGCCTAACACGATTGGACAAGGTATGATATGCTCTGCACAGCGTTTTCAGCAATTCCTTCACTTATTCCTCTCTAGGAACGGGCTTACCGACACCATTCTTTTTTATCCTAGTTACTGACTATCCATACACTTGGGTACGTTCTTACTCACCTTGCAGTTCAGACCTGCCGGGTTGGAATTATCACCGGCATCTCGGTGAATTTCTGTCCACAATTATTTATTCATCATCACATGCTCTTTTTGATTGTTCTCACCACTTATTTCTTCTGACATCCCCTTTTACTCACATCCTTTTCAGAGTATACTGCTCCGTTCACCAAGATTACAGGTAGACATAGCTTACCTTATTCACTTTGATACACACTTAAATATGCTCCCTTATTTCTGGTTTCTTATTTCTCTCAACATCTATCCAGATTTTTTATTCACTATGTAAACGCTGCAGAGTATTTCACACTCCATTTTTAGCCATTTTGGAATTATCACCGGCTACTTGGTAAGAAAATATGCATACTATATGCACTAACTGACCTTTGGTTTAAGGAGGTTTTTCCTGCTCCATGCTCGCCATTTCCCGTTTACGGTCCTATGGGCCACATTTCCCTCAATCTCTTTCTAGATTCAGGGATTCCCATACCATTCCGCTTTGGTTTTATTGTGTTTTTCCTACAACTATTAACAGATAGATTTCTTGTTAGCATATTTTTGGTATGTCGTATTCATTATTAGGTCTTTCTGCTATCCGCTATATTTTACCTTCGCACATCACCCTCAGGCCGAGAATTCTTAACAAACTTCGACACACAGTGTTATTTGCACTCGTTTTCTGGTCTTTTAACTTTCACTGAAATTTGTTGTAAATGCATAACCCATATGTGTTGTTAATGCTATCTCACAAAGAGTCACTTTGCACATCGCCGATACACTTATCTCGTTTATTGGATTATTACAATAGCACCGTATCAATATATCGTTGTTTGTCTGAACCATGGAACGGGCTGATATTGTATAGGGTTTCCACAGTCATTGGGTGTTTCTCACCTATGTCACCTTGTGGGGGAGTTTTCTCTCCATTTACAGTCACCACACCATGTTATTATTTATACCATGACTTGTATCATTCCCAGCCCTGAAGAAGTCGTGGGAGTATCCTCCTAGACGAAACACGTGTTGGCTGGTTGTTTTTTTGCTGATTACCTTTCAACGTGGTTTGAATTAAAGAAACAAGAAAAGACTCTTCTGCGAACTTTATTTAAATTGATTTTCCTATGGTCTTACGTTATGTTTACCTTATTTGTACACATTAATATACGTGTGCCCAGGATTTGGTTGTATCATTCACTTTACTGCCAAGTAACCAGCCTTCCAGATCCTTAGTAGCACAATCTACAAAGTCAACCCAGTCCTGAGTCCGTGCTTTCTGGGTGTCTCTGAACTTAATCCTGTATTGCTCAGTGGTTAAGCCAAACCCGTCAATGAGAGCACTCTTCAGAACTGAATACTTATCAGCATCCTCTTCTCTAACAGTGAGGAGCTTATCTCTACCTTTGTCAGCAAAGGAGAGCCACAAGATAGCTGCCCACTCCTCTTGAGGGACCCTCTGTACTTTACAGGCCCTCTCCAAAGCAGTTATCCATTTGTGGATGTCATCCCCACCATGGTAGGGAGGGACTATCTTGCTCATGTTCCTATGGTCATAAGTATAATCCTTAACCCTAGGGACACTGTTGCTGCCACCATGGGACTCTAGTCCCAATCTCTTTGTAGCCCTCTGGAGCTCTAGGGATTCCCTGTCTAGGGCCAATTGCTCTTTCTTGAGCCTGAGCTTGACTTTCTCAAGCTCTAGAAATTGGCACTGTCTATCATAAGAGGGGTCCTTCTTATTGGATATGGAAGTCCCTACGGAAGTTCATGAGTGTCGAGATTCTACAGAGGGAGATCTGGATCTCCTAGGTAAACTCTGTACTCTTCCTGGTGGAGTAAAGAGAGGGCCACTGGGGCCTTCTCCCCCACCTAATGGAAGATCTATGTTGACCTGGTCAGGGTTTGAGTCCAGGTCAAAGAAGGCTTCACTCCCTGGCCTTTCTTCATTCCCTGCACCACCCACTCTTTCTATCTCATCAGACCCTGGGGTCTTTCTAAGATCATCCAAGAGTAACACCTCAATGAGACGTTGGGTGTTTGCATTTCTCCCTGTCCTCAACTTCCTAGACACACACATGGCTTTCAATTCCTGGAATGAGAGGCCATTGTACCTAGTTGGCAGAGAGCCACTGGCTTCTCTTCTAGAAGACATACTAGTGTTATGTGGCGTAGGCACCTACCTAACCTAGTGGAGACTAAACTCTCTTGAGTTGGAGAAAAGGTGTGCTAGACCCTTGACTTGCCCAACTCCAAGTTCAGTAGAACTTACTTATTCAAATCTTGTATTATATGTGCCTAATACTTTTAGTGGTTTTCAGTTAACCACTCAATGAGATTTATCTGGTAAAACAATAGCAAGCTTGAATCCCAACCGCTGCATACCAATGTGAGAAGGTGGCTTGGTATATGCTGTCCACTAGTTAAAGTGGGCACCTTGTACCAATCCACACGACCCATATGATGTATGAGGTCAAAGATAACCTTTATGAAAGCTATCCTAGTGGTAGCTATGAAGAGCAGCCTTCAGGCTTAATCTTGAAAGAATGTAAAGCAGCTCGTTTTACCAGAATATCACCTCCTGAATGACTAAATGAAGGAGAACCACACAGTAGTTATATAAAAATATGTATTTATTAATATAACACTCTCTACTATCCTCTACCCGAGTATAGAACACAAAGCACACAATACTGGATCAATAGAACAGTTGTAAGTAGCAAAATACACAGCGGGCTCCAGGGGGAGACCGAACCATATACTAAAATAGTGGTATAACAATCACGACTTGACTAGACTCAGTGCCTAGTGCCCGTAGAATCGCTGGGACCCCAAGGAACCACCCAAGGTGATGACACAGGAGACCCACGGAGGACAGGTACAGTGAGGAAACACGACAGCGTGCTCCGTACAACTCTATGGGAAAATCGCGGTTGCAAAGTTAAAGTTTAAGGACTTTTCTAGGAGGACTTCGAGCCAACCCTTCGGAACTTAAGAGTTTAAAGAGCCACCCCACCCATGGATACAGTAGTATCAGAGTTACCTATCCCAGGGGAGCCGGGTGCATAGGTCTGAAGTGGGGTCGGAAACTCTTGTCGTTCTCTATGGAAGGAAAGGAAGAAGTGCTGCTGCCGTGAAGGTGAAAAGGGTCCGGTGGAATCCAAGCCTGGATTCTGGATGGAAGGAACCTGAAAGCAGAGGGGACAGAGTCTGGGTCACGTCAGAGTGACCAAGGGCTCGGTAGACGAATGCCCACCGATGTCGGGTGCTTCAGGTGCGAAGAAGGGATGCTTGACTTTGCAGCCACGAGGACCAGGAGATGTTGAGGACAACCAGGAGCTGGAGGTGAGCTGTCCCACAAAGGATGTTGAGTGCTGAGGGGTCGGTGTCCGGCGGGAGCACCAACAAGCCTTGGCAACAGCAACCCATGCAGGAAGGTCAAACAGGTTACGGTGTAGACCAGCAAGGTGCAGGGGACTCTCTAAGCAATGGAGAGTCAGGGCATGTCTGGAGCAACCAGGAAAGCCCATGAACAATCAAGATGACCCTCAGGAGGACCCACAGGCCGGATGACCAGGAGTTGCTAGGGGACCTCGAGCAAGATTGCAAAGTACCAGCCCATGGAGCACTTGGTGTGAGGAGGCTGGAGATCTTTGGTGCAAATACTGCTCAGGGTCAGATCTACACGGAGTCTAATGCACAAGCTCGGGAATTGCCAACAAGCATAGGCACTTGCAAATGGATGCAGTGCACAGGGGTTCGGGTTACGCAGCCCCCACGAGGGATACCGGCCTCAAACTCGGTGAGAGGGCAGACCGACCTCAGGGGCCTTCAGGAACCCACCTCCTGTGTAGCTGAAATCTTCAGAGTCCACAGGAGCTCAGGAGCAGCTACTGGTCAGTTGTGCCTTAGGTGCCTGCGAAGCAGGGGAGTGACTCCTTCACTCCAAGGGAGATTCTTCTGTTGTCTTAAGTGCTCCACGGGTCCTGCATGGAGCCTGTATGAAGTCACAGCACAAACTAAGCTTTGGACGGAAAGGGGGACGAAGTCGAGCCCAGTCGAGGTCCAGCGAAGTCCAGGTGTCCAGACCGTCGAAGGTTAGTAATTTCTTCTTTGTAGAATCTTGTCCATGTAAAATCCAATGTCCTGTAGCCAGGTAACCCATTTTATACCCACGGGAGAGGGTTGGACAGATTCAGGGGAACCTCCTAGGGGAGGGCCAGGACAGAGGGGTGGCTACACCCATGTCCTTTGTCCAGTTTCGCGCCAGAGCAGGAGTCAACGGCTCCCAGAACTGGTTTGAGCTGGACTATGCACAGGGACACCAAATGTGCCCCCAGTGCATACTTTCTGGCACTCTCAGAGTGCACCCACCCAGCCCCAATACAGGATGCCTATTGTGCTGCCTTCCTCTGCTTGAGCTTGGCTCAGCAGCAGGAGGGAAGAAATGTGTCTCTGGCTGGCAGCATCCATTTTGTGCTGTCCGGGTCGAGAAGGCTGGTAGACCGGTGACCCCACGAAGCTCGCTTCTGAAGGGTGGAATCATACCTCCCACACCAGTTACTGGTGTGGAGGTATGATTCCAATGTGTTTGATACCAAACATGATATGTTTCTATGCAGCCGTTTTCGAGATAGCATTTACTGCAAGGTTATAATGCACCTCTACCTATATGTCTGGCTGAGTCACAGACAACCCGGGAGAATGGTCTTTGAAGGCTGCAAAGGGGCTCTGCTCATGCAGGGGTACCCTCTCACTAAAAACCCAGCACCCTGCCTTCAGGATTGATAAGGCCTGCTATAGGGGTGACTTATAAGTTTTAAGTGTAGTGACCTATAGCTATAGTGAACCTATATCTAAAGTAAGTGGTGTAAGCACCATCTTACACAGGCTGCTGTAGCAGACCTAGAGTTCCATTTTGCATGGCCTCTCATGGGTGGCATAATACATGATTCAGCCCATGGGAGGCGTCTGGGGTACCTATGCCCTGGGTACATGGGTACCATATACTAGGGACTGATAAGGGTACCCCAGTATCCAATCTGGAGTGTACCAAAGTACATGTATGTCATTTTAAGGGAGAAAGCAGATAGACTGGGGTCCTGATTAGCAGGATCCCAGTCAGACTAGTCAAAAACAGTGAGACATCAAGCAAAAAGTGGGGGTAACCATAAGAAGCAGATCCTACTTTCCTACAGAAAGGCCCTGTCTCCCCTATCAAAGGCCTTCTCTGCATCCAATGAGAGGAAGATCGCTGGGATATCCTTGAGGGTTCCTTTCCCTATCAGGTGAATGGTTGCCCGAAGGTTATCATGTGCATGGTGGCCATGAATAAATCCACTCTGATCAGGGTGGACCAGAGAACACAGCACCACATTAAGGCATGTGGGCAAAACTTTTGTAGACAGTTTTGCATCTAAATTTAAAATGACTATTGGTTGGAATGCTGTGCATCGGCAGAGATCTTTGTTGGGTTTTGGGATGACCACAACTATCACATCCACCAACGTCCATGTGACCTCCCCGGAGACAGCACAGTTATTAAACAAGTTTATCAGTTTTGGGTTGAATTTAGGCACATATGTTTTGAAGAAAAAGGCTGTGTTTGATTTCAGCGATTCAATAGCCAGACACACCTCCTCTGGCATGATAGGGCTTTCCAAGGATTCTCTTTGAATGCTCAAAAGTTTAAGGAGATAGCCTATGTCCAGATACGCCCTCCAACGTACAGACGGTAAGGGGTCACTCTATTATAATGTTTCATAAAATCAGAGAATTTCATTCACTTTTTTCAGATCTTCCCATACTGGGAGCCCGGTTTCATCCAGGATCTCCTTAACATAGTCTTTTTTCCCATTTTCCCTGGAGGGTTTGGGCCCGCTGAGTGCCCACTTTGTCTCAGAACACATATGCTTGTTTGATCAAGTGGAGGATAAAAAGTTTGGCATATTTGTACAGTACATACGTAGTTGGCCACATGGAGAGACAAGGGCACATGTAGTGCGCCTCAAATGATGTGCTGCCGTTCTGTTTTCAATCTCTGTATTTCGTTCTCTAATTGTTTACTTTGTAGTTTGCAGACTTTATTTCACTCAGCTGCGATAAGATGGCCTCTAATAACCACCTTAAAGGCGTCCAAACACCAGGAATCGGATCCCTCACGTTCAGCTCAAAATATTTATCAATCTAATGTCCCATTTCCTTTCTGATAACCAGGTACTGGACATCTATTCAGACCTATATCAAGTTTAACTAGAACCGGAGCATGGTCAGAGACTATGATGGGGCCAATCTCAGCTTATTTTAACAGCCCTATCAGGGGGGTGGCTCACTAAGATACAGTCAATGTGGGAATGTGTGAAGTGAACATGGGAGTAGAAGCTATAACTCACATCTGTCTCATTGAGTGCTCACCAGGCATCCCACAGTCCCAAGTCCCCCAGCATTTTCTTCACTTGTTTAGAAAAGGCCCCCAGATGCGTTCTTCCGCCCCCCTCTCTATCCCTGCTAGGGTCCCAGACCATGTTAAAGTCGCCAGCGAGGATGATGTCTCCCTTTGCTATCCCCGGTAATTTGTCTAGGAAATCTAGGAGAAATCAACCCTGAGCAACATTCGGGGCATACACTGAGGCTACCATGGTGGGCCATCCATTTATTGTTCCCACTAGCGGTGGGAGATAAATTTCGCTCCACCTGCAGAGTTGGCGGAGTTTTGGGCACACCGTGGAGTTCCGGCCAAATTTCACCAACCGCCGCATGAGTTTTTGCTCGTGTGCAGCTCGCCAATGGTATGTTGGCGAGCGTGAGCCAGATTCGGCGTCTAGCACAATTTTCAGTCACTAGTAGGGCCGCTGGTGAGATTTCCCCAACGTGGGCGGTCACGGGCGGTTATGACCATTCACGGTCAGAAAGCTGCCGC
Source organism: Calotriton arnoldi (assembly GCA_963921515.1). Taxonomy (NCBI): domain Eukaryota; kingdom Metazoa; phylum Chordata; class Amphibia; order Caudata; family Salamandridae; genus Calotriton; species Calotriton arnoldi. The sequence goes on from CAWUFW010003598.1 coordinate 1,605,753, forward strand.
TAGAGTAAAAAATCGACTTGAGCGGTGGCAAAATTAACTCGAGAAGCAGTGCCCTCTGGCGCACCATGTGGTGCCATTCTCCAAGCGCTTAAAACACGAGCAGCGCAACATGCCTAATCCTACCTGTTCGCAGAACTCCATGGAATCTTGCAGAGTTTTCATGTAACTTCGCAAGTTCCGCCCACCCCTAGTGCCCATCAGTATGACATACCTGTCGTCTTTACAACAAATAGTAAAGAAGCACCTGGGTAAGGTGGATTATAACTTATGCGGGCATAACAATTTCAAGTCAATCAAGAAACAGTCGTAATGAATCAAACATATATTCAAAAATAGATATGGAATGAATGAGATGATGGAATGCCATGTGCAATTTGCATAGTAACAGGAGAGCGCAAATGCTCCTATCCTGAGGTTTGAGTCAGATGTGTACTGTTCCAGATTTTCACGTTGTTAGACCTGGCACCATTGGCGTGGGTCTCCCTTCCATTTTTCGCTGTTGTCTCCTCCGTTTTGCTGGTGTTAGATGCTCTGGGCGCTGTGCCACTGCCCTTCAGTGCCACAGCGCGGATGCTCCCTGTGTAAATATGACATGTGAATTGGTATATCCCTGATTGGCTTATTTGGTTTACCTGTTAGTCCCTAGTAGCGTGGCCTGAGAGTGCCCAGGGCTGGTAAACCGAATGCTGCCGGTGGGCCTGCAGCGTTGGTTTGCGCCACCCACAGAAGCAGCTTGTAAAGTGTGTCTCAGACCTGCCACTGCAGAGTCTGTGTGCAGTCCAGAACTGCCATCTTGGCTGTGAAGTGCACCCACTTTCCAGCCCCTGAACCTTCCCTTGGCATCATGTAAGTCACCCCTATGGCAGGGTGTTTTGTATGTGTAAGGTAGGACATGCCTTGGTGTGTATAGCATGTCCTGGTAGTGAATTACACCCAATTTCGTTTTTCACTACTGTAAGGCTACCTGTTCCCCATAGGCCAGGATGGGCAGTGTGGCTATTACATCCTATAGTCCTAACTGACCCCAGGAACATTGTTGGAAAACGAATTTAGTATGCCTGAGCTCAGAATATTAAAATACATCTTGTAGTGAAGTTTATTTTTATATTCTGTGTTTGAAAATACCACTTTTAGAAAGTAGGTATTTTCTTGCCTAAGCCTTCCAGTGTGCTCTGCTGTTATGTGTATTGGCTGTCTGGTTTTGGAGGGACAGGGCAGGCTGAGTCAGACCTGGGTTGAATAGAGAGATCTGCATTTGGAGTATGGGGAGGGGTAGCTCCTTTACTTGAATAGGGCTGTGCCTGGCAAGGTGAATGATGGCTCCACCTCCTACTGTGCGTCTGATAGCAGACCCCCTCTTCCTGAAAGGAAGGATGCAGCCTGGTAAACAAAGTGCTCCAGGACTGAACAGAACTGGTTCTGGCTAGGCTCAGTGACTTGTAGCTTTTGAGAACAAAGACTTTTGGGGTATAAATATCTGTGCTGAAACCCCTACAACTTGTATTGCTCCTGGACATCAAGACGAACCTCTGTCCGTGTAACTGAAGGAATCTGCAGGAGGTGACTATCCTTGTGCTTGTGTGCTGTTTCTTGGATTGGCCTGCAGTGGTTACCATTGGACTTGGAAGAAGAGGGAAAAGGACTTTGAGAGAACTTTTATTAATCTTGCTAAAGCAATCACCCAAGGGCTAGGAGAGAGCTAGCCTCCTGTTGAAGTCTCAGGCACATCAGACTTCACCACCAGCCTCCTGATTCCTCCCAGCGAGGATTTCTATCTGCAGGTGAGGCTCCTGTGAGTTCCAGGGCCTCTAGTTCTACTACAGAGAAGAGAGTGCTGAAATCGTCGCTAACGCACGTTTGCGAGCCGCCGCAGCCGAAGCATCCGGAAAATCATCGCGCTGCTGCCGCTGAGTACTCGCAACCAAAGATCGACTCATCGCACGTTTGCGGGCCGCCAAGTGCTCGCTAACTCCAAAGAGCCTCGCATCGCACGTTTGCGGGCTTCCAAGTGCTCGCTAACTCCAAGAGATCATCGCTTCACAACATCGCAGCGCGGACGCCGGGCGTCCGCCATTTTCATCGCATCGCATCAGGATCGTCGCTCCCTCGCGGAGCGCCATTTCTTCGCATCGCAACCTGATCGCACACGCAACAGGATCGTCGCATCGTCTCCTCCCTCGCGGCAAGGAGTCATCGCATCAACGGCCTAGGGTGCAGAAGTTTGTCGCATCGTCTCCGCACGCATCAGCAGATCGGCGCATCATCCGCCCTCGCGGCAAGGATTTATCGCATCGCCGGCCTCGCGTGCAGAAAAATCATCGCTACAGCTTCTTTGCGACGATTTGTTGGTTTTGCTACGAAATCCAGGTACTTTGTAAGTAAAAGGGTCACAGAGACCACTGCTTTGAACTGAACTCCTCTTTGCACACTTTGAACTATTTTTACAGCATTTCAAGAGTAATCCTATTTGACAGTATTGTGGCTTTTTATCGTTATTGGTCTTGTGTTAAGTCTATAGATAAAGATACTTATTTTTGATAACTACTTGTGTGGTGTCCCTTTGTAGTGTTCCTCACTGTTACTGTGTATGGTCATAAATGCTTCACACACTGCCTCTGAGATAAGCCTAGCTGCTCGTGCTACGTTACCACAGGGTTGAGCAGGGGTTATCAAAGGGTGTAGCCCTCTCACTCTGACTTAGGAAGAAGGGTCCCTACTTGGACAGTGGCCAGCCATTGCCAACTAGAGACCCCCATTTCTAACACACGTATAGAGGAAAAGAGTGGAGGGAGACAATAATAGTCCATATCTTTTAACCGATATCCTGAGGGTAGAGTCAGATGTGTACTATTCCAAACTTCCACGTATATAGGAAAAGAGTGGTGGGAGACAATGATGGTCTGTTTCTTTTGACCGATATCCTGACAGATACGTTATCTTTATCGAAGGGAACGATGAAACTTCGTTAAGTGGAGGAACACACATCGACGTAACCATCCAGATGCGTGTATCATTCTTACACGGAAGCTAAAAGAAGATTTGTGCCATAGATATCCTGCATTCATTTGTTAGCAGCCGTTACAGCTTTAAACATTAAGTGATTCAGAGCATACGATATAGAAACATTGATTCTATTTAAAGCAATTATGGATATTCACTTATCCTACATATAAGCGCCATGAGCGTTTGCTTGCTCCACGGATGTAACGTTAACGAAGTTTCATCGTTACTATGCAAATTGCACATGGCATTCCATCATCTCATTCCTTACATATGTAGGAACCCTTTAGACAGCATCCAGACCAGTTAATTACAGTAAATTCTGAGACGGAACCCTGATGAAGGCATTGCCGAAACGCGCGTAGAATAACAACATGCCGCCTGTTTCTACATACAGTGTTTATTCATCGCTACATTGTTGGATTGCAATCAAGGAGTTGACTGTTGAACTATTTGTTGCATATTTTGAATCGTTTGTGGTATATCTCTAGGTATTTTGACCTCTGTATATTAAATTGTACAATATTAATTCTACAAAGAGAATACTGAATGATTGTAAAAGTGATTTCAATATCAATTTATCCATTTAACATTTGATACACATATATAAATCAAGAAAAAAGAGATTTTTTTTTTTTTATATGATTGTATTTAATAAATATCTATTTTTTAATATATGTTTGATTCATTACGACTGTTTCTTGATTGACCTGAAATTGTTATGCCCGCATAAGTTATAATCCACCTTGCCCAGGTGCTTCTTTACTATTTGTTGTTTATTCCCTGTCAGGGCACAGTCATCCTGTATACAGGGGCCCCGGTCCTTTCCCAAATATTATACCTGTCGTCTTTGTCAGCTTTTGTATGGGATATCAAAAAAGAGAGGTTATGGCATATGAGGATTGTGACTCCTCATCGTTTGGTGGCAGCCAAGGAGTGATACACCTTGGGATAGCTGGCATATTTGAGTTTCCCCTGGTCCTTTCGCAGTAGGTGAGTTTCCTGGAGACAGATAATTTCAAGCATAGCATCCCGGAGGCTCCTCCAGATCATTTGCTATTTACTGGGGGTGTTGAGGTCCCTAGTACTGAGTGTGACTATTTGTAGTGATGCCATGTCAGTGCGGATAGTGTTAGTATGTGGAATATGGCAGTAGCAGCGGTACGACTGCAGGTCTGTGGACGTAGAAAAATTCCCTCTAACCTCTCTCTCCCAGATTGAAAACCAACCCATAACAACAAGAAAAAACAAGAAACCCTGAGAAGTGAGTGATATGGATCATCACCTTCCCAGAGGTAAGATCAGGGGACTTCGTCCATCTCCATGGTGGTACTGGTAGGGGCCAGGAAACTTTCCTCCTCGGCAGCTATCCACCTGAGGGGGATAATGGGGTCTCCCTACTGCTCCCCACAGGCCACCTGACATCTCAGATAGGTGCTGCTCAGTTTTATAGGAGCCAGCTTGTATCCAAACATGTATGAGGATCGCCCATCTCCGAGGTCTCCCTTATCTCTCCTCGTGGCTTCAGTCTACCAAAGGGGAAAAGTGTATATCCCCCATCCCTGCCCGCAGGACCAAGGGCCAGGAGAGCCTCACATTCAGGAGCAATTCTTGATACCCCTAGGCTGATCCATTCCCCTTACATGGCAGCCATTGTGGGCATCTCAGTGTCTCCCTATTCATGAGGTCCATGCAAGGTACAAGTTAGGGATGGTCCTGGTCTTTGTCTGGTTGATGGTCTCTGCCCTGGCCATGGTGACATTGTGGGTGCCATGTTTTCCAGATTCCTTTGTGAGCCCTCCGTCCCTGGGCTCCCAGCATGCTCCCCTCCTTGTCCATTCTTCAGCTGGACACCCAGTAGGGATGCAGCTCTGCACACTTCTGCAATGGTATGGTGTCTGCCCTCATTCTCAAAGGAGAGGCCAAAGGGGCAGGTCCATCTGTAGTGGACACCGTCCTCTTGGAGCTTCCATGTGATGGGGCGGAATTCTGCCCTTCGTTTAAGTGTTAGCTGGGAGACTTCCTGGTAAATTGTTCATGTGTAGTTTTGGAAGCTCACCTCCCCAATCTTTCTGGCCTGTTGCAAAACTGCCCCCTTTTCTGAGAACTAATGAAATTTGCAAGGACATCTTGTGGTCTTTGTTGGGATTGTTGTTGGGGCCCGCATATAAACTCTAACAAGGAACACCATAGTATGGTCCTCACCCAGTAAAGTCGAGAACATTTGATTCTAGAATCTCCTCGCTGAGTCCTTGGAGTCGAAGGTTCTCAGTCCTGAAGTGGTCCTCAAGATTCTCTAGCTTATCAATGGTCCCCCTGAACTGCCCCTGAAATTCAGAGCATCTCTCTGCTGTGTCTGCAAGGCTCGCCGTGACGGTCCCCATTCGTCTCTCAACTGCCAAAACACGCTGGTCCACAGAGTCCATATCTGTTTGGAGATAGATAATTTATTATCACGGATAGGTAATTCCATAGGTCCGCAAGACCCTTTGTAAAGTTCTGTTTCAGCTCTTCTCGTAGCTTAGTCTTAAAAGTGCAGAAGCTGTCTAGCAAGTCTGTTTTGATGAGTGCCATGTCCAGGCTATGGCCAGTCTGTCCAATAGCTTGGGTCACAGGCTGGGGACTGTCTAAATAGGCAAAGAGATTGCAGTGGGACAGGTTTTTGTTCTTGGGGGGCTATAGGGGTGTCCCCTACTATTCCCAACAGCCAGCAAAAGTACCTTTATCCTTAGGCAGTAGAACTTCCAATAGTGCTATGGTGCGAACTCTCACACATGGTATTGCACTATGGGGCAAGACTTGCAGCAGTCAAGTGTCCAGATTTGATGGGTTAGGGCACCCCAGCAAGGAGAAGTGGTCAATCAATCAATCAGGCCCAGGACATCCCATCCGAAAGCATTAGGACAAGAGCATGGCATTCCATCTGTTGCCTGGTAGGCAGCACACTGTCCCCCCTCATTCTATTGGGTACCTTCAATTGCCACCATGGGGTGTTCCATTGGTCCTTCAGTCTCCCCATCTGCTTCCAGGCCACTTCACTGTAGGGCGCCCCATAAGAGCATGGGCACGTGTAGTTCCCTGGCAGTGTTCATGGGCCCGCCCACTTCCATCCAAGGCCACAGAGGCAGGGGCCAGGGATCACCTTCACTCCTCCTTTAGCTGCCCAACAGACCCCGGGCCAAACTGCTTACACTACAGGGAGGCTTGCATATTGGCGGGGCCTCCCGCCACTGCTGCACAGGTCAGCTTGATTGCTCAGGCCGCTCTAGTATGGCGCATGAATGGCAGTCCTGTCCCCGCTGTGCATGCTGCTGATTCTCTCTGGGACTCTGCTCATGGGGGACTCTGACATACTCCTCGGGCTCCCCAGCAGCTCCCCATATTGCTGAGCCTCTCTTTAGGGCCAAGCTGCAAAAATATGCCCAGGATGCCTCATAATAGCAGAGAAGCAAGTAACCTGGAAGTAGTTTGCAGCTGTTGGAACTCTCAAAAATAAAAAAAGGAACTAAAAAAGTGGCAAACAAGGTGGGAGGCTGCTGAAAATTGTAGGTGTAAGACGCAGGGAAAAGGGCTGGAGTAAATGCCTAAAAGTGAGCCCCCCAGTAGCAGTGTGCAGCTGCTGGGCCATTATAAAAAGAAAAACATTTTAAATAAAAGACAAAGGACTAATCTTGAAGAGAGCGAGAAAAATTAACACCCTCCCTTAGAGAGCTAAAAGCTAAATTCAAAATAGTTTCCTCACATCCACAGTGGAAGGATATAATACAAATCAACTAATCAGAAACATGGTAAAAAAAAGAAGTGTTCCATGGGAGGGATAAACACTACAGTGGGCAGGATATCCATCAAACAAGGAGCAGAAAAATGAGATAGATAAAAAAAACACCCTAACACAAGCAAGGGACTGACCCAAAACCCACTCTTTGTATAATCTATTGTAGAATAAAAGTCTTCATCAACACACTGTTAGCACTGCGTGTCGGTTGAGATCTAAAAATAAATAATTCTTTCCACTCTGAATTACACTTATGTACATAGGTTTTTATTACAGCAGACAAAAGCCCTTACCTTATCTCTCAAATAGTGGTGTTTACAAACTCCAGCTGAAATCCTGCACCTTTATACTGTATCATGAGCAGAGTATTCAACATCTAACTTTGACTAGTTAAATTTTGCAGATCATCAGGTGCAGCACTGTACCCCAAGCAGAGCTAAATAGAAACATATTTTGTGTTAAATCTGCAAATTATTCAGTAAATGGTGGAATATGTATCAAGTACAGAAAGTACATATTTACATGGATAAAGTAGCAGAACTGCATATATCCAGTCACCCTTAGTAAGAAATTGCCTCCTTTTGCATGATCACCCCCATTTTTCTGACCAATGTTGCTGGTTTTTTGCCGTTGTGCGCCAGGACTCTGCTAGCCTGGCTACAGTACCTGTGGCAGTGTTATTTTATTTTAAACTCTCAATATCATAACTCTGGTTTTGTTGGAAGTTTGTTATTTTGGTGTAATTTTATTCATTAAATTACGCTCTATTTTTTAAATTGGTGCATGGTTTTTAATTTGTTGTGACTTGTGAACTGTTTTGATAGTTCGAAATGCTTTGTATATTTTTTTAAGTTAGCCTGCCAGCTCTGTGCCAGAGCTACCAGGTGTTGCAATGAGGTTTAAATTACTGAAACCTTTACTGGACCCAACAAGAATAATGACATTACTACTTGTGGTGGACACCGTCGACCCCAACTAATAATGCACTTTCTTTCATTGGTGTTCAGCGGTGGGATCCAGAACTTCTGTTTAGCCGTACCACTCAGCTATCTAGTTGGAAATTAAAAATCCTTGAATTGAACTGAAACTAAAGTTAATTTTTTTATTTGCATCAGGTCTTTGATTGGGTCATTTTTTATTTTTCTCTATTATTTTTTATTTCAATTTATGCACTTTTAAAAAGTCTAAGGAATATGGAGTTGGACCTGGCTACCCTGACAAATCTCACAGTGGTGGAGATGAAGGCCCTATACATGGAAAGAAAATTGAAGCTGGTCACAAGACCAAGAAAGTGAATTCTGAGAAGGCCATCAGGGCCTGGGAGGAAGCCCAACAAGCACAGATCCCCTTTGAAGAAGAGGTAATTCCAGAAGATGAAGGAGAATGGGGCAACCTGTCCCAATATGGATTTTTTGTTGCCCCACCCATGGCTGGAAGTTAAGTGGGCTCTGCCAGCATAAGCCCTTCTGAACTGGCATCCACCAGTTGGAGCTCAGTGGTAGGCCATCAGCAAGGGAGCTCAGGCCAAGCTGGCAGTTATAGCACTGGAAGGGAAGAAATATGTGCTGGAAGAAAAGAAACTGGCCTTGGAGGACAAGAAGGCCAGCTTAAGACTCTTGAGGTTCAAAGAAGACGGTGGCAGCAATGGTGAGGTGTCTACCGAGTACCACACTCACCTCGCTTGCCCAAGGGTATTGTGCCTAGATTTGTGGTGGGGGAGACATTGACAAATGGTTTGCCTGCTATGAAAGAGCATTGAGAATTCACTGCATGGGCCAACAGCACAGAGAAGACTTACTTTGAGAATTAGTAACAACACTGGGGAGGTATACACTTCTGATTCAAAAAGACGGGTTTACTGACTCTTACCCTCACATGAGGGAAGTATGGTCTCACACTTGAAGAGTACCAGAAGTTCTGAGACACACACAAAGACAGAAACAATTCTGGGTTGACTTTGTAGATATTTCAATAAAAGCACTAGGGGTCTGGGTAAAAGGTGATACAGTCACTATGTATGATGGGATATATAATCTGATCATGAAGGAGCACATCTTTAGTAATTGTCATTCAGAGATACATCAACATTTAGTGGATTGCAAGTTTTATGACCCCAAGGAGTTTTGTAAGGCAGCTGGAATGTGGGTGTATACTAGGGTGCTAAAAAAACCACGGAGGTGATCCCAAGAAATGGGATTCACCCCCCCTCAGGAGAAAGAGTAGGGGAGACTGGTGAATGGGGTACTGTTTGGGCTGGAACCCTTCATTGAACCATAGCTAGATGACATAGCTGCATTTAGCTCCACCTGGCAGAATCATCTTACCTACCTCAAGGAAGTGCACCAGGCCCTGAAGCATTGGAGCAACAAGCACAAAAAGAAAGAGTTTTCACAAGGGCCCCAAACGTCTTCTCAAGAGAGGGAGTACTGGGCCTTTTGCAAACCTAAGTGGGGAGGGTATAAAAGGAAGAAATGTTTTGATCCTGGGAATGCTGGGGTGTGCCTGGGCTGTCCCATGCCAGGAAATATGATGGGAGACTCAGTCTGTTCTAAGAGGTCCCTCACAGGTGAGCAGTCCCAAGGGATTCCAAGAGTAGGAATTGGGTTGGACGTTTGCCCAGGAGAAACCAGGGGTTGGACAGAAGCCACCTCAGTCTCAGTGGATGGGGTGAATGTTGAAGCCCTGGCCGCCTTACCTTCTAGCATGGTGAAGTACAGCCGTGATTGTCAAGACAAGCAAATGCCATATAGGGCAGGGATCTATCATGTACCTGGGTCACCTTGTAGGTGGGGGCATTTATAGCCTCTCAAGGCCTAGATCCAAATCACCATGGCTTGGGAGCATATCAAAATCCAAACTGAGGCCAGGGCCTTCCTGGGCCTGACAGGGTATTATAGGATATTCTGGAAGGGGTCTGGCACTATTGTATCCCCCCTGACAGAACCCACTTCAAAGAAAAAGCTCAAGAAAGTTCAATGGATGGAAAAGAGTCAGAAGGCTCTGGACACCCTGTAAGAGGCAATGTGCCCAGCATGTACTCAAGGCCTGTGACTTCAGCAGATAATTTATTGTACAGACATATGCTTCTAAACATGGGATTGGGGCAGTGTTGTTGTCACAGTTAAAGGATCAACTAGTTGCCTTTTTTTATCAGGTCCCTCCTCCCCAGGGAGCAGCGTTGGGGTGCCATTGAGAGGGAAGTCTGAATGGTTTGATCCTTGAAGAAGATGAAACCCTACCTTTTTGGGACTCACTTCAAGCTTCAAACCGGCCACAGGTCTCTCAGATGACTAATGCAAATGAGAGAGGTAAACCGTAAACTGTTGAGGTGTTCCATAAGCCTACAGGGAATAGACTTTACAGTGGAACACAGACCTGGGACTTACCATGCCATTGAAGAAGGCCTTTCCAGGTTCTTCCACTTAGATGATGGGAACTACCAAAGGAATTGTTAATTGCTACTTACCTTTCATCTGGAGTGGGCCATGTATTAAAATACTTCCTTTTCTGCATGATCACCTCCACATTTTAGACTGATGCTACTGGTGTATGGATTGTTTTTAATACTGGGGTGCTGCTGTCCAGCGCCCAGTGCCTGTGAGCTGACCCTGAAAAACATGTGGAATTGGCTAATATCTGATTGGCATCTTTAACTTAGCTATAAGTCCCTAGTATGCAGTACTCTATGTACCTGGGGCCAGTAAGTTAAATGTCAATATTAGACTGCAGCAGCTATTGTGCCATCACCAAAGTAACAATGCCAATGCAAAGAGCTCTGACCAAGGGAACAAGGATTCTGCCATGTACTGTGGAATTATTTAGAACCAAACCCCAGAAAATGATGTTAGAGTAGGTAAGGTAGCCCCTGAGAACTTTTTCCCTATTGGTTAGGGAGTCACCCCCTCCCACAAGCTAGTGCAAGGCATAAAAGCGACACCCCTGGATATTTTTCTTAAGAATACCTCTGGATCTGCACTTGCTGAACCCTGAACTTCTCCTCCTGTAAGCTGTGCAGAGAGACACCAAGGGCTGGACTGCTCCCACTTGTGCCCAGGACTGAAGAGTGGTCATCAAGGGCTAGTTGACTAGCCTTCTGTGAAGTTCCAGGAACACAAAAGCTACAAGATGCCTAAGATTCCACTGAGCCCAGTGGACCAGTTTTAAATGGATTTGCCCAGGACCCTGGTGATGGCTTCTGGGAGATGAGTCCTAACCCCAAGTGGTGCCCAAAAGGACCTACACTCTTGGGTGGTGAGAATTGGACTCTCTCCCAACCAACTGCAAAACTGGACACTTTGCAAATTTTTCTGAACTGTTTCCAGAAGGAACCAGCGACTATCACCTGTCCATCACCGAGCAGCAGTCACCATCATCACATAGCCAGCTGGATTCACCTTGCTGGTTTGCCCCACTGAAAAAAGTTTGACTTCCCAAAATGTTTCTAAGTCTGAAGGTAAAAATCTTCACCAGGAGAAGATGCTGAAAGTAACACTCTTAGCTTCTGTTGGTGTCTCTTTGCTCGCATTGGTGTCTCTTTGCTCCTGTTGATATCTATTCCCTTCTATTGGTGACACTTTGCTCCACTTTGGTATTTTGTTCCTGTGGGTTCCTTCTTCCGCAATTCCCCTCTTCTTCCCAGGTCTGTCGTCGCCTTGCTGACTATCCTCCTTGATGTGTCTTGTCACCTAGATTCTGGGTTCTGGAGTCACCGCTTCCATCAGAGGTTTTTCCCTTTAGGGTTTTTATCTCTCGGAGACTCCTTCGGGAAGGAACTGTCTGCCCTGATGTTGAATTGTCAGCAGCACTGTGGCTACCAGAAAGGGTCGCTCCTACCTCGAACTGACCAGAACCCTCAAGACCTGGAACCAGGAAACATCTTCACACCTAAAGGTTAGAAGAAAGAGTTCTGAACCTGACAAATGTCCCACGTGGATTTATAGCAATATTGAAGCCTGTACATGCAGAGAGTAATAGAGACTATGGGGCCGATTCCGATCTCGGGCGGTAGGGCACCGACTCGGATTCGGCTTAACCGGATCCGATTCGGAGCCCTCTTTCCCGACCGATTCGTACGTGCGTCCGGCCGAGCCAGTACGATGCGAGCTCACGCGAAATCGCCGACCGACTTGTTCGCGGGTCCGACGCGCTCCGACCGATTCGCACGGACACGACTCGCACCGCGCAATGGAGACGTTCCCCGGCCGGGTGAGTACGATGCGCGCCTCGCGCAGTCCGACCGACTCGCGCCGTCCGGCTCGAAAGAGCAGTCAGAGCCGCACTTTGGGGGTCCGTGTCGGACCCCCCTGTATGCCTAGCCGCGCGAGTCGCACACAGGGGGGACCCATGGATCCCCCCTACCTGTGCATGTACGCCGCGAGTCGCTTCGAGGCGTACCCGCTGTAGGGGGCACCCTTGTTCGCCTCGCACCCATTGAGTCAATGGGAGCCCGCGTACGCGTTGTACGTCCGGCTCCCATTGACTTCAATGGGAGTCCGACCGACTCGAGTCCGATTGCATGCGTGCGCATCATACTCGTTCGGTCGGACTGCCAGAGTCCGATTCGGTCGGAAATCTCTCCGGGTCCGGCTCGGTCGGAGTGGTTTCCGGTCTGAATCGGAATCGGCCCCTAAATAGAGGTTGACACAACTGGTCGATTTTTGCAATGTAACACTATGTAAATCAGTTTAAAACAGGTCTGAGTTCTTGGACCCACTTTATTTAAGTAATATTTTGCTGCAATGGTTAGTAAAAATACACTTGATTTGGTTATAATGGATTATACACCACTGGGGCAACAACATAAACTGGAAAATATTCAAGAGTATAGTGTTATAAATAAACTAAACGGTAATACAGAAAAATACAAATACTTCCCTTTGGGGGTAATACTGATGTTCTCTTGATTGCTATCCAGTGATAAAATTGAAAATGTCTGGAAGTGACCTTTTCAAGTTCATCAGGTTAGTTAGAACACTTGAGCAGTACGATTGCTTGTGTTCTTTACGCTACAGGTGGTTTAGTCACATGTGAACATCAGTTTGGTGGCCTGTCAATGGGTCATTTACTGAAAGCCTTTAAGGCAAAAATGATACATATTACACTTTTACACTATATGGATCACAGCTTCTCCCACTAGAAGTATGGGTTGATTTGAATTTCCTTCAACTGAAGTTGTTAAAGGTCTTGTTATATTTACCACCTTAGTCACTGAAGCAAAACTAAGGTTCTTGGTGGTTGTACTATGAATATCAGCTACTACAATATCAAACTACAACAATATCGACAATAAATTTCAATAACCACAATATCTACTTTGAGTAGGCCCTATGTAAAATACAAAAAAATCACAATACGAATACTGTGAATATAAATATCGATATTAAAACAATATTGATGTACTGCAGATATCACCATGTATCATACCAAATATCACCCCATCAACATTATAAAAAACATAAAAATATCGAAATGCAAAATATCGAGAAACAAAATATTGATAAACCAATACAAAATATATGCACAGTTAAATAAATAAATCCACACAAAACACTATAAATAATAAAAAACAACAACAAATAACATATACACCTAAATTAGCATTTTCCATATAAGGAAAATACCAAAGGAAAAAACATAACCACATTCAAAGCAGAACAAACATACATTAACAAAGCACTATTAACAGAACTAAAAAGGCCACTATGATGCTCACACCCTGAAAAGAAGACATAAGTCTGCCACTCTGTTCAAATATCAAGGAAAACCAATTTGAAAAATAGTAAGTGTAAACACCTTAATAATGTAAATAATATTAAAACAAAATAACTAACATACATTATTTTATTTTTCAAACTCATAAAATAATTATATTTCCTCTATTGTGTTTAATATCTGCAGTATGAGAAAAACAGAAAACATTCTTTAAAGAAGCTAAACTGAAACAAGAGAGGGCTCCAACCTTCAAAGAACCAAAATGGCAAAGTAAAACTAAAGAAAAAGTAAAAGTGTAAATGGCAAAAGCTAATGCATACAATGTAAAGTAATCAATATTTAATATGGCACATAGAATATTCCATTAAAACTTTTTTCATATTTTTAAATTAACTACTGATCTCAACATGTCCAATAAAGTCCCTTTCATTGAATCCCAAAAGGCAATCCCCTATTTATATACCGAGGGTATACCTACTACAAAGAGCACAGTAGCAAATTACAGATCCACTGGAAGTGTACAAAATATTATTTCAATGGTTGTTATGGAAAGACCACCATTTTAAATAACCAAGTGGAGAATGTAACTGAACACAATCACCACCCAAATATGGCAGAGATTGAGGATCCCAACATGATACAAGGGTTGAAAGAACGCTCAACACGTTCCACAGCTCCTAGTGGAGCAATACTGAAAGACTATGCATATAGGATACCTGCTCATTGTGTAGCCCAGCTTCCCTCTGTACCTTACCTAAAAAAGGACAATATATCTCAAAAGAAGAATTGAAATAAATATTAACGCTGCTCTAAAGACTGTATTAGAAATAGACTTCCTTTACTACACCCACACAAAGAGGGTTACATTTTATATGATAACTTCAATTACAATAAGAAAATAATCACATTTGAAACAGCATAAAACATATTAAAACGTATCCAATCTCCCATCTGGCTCATGGATGGTTTGTTTTAAATCTGCCCCCCCAATTTACTAATTATATATAATCCATGGTTAATACCAAGACAACAATTAAAAAAACCCTCATAGTGTCACTGCCACCAAATAAGCAAAACATATCCTATAGTGAACTCTTAAACACAAGAATGAGAAAATAAATAACTACTCATTCAATAAAATAGTTATATATATAGTTTTCTATGATACACGCAATAGCAAATAGTGCATCCAAATACAGAGATGTTATTTTCATTTCAACAGATCCCTCTAGCTTAAAGTCCACACTGTTTACAAAATAATCAATCAACATCATCTTTCATTACTAAATTGAAAAGCTGCTTGTTCTGGCCTTTGTACCACCTACAAAAGAAACCAGGTTTCAAGACCAAGAGAATCCACCATTTACAAAGACAAGGAATACACATTAATCCCATTCCTCATTTACTTTGAGGACAACTGGTTTGGTTATCTGCACGGCTCACGACACAGACGCAAAGCCAGCTTCCACAAAGTGTGGTGGAACGTTTACCACAGTATCCAGATGAAGAAGTAGAAACCAACAATGCTGCAAAAGAGTGGCACAATTCATTCCAGGCCACTATAGGAGGACATCACTCTACTCCGTACTAGGTCATAGAAATCCAATAGAAAGAACAAAGCTTTGAAGACCTAATAATTAAAAAATCCCTTGCCCAATTCTTAAAACCTAAATTTTTCAAACAGATCCAATACATGCATGAAATACTAAGCAAATATTAAGCAAAAAAGCAAGACTACAGGAAGAAGTGGCACCCCAAGACTACCTAAACTCATTGGCTAAAACAAATATATTTTTTTTAAACCAACAATAAAATCTGAATCAAAAAACAATATCTAAAAATACACCAGCTAAAATTACAAAACAAGTATTTTGAATGATTACTGATTATATGCACATATTAACATACAATAAATATAACAAATTTAAATAAACTTAAAGCAAACACATAATATATAAAAATGCAATAACCTTATAAATATTCATCCTAATCTTTCCCTAAATTCAAAAACAGAAAAAAACCAAGTAAGAAAATGTCTAAAAATACACATCACACAAACAAACGTAAAACTACTAAAATACAATACAAATAAATCAAAACTAAAATGCAATCTCATCAAAACATACACAACCTCAAAAGTTTTAACACAACACAAAGTGACACTCAATCCCACAAATACTATATAAATAAAATGATGCACTTCTCTAGCAGTAGGTTTGTTTTTAAAATCCTCTTCAACAGTCATTAATCAAATAGATTTGCCCTCCAAAAATGCAAATTACCAAATACTGAAAAAAAAACATTCGCAAATAAAAGAAAATACTAAAAGGTTAAAAATGAATAACACATCTTAATATGTAATGTTAAATAAAAACCAACAACCCAAGAAAATGAACATAAAATTAAGATATACAAATAAAAATGTAAAAATGAATTAGAAAATATTTAAAACATTATAACAAATCAAAATACATTTTCAATTGTTTCATTTGTAAACCATTATCTACCCAAAATCTCAATAAAAATAAAAGAAAATCTAAAGAAATGTAACAAAGTATATATAAATATAAATTTAAAACACTAGCCATCCAAGAACCATATAAAACCCAGCAACCCAAAAATATTTTGAACTACATTTATAACTGGGAAAAAGTACAATATATCTAAAAAAAGGAGGTAAAGAACAATGTAAAGGAAATCTTTATAAAACACTACTCACCAAAAAACCATATAAAACAAAGCACAATTTTTTTAATACCAATATAAGCAGCACTTAAGAACATAATAAAACACCTTATAAATTATATTACACAGCACACTATCAATGTTATCAATTTTCAAAAAACATCTACTTACTCTCAACTCTCAACTTACTCTCATCATGCCAAACATTGATAGTCTAGTATCCACAATGTTATAACGTTGATATTAAGTACATTGATATTATGACATCAATATTCAGGATCTAAACCCAAATGTAACTGTTAACATTTCTGCACTCATTGGGAAATGTTTCTTTATGTTATAGAGACCTTTCTAAAGCTACTGCCAGACTCAAGTTACCACTTACATGAAGATATAAATGTTGCTGTGGGAACAACGTGGACCTGACCAGTCTCCTTCCCCTTCGCAAGTGCTGAACACTTCCCAGACTGCACTTAGTGTTGACAGCAAAGAAGGGGAATGGGAGATAAGGATATGAAACAACTCACACAAGAGATGTTCCCAGTTTGTAGTTACATAGCTCATCTTGTTAGTTGGAAGTTCTCTTGAATTTCCTGCAGGCTCTCCTGAGTGATAGCTCTTTCATACTAAACAGAACACAAGACTGATATTACTCTTTGATCTTAAATCAACTTAAAATACATGCAGTTTTTTCATTTACATGGATTCATGTCAATGATAACAGTTTACAAGAATTGAGATATACACAAGATTTACTCTGATAACTGATGCACTATGCTAATTCAGCGTATCAATGGGAAAGTAACGTTAATATCTTTGAGTCAAAAGAATCATCATGATACTGGTCTTGTTATGGTATCCTATTGCAGCTGTTAATGCTTCACAACTTTAAACACTGATCAGAAACAAAGGTTATCTCATGATCTACATATAACACTGTGGAGGCCCAAGAGAGCGTTGTTACAGCACAACTATGGGGGTGTGACAGAATCCCAGTACGTAGGTGAAGGGGACAGTATAGGGGCCTAACAGAAGTTCTAAAATCCAAGCAAGTATTATCTAAGTTTACACAGTTATCACTAACCTGAGGCTTCCAGAGACAGCACTGGAAGAGGTTGAATAATTCCAAGGATGCAAGGAATGTCTTGGAATAGTTTCAGAAAGAGCAGCAATCAGAAACTTCAGAAAACTTCTGGGAAGATTTTCTCAATGTTTGGCTTGGAAGATAATCTCCACTGAAGAGCCAGGAAGACAGGTGAATAGCCCAAGCAGAGGAACACAGTTGAAGAACAGAGCCCAAGCGTAAGCTACCTCTTATCAAAACTGAGGAAAGTCGACCAACCAGCCACCACCAGGGTATGGCTTTTATAGACTGTGGGATTCTCAAACTCTGCAGTGGATCCTTGAATTGCAGGTTCCATGACTCCTGCTGTAGATTTTGTTATTGTTATTGTTAATTTAATCTTATTAGGCGCACAGCTACCCAAGGGTTTCCCGGCGCCGCTTGTCAGGGCAGAGATTTTCCAATTTTGCGTTTCTGAAATCCATCAGTAGATCCTTTAATGGGGCATACTGTTATGACTTTTGGGGTGCCCCTTATGGGCACAGGACTGACTGTGCTGGTAATGTTAACACATGTAATAGCCACAATTCGAGGAAGCTTGACTTCCATTACACCAGCGCAGACTCCATCTTGAGTGACAATGTCTCGAGGAAGGCATGAAAGTGCCAGAAATTAATAACCAGAGGTGGATAGCAGTGGGGACAAGCAATGGAAAAATTCACACATCATGGATAGCTTTGTAATCAACAACTCACATGACAGCCAAGTAAACCTTAACTTGCTTACCAAATGTAATGCTGATGCCCTTATCCTTGATGTGAAAGATGCAATTACAAATGCCATAGATGATCTAAAAAGTCAGATTATACCTTACATTAGCATTACCACTATCAATGAGATGACTATGAATAGATTATTATTTATTGGTTTCAGTATGTGCGGGTATTTAATGATGATGTGCTTTTAGGTATTATTACTTTTTGTTATAAAAAAGTCAAAAGCATTGTGTTTGGTGTGCAGTAGTTAAAATCAGAAGTTATGGGTGAACAAGTGGGAAAAATGTGGTTCCTGTCATGTTTGTCAGGGATAGAAGGGGTGGCCAAAAATTCTCAGGAGCAGGGATGGAGGGGGGCGAGCATCTGTGACAAGCCATGGCATATCCAAGTAAGGGATACAAGCGTTTAGTTTAACATATAGGGTATTTATAGCCTCTGCACATGGATTGTAACAAAGGATCCATCATTGGTCATTCAAAACTGGTTAACTATGTTACTCAACTCTAAGAAATTAGCTCTTAAAGAATAGGGATTACCACCCTAATAAGATATCCTCCAGTTTGCAAGGAATCTGTTGGGAGGTGATGAGGTGTTTCCTTATCTAGAAAGTCTCTCTGACAAAAGGTTTTAGCAAGAGATTCAAAGATTTAGTGTAAAAGTTAACATTAAGTGGAAAGTCCCTGGTTTTATGGGACATGCATTTAGCAAATGAATGGTACTACATTTTTCAGCACACTGTAAAGTTTTGTGTGACATCTTATTAACAGATTGTTCTTTGTTTTCATCAGCATGGCAATATATCTCCTCCCTCTTTTAATCAAATATTGTACATTGAAAAGGGGTTCACTTATTACCCTCAATATACAAAGTGTTTCTTAGATATAATTTTGGACTTGGACAGTTTTATGCCCTATATTGTAAATTATACTGTAAAACTGATCATCTGGTTGACTAATGTAGTAATACTTTGTATGCAATGTTTAAAGACCGTTGTCTTATAAGCTATTAGAAATGGATTTCTCTTCCCACAAAAGCACTGATCATGACCTGGTGAACCAATTACCATTCTTGTGTAAACAGCAGTTTGTCCTTGGATCCAAATTCTGGTTGTGTGAAAATGATTGCACTTCACTGAATTCTCCTGCGAAAAGACTGGGAAAAAAGACAAAATATGCAGAAATAAGTATATTGAATACGCATTCCACAGGTTATTTTTCATTATCAAGTGTAAAACATTGAATGGGAGCTACCTTTTGCTCTTGGTAAATACCTCTCTTGTGGGTAATTGTGATTACAGGCTGTGGTAAATACCTCACCCATCTCTATCCCTCTTGTAATTTGATCTTTCTACTGTTCTCAGAGTTTACTCCATTGCATACAGAGAGGACTCCTATTATGTAAGGTTGATCTTTGTAAACAGATCCAAGCTGCAAAGTTCCAACATTCATTTCTGATGTCTGAAAAAATGCTTTGTCAGGCATGTGTGACTTGATATCATGTTTAAAGATTAGGGTGCTGTATGTCAGGGATTCACCAATAAGATTTAGCATTTTTGTGCATCCTTATCATCTTTAATGGCAGAGCACAATGTTTAGCTCTACGGGAACTCTTTTTATTTTGAACACACTGCTTCAAGTGGAAGCAGTATGATGCATGCATTCATCAACAGTCATCCCAGCCGAGTCATTCTGTCACCAACCCATTTTTTTATCTACTTATACATTAATCTACATACTCACCCATACATATGCCAATTCTCCCACCCAGTCACCTATTCATCAAACTACTCATTTATTCCTTTGCTCACCTAGAATCTGCCAGCACTGGTTCAGGTACTCACCAAAACACCAGAGACCTCTGAGGGTCATCATCATCATCATCAGCCCAAGTCCTCAAAGGAGCATCTACAGGGAATAAGTTCATCTACAGCGGAAAGGTTGTAGTTTTTGGATTCATATATGTAGTCAAATATTTCAACATTTATGCACATGGAGACACCAATGTAAGACTCACCTGTACCATTGTGCTTAGATTGGCATTATACCCGTTCAAAGATTGTGGTGTCTGTATACAAGGCAATCTACTTCTTCCCAAACCAAGGTGGTATTGCTTCTCTAATTGATGAACTTCCAGGTCAAGGCTAGCAAAGGAAATGTAAAAGGTAGGCTGAAGAACTGCTCAGTGACCATAAATTGTGTGTCTTGCTGGGTTCTGCTGCTCATTGACTCAGTTCATATACACCCACTTACATATCCATACCTGATCATTCTCCTGATCATGTATTCACCCTTTAATCCTTCTACCAAAACTCATACCAGGATACAAAACCAAACATACACATACTTACCAGCCAAACAATAAGCTTACACATTCAGATAACACATCAGTTATACACAATACATGTTACCTGTTCCTCCATACCTATCCATTTGTATCTATTACCTACCTTCTTACACAACCATCCATTTACCCACCAAGTTACCAACTCTGTTTACACTCCTTTTACTCCCCCATTCACAGACTGACTATTCTAACCTCATGCCCAGCCACTCATTTGTAAATGGGCAAATCTCACTTTACTTTCCATTGCTTTACTCATCAATACACCTCCATTCACCTATTCATCCATCTACCTACCCAATCATCCCACCAATACAATCAAGCGATGAATCTCCTCATATATCTTTGAAAGTTCCACCAAAGTGGATGTTTGCTACTGCTTCTCATCTGGCTCTGCGGACAGAACAGTTGATGAAGGCTAATTCTTTGGTGCATGGAGACATGAGTGCAGGTTTGGAAAGGACAAAAAGCTGAATCAAAATGTGCTAATAGGCAATTTCCCAAATGAATATGAATTTAGCAATGCCCACATTGCAGCCAGTGCTTAATTTGTAAAGAAGGTAAGTGCCAGGACTCTCCTCAAGAGGCCTTTGCAGTTTTCACCACACATTGTCCCTGCCATGCTACCAATGATAGTAACAACACAACTACCACCCATCACACTCCTACAAGTGTGACAATTCGGACTATTTCAGGCCCCCAAAGCTATAAGAATGGCTTGGGTGGCAAGTAATAGTATTTTTTAATGTATATTGAATGAATATTTAACTTTTGTTGTGGTCACCTGTTAAATTACACAGATAGTGCCACTTTGTGGCAGACTGTCACAAGAGCTGCTGTTGACAATTAAATGCTGGTGCCGAGCAACGGAAACCACCGGCTCAAATTAAGCACTGATTGTAGCTCCTTTTCAATGCAGAACAAAGTGTTGACATGGAAGGAGTTCTCCTCTTTCCTTCCAAATCCCACGGATGTGCATCAATGCTTTGTAAATGCTATTGAGGTAAAAACTCATAGACTTGTTAATAACACTTCAAAGGGGGTGGCGTTCATTCATCAAGCAGGCAGTCTAAGAGTGACAGCTTCCACTTTGAATATAATAGCCATGGGCATTGGGAGGAGCAGAAAGCTGTCGGTCCCTGTCGCCCCTTCCTAATAGCGAGTCGCTAAACACTATTTTGCGAGTCGCAAATTATTTGCGACTCGCAAAATAGTGTTAGTACATGGCCCACATGATTTTTGCATGCGCAAACGGGTCTGAAACCCATTTGCGCATGCAAAAATCCGTTGTAAATCTGGCCCTTAAAACGTTAAAGTTTTCACAAGGTACAATGTTGTTGGAAGAATTGACCATCCCTAAAATGTCATAATAATCAGTAGGAAGCAATGTTCCCTCTAATTTTATTCCTCTGTGTGCGGTAGTGTAAGATCTCTGAGCACTACAGCCAAAGCTGTGTGCACCAAAAAACTGGTCATGCATGCGAGCGCAGCAACAAAAATCTGTGGCAAATACCATTCTAAACATTTGTTTATGACAAGATTGAAAAAGGTGCTTGTCCACACATACAGCTCTACGTAACGGGGTCTTGAGACAGGTTTGCAGTGTAGATACATACGCAAATACATGAATTGTTCACATAGGCACGTACACGCTAGGTTTAGAAAAAGACAGGGCTCCGAAGGTTGTACCATTATAAG
The DNA here is from genome assembly GCA_963921515.1 of Calotriton arnoldi. Taxonomy (NCBI): domain Eukaryota; kingdom Metazoa; phylum Chordata; class Amphibia; order Caudata; family Salamandridae; genus Calotriton; species Calotriton arnoldi. The sequence goes on from CAWUFW010003598.1 coordinate 1,627,801, forward strand.
ATTTTACTGAACATTCTCAATTGGAGTACTGTTCATTCTACTCTTCCACCATCAGTATGTAAAGAGTGTTTGAATGTACGTGTGGAGGAGCTGAAAACTTTGATCTTGGTCCTTCAGTCAGGGTCGTCTTAACAGCATTATAGGCCACCAGGCAAAGCAGTGCACTGGGCCCTGCCTACACAACCACTCACAGGAATAAAAATGTTTGAAGGAAAATTAGTGCTAAAGTCTGGTCTGCATGGGGCCCCGATGCTGGGGGGGGGGCCGAGCAACTGCCCAGCATGCTCATGCGTTTAGGCAGCACTGCCTTCAGTGAGGCTGCAGACAACATGCAGGTACCATTCTCTGCAGTGCCAGTAGTTCAAATGGACTGAAATTGGTGAGGGATCTCTAAAAGGTACATAGCCAAAGAAGTGTAAATAAGAATCCTTTCAAAGAGGTATGGCTGAAAACATGTGAACAAGAACCCTGTTCTTCACTGAGCACCCAACCTAACCAGTATTTGGGCTCTTCTGAGTTTTCTGTTACTACATCCAGACATAACAACAGACCTATGCCTAAAACAAGCCAGACTTATTGGCTTTGTCAATGCTTGCTACCTGTATCAAATAGATGAGAAATTACAATTTTGTTGTGATAACGAGAACTGAAAAGTTCGGCCAATCACATGAAATTTCTCTGCAGTCTCTCACTCTGTTTGACATCTAGGCTCCTTTTCTCCCCATATATTTTTGGAATCCTCCATATGTATATCTCAAACATCATCTCTTTCCTTTTCAGCACCATCCTTTCCCTCTCTTGCACATACTTCCTTTCATCTCCTTTACTTCAACATCGTCCCACACATACACCACCCACTTGCTGTAAGCACTGCGTTTTGTTACCTTTTGGCACTGTTGTATAACTCCTCCAAACACTTTCCCACAGTTACAATTTGCACATGTGACCATCCCTCTCTGTGGTCTGTAGAGAGGACAAAGCTTGGAGGTACATTTAGTCTGAACATTTATAGGACCCACTGACAGGCACTATGAGAAACTGACACTGCATTCTGCCTCAAATCCAGAGCTATCAATCACATCCCATCATAATCACACACCCAAAATTGTTACTCAGTAGCACACCAGGATGCAGCACAGTATACAGTGCACAAGTGTCATGTCATCATCATCATCATCATCATCAGCATTTGTAAAGCGCCTGGTTACACCAACGGTGTGTCCCCGCGCTGAGCAGAATCTCATAAATGACACGAGATAGGTAGGTGAGCCTTAGCTGTCATGTTTCAAGGTCTATTCTGGTTTATAGGTGGGAAAAAGCCAAGTTTTCAGCCTTTTCCTAAAGGCAGCTTCACATGGCTCTTTCCTCAAATTCATTGGTAGTAAATTCCAATGTTTTGCTGCCAAGTATCTGAAAGAGCAGCCTCCTAGCCTGGCCTTCCTAAATCTGGCTACTATTACTAATGACTTTCCTTCCGATCTTAGGCTTCTATTGGGGGTGTAGGGTGTAATCATGTTCTGTAGATAACTTTGATAACACACAAGATGATGGACGGAATGTTGCACATTGGCAAACATTCACCCCCAGTCACAGATCTGGGTTTAATCCATTGTTATTTTGCTTCACCACGCCACCCCAGTTCAGACATAGCCATATGCAAATCAGTCTTGACCCTGTGCCTCATGGGAACAGTCCAACAGTTGGTGAAGCAAAATAACGATGGATTCAACCCAGATCTGTGACTGGGGGTGAATGTTTGCCAATGTGCAGCATTCCGTCCATCATCTTGTGTGTTTTGCATTTCGCCCTAAGTGGGAAGGGTATGCCCAGACGTGGGTCCCGTGCTCACTACGCCACTGGAGTCAAGCTATCCTGGCTGATGAAGGCTGATAGCCTGAAACCAGTCCTAGGATGCTTGATTCGGTCCAGGGAAGACATGGCTTGGCAGTTCGGTCTGGACTGTTCCCATGAGGCACAGGATCAAGACTGATTTGCATATGGCTATGTCTGAACTGGGGTGGCGTGGTGAAGCAAAATAACGATGGATTCAACCCAGATCTGTGACTGGGGGTGAATGTTTGCCAATGTGCAGCATTCCGTCCATCATCTTGTGTGTTTTGCATTTCGCCCTAAGTGGGAAGGGTATGCCCAGACGTGGGTCCCGTGCTCACTACGCCACTGGAGTCAAGCTATCCTGGCTGATGAAGGCTGATAGCCTGAAACCGGTCCTAGGATGCTTGATTCCGGTCCAGGGAAGACATGGCTTGGCAGTTCGGTCTGGACTGTTCCCATGAGGCACAGGGTCAAGACTGATTTGCATATGGCTATGTCTGAACTGGGGTGGCGTGGTGAAGCAAAATAACGATGGATTCAACCCAGATCTGTGACTGGGGGTGAATGTTTGCCAATGTGCAGCATTCCGTCCATCATCTTGTGTGTTTTGCATTTCGCCCTAAGTGGGAAGGGTATGCCCAGACGTGGGTCCCGTGCTCACTACGCCACTGGAGTCAAGCTATCCTGGCTGATGAAGGCTGATAGCCTGAAACCGGTCCTAGGATGCTTGATTCCGGTCCAGGGAAGACATGGCTTGGCAGTTCGGTCTGGACTGTTCCCATGAGGCACAGGGAAAAGACTGATTTGCATATGGCTAGGTCTGAACTGGGGTGGCGTGGTGAAGCAAAATAACGATGGATTCAACCCAGATCTGTGACTGGGGGTGAATGTTTGCCAATGTGCAGCATTCCGTCCATCATCTTGTGTGTTTTGCTGTAGATAACTTGGGCCTTTATTTGCTAGGATACGATGGCAGATGCACATTACCTTGAACAGGATCCTTTTGCCCACCGGTAACCAATGCAATTTGGCCAGGGCCTTTGTGTTGGACGATCTTCTAGGTAGATTCAGCACTAGCCGGGCAGCGGCATTTTGGACTGATTGCAGCTTCATCAGCCTTTTTTTAGCTACCCCTAGGTATAGAACATTGCCGTAGTCAATCTGAGAGGTGACCACTGCACATATTATAGTTTTTCTGGCTTGAACCGGTAGTAGGTCAATGACCTTCCGTAGGGTTTTCAGCGTTCCGAAACATTTACCTGTTATTTTTCGGATTTGATTTTCATATGTCAGGTTAGGGTCAAGCCATATTCCAAGGTTCTTGACTTCAGTTTTAGGGGTTGGGAGCTGGCCAAGTGCTTCCGGCCACCAAGCTGATGTCCAGATAGAAGGAGCTCTTCCCATTACCATCACTTCTGTCTTACTGCCATTAAATTTCAAGCAGTGGTCTGCCATCCATGCTGTTACTTCCTCCATACATTGGGAAAAGTGATGTGCATTATGTTCTGGGTTTTGCGGTAGTGTGACGATAAGCTGAGTATCGTCAGCATATGATACAATGGTCACTTTGTGGCCTTCCACTATATTAGCAAGGGGTCCCATATATAGGTTGAACAATGTGGGGCTCAGTATTGACCCCTAGGGGACTCCTTGTAATAGGGGAGATCTCTTAGATGTGTATGTATCTTGTGTAACCTGGAAACCCCTTTCCGCCAGGAAGAATTTCATCCAGCTCAGAGCCATACCCCTGATTCCACAAGATTCTAACCTCTGTAGGAGGAGGCCATGGGAGAGTGTATCAAATGCTGCACTGAGGTCCAACAGGATCCGTGCAGCAGTGTGTCCTTCGTCCGCCCGTTGTCTTAGAGTTTCTGTGGCCAGGAGCAAGGCGGTTTCAGTGGAATGTGCGGCACGGAAACCTGATTGTGAGCAGTGTAGTAGGTCATTACTATCGCTGTGTTTTGTGAGCTGAGTGTTAACTATTTTTTCTGCGATTTTAGCAAAGAAAGGTAGGAGCAAGATGGGACGTAGATTATCTAGTACCTTATAATCTATTTGTGGTTTTTTCCTTAATGGGCGGACCATAGCTTGCTTCCATTCATACGGAACTTCTCCTTGTATTGCATAAAAACTACTACACGACATTTGGAAAAACAAATCCTCTTAGGAAATGCAGGATGAAATAATATGTGAACCATCCAGGTACCTCAGTGTATTTTGTTTTAAATTGACTGGTAGTGGAGTGACAGGAGCCATTTGGCAGCATATGAATCACAGCTGTTCCTATGGTGAGCCACAACACAATGAATAAAAAATGCACACTGCAATGTGTTAGAGAAATAAAGTGTTTTTAGCCTCTAACCCAAAAGGTTTAGGTGATCCTCTAAACAAAAAAGTTTGTTGATCCTCAGTTAGAATTGACACACATACACAATTATTCTTGTTTCTTAGTAAACATGTAAGGTAGCACAGATGGTTAACATATCCACTGCAGGCATCTACAGCATGCAGATCAAAGGCTTGAAGACTGATAGTGTTAGTATGACTTTTAAAATGCAACACATCCTTGACACATCTTTTTGTAAATGCATCCTCTACCCATGCTGGGGAATCCTAAACAACACGTGGAGTAGAGTGCAATGGATAAAGGGCTTGAATATTTTTAAAACAGTTGATGAGTGAGTGTGTGTGTGTCTGGTTTGTATTTCAAAAGCACTTGCAGTTATAATCGTATATACTGTTCAACCCACTAAAATCTAATATTACTGTTACATTTAGGAAGCAAACTGTGTTGTTAAATGAAACACATGGGAAACTTATTTTTGGTAGAAAGAAATTCTCCAATAACCAAGAAGAGGTAGATGAAGGGTTCGTTTCTGCTCAGGCACTAGCACTGCAGTGACACGTAATAATTATCATTTTATCTGTGCACGGTCCTGAGCAAAACGACTCCTCTTCCAAAAAGTACAACCCTCCATCAGTGCTAGCCAGTAGCGGCCCGTGGTGGGAGTGCTGCCGGGCGGTGAGGCGGGGCGGGGGAGGGGCAGGGTGGGGGGTAGTAAACTCCGGAATATGGCCGCACAGAGGTAAGTGAACAAAAAAATAAATAAAACTAATTTCGTTGCCCGCGCTGCATCGCCAAATGCGATGCAGCACGCGCAACGAAATTCGTTTTTTTTTTTTTTGTTCACTTACCTCTGTGCGGCTGTATTCCGGAGTTTACTACTCCCCACCCTGCCCCTCCCCCATCCCGCTACACCGCCCGGCAGCACTCCCACCACGGGCCGCTACTGGTGCTAGCAGTAACACCTAGCTCTGGTTGATGCATATTTTTGGAAAGACCAGGATGCAGAGTGCATAGTGGTAATAGCCAGCAGCATACCAAAGATGCCTTGAATGCAGGTGCAAGCAAAGAAAGTTACCAATTTGACTCTTGTTGTGCTGCTAATATACAGTAACTTACAGGGTTCAATTGGCCCCTCATGGCACTAGGCCCCATGCCACTGCACCTGCTGCACCAATTCTAAACTGCACCAAAGCATGAAGAGTGAGCAAGATGAGCTCCATATTTGTAGTTTCACCAGCAGGAGTGTGTTATGACTGGACAAAGAACAGCAAATGCCCTTCTTGCAGGAGCATCTGCTGTCAGCTTGTAAAACACAAACAGTGCCCAGAGCATGGACTTCAAACAAAACATTATCTCCAAGCCTAAGTCTGCAAGCTGAAAGACATATATTCAATCATGAGGAGCACAAATAAATGAGTGCTTGCAGTGATTGATTTGTAAAAAAAAAAAAAAAAAGCATAAGTGTCAGGCTCATGCCACTGCTATTGCTCCACATGACCAACACTGGTGCTACACCATTTGTTTAGTGCCCTATTGGCAAGTTGTTCTTCTGGGCGAGTAAATAATAAGGCGCCACAGGTACGAAGCTGATTGGGCCGTTTCTGACCAGAAAAAGTGTTTTGCAAATGTGCAAAACATAAATTGCAATTTGGTAACGCGTTACCGATTCGCAATTTGTGTTTGCGATTCGGTATTTGGAAGGAGCGTATTTAGGCAGTCCCTTCCAATGCCGAATCTGAATGAGATGTATCAATGTTTTGCGACCGAATTACGGTTGCAAAACATTCACATTTTACCGACTCCTTGAAGGAGGTGGTAACCCATTCACAAATTGGAATGGGTCAACAGGGGACCCCTTACCCTTTGAGAATGAAAACAAATATTTTTTAAAAGCATGCAGTGGTCCCATGAACACCACTGACTACTCTTAAAAAGCGAACCTGCAAAGTTTCATTTTTTTTTTTTTAAACGCATCCCGTTTTCCTTTTATGGTTTAAATCTCTTTATTGACTTTTATCAACAAACAGCATGTCTGGCATTGCAATATATATAGCATAGCAAGAGCAACTTAGGCCCAAAGTGATTGAAGTACAGGGGTCAAAAAGTCGAAGCTTATGAATGAAATGCCTGAACATGAAAGGAAACTTATGCTAAGACCCCCCCCCCACCCCCTCCCCTCCCCTCGTCCACCAGGATAAAACAAAATGTGGGGGCCGTCCGGGTTTCAGTACATGAATAGGGGCTTTAGACCTCTGTCAATTGCTGATCGGGGAGTCGTAGGAGGCGCAAGTATCTAGGACAAGTAACCTCTCGGAACTCAGAAGCCAGAAGCGACAAGAATGGTTGCCAGAGCTCTCCGAATGTGGAACCTTTCCCGGCTAGCGTAAGGGCAATTTCTCCATCCCTAGGATGTGCCACAAGCGATATAACCAGGCCATGAATGTAGGGGTCTGGGGGGTACGCCAGTGTGTTAGTATGTTTTGAACTGCTGAGCCTAAGGCAATTACAATCAAGCTGCCTCTGCGGGACCTAAGAGGGTACGTCAGAAGGTTCGGGAGACCTAGCAGGATGTATGCGTGAAATCGTGGCAATTGTGTGTCTAGGTGCCTATCCACCTCGTCAAGAACCTGAGTCCAATATGCCTCTATGTATTCGCAGTCCCACAGGAGGTGTACCAGGGTACCCACGCTCCCACATCCCCGCCAACAGTCCGCGCTCTGTTTGGGGTCCGCGCGATGAAGACGCTCAGGGTGTAGTACCAATAGGTAGCGACTTTGGTTAGTGTTTCAGTCAGACCCATATGGTAGGCAGAGTGGCGGGCCCTATAATACACCCCCTCCCATTCCTTAGTGCTAAGGGACCTACCCAGGTCTCGCTCCCATCGGGCACGGCTGGCGCTGTACATATGTGTGTTTCTGGCTAGCAGCATTTTATATAGATCAGAGATAAGTTTTTTATCTGATGTGCGAGTAAGAAGCCATTTCTCATATGTGGAGAGGTGCCTGTGAGCATGTGGCTTAAACTGAGGGTGTAGTGCCCAGTGCCGAATCTGAAGGTACCGTAGTCGTTCCGTTTCAGGGATCCCATATTCCAATTTAACCTGTTGGAAGTGCATGATCCCGTCGATATCAAAGAGATGACCTAGGGAGCGACATTCTGAGGATCGCCACCGTACAAAGGCTGCGTCGCCCATGCCTGGTTGAAAGTCAGGATTATCGAATATCGGGGTGAGCGGAGAGGGGAAGGTGATCAGGTTATGTTTAATGTTAGTGCGGTCCCAGGTCTCTAAGGTAACTCGAGTAATATGAGACGCATACAGGTTGGACGGTTTATGCGCCCTCCTAAGGAAGGGAACCTTCTGAAGGGGTGTAGCTGCGACTGCTTGGTCCTGAAATAGCCAATGTTTCTCCGACTCCAGCCGGTTCCATTCAACCAAGTGTCGCCTGGAAATAAAGCTGGAGATCGGGGACACCAAGGCCGCCCTCCTCCGGTGGGAGGACTGCTAGTGCATGCTTCATCCGGGGCTTGCGGCCGTTCCAGATGAATTGCGCGAGGTCAGATTGGGTTTGCTGGATCCACCCTGATGGAGGGCGGAGAGGCAGGGTCTGGAACAGATATAAAATCTGGGGTAAGATAGTCATTTTTGTGGCTGCTACCCTGCCGAGCCAGGAGAGCGGGTAATGCTTCCATTGGCCCAGCTCCTTGCGAATTCGCAATCGCAGCTGAGTGTAGTTAACGGCGGCCGTGGCCGGGATAGAGGGAGCTAGCTGAATCCCCAGGTAGGAAACTGTGTCCGACGCCCACTGGATCGGGTGTTGCTCTTACAGAGTGGCCCGGGTGGAAGGTGACAGGGAGAGGTCAAGTGCTACCGATTTGTCCATATTAACCTTGAAGCCCGAGGCCCGCGCGAAAGCTCCTAGTTCCTGAAAACAAGCTTGAATCACGGAAACCGGATTTGTTAGGGAGATCAGGATGTCATCCGCATATAGGCTAATTGTATGGGTATCCCCCCCAAATTTGATCCCTGTGATCGCCGGGTTATGCCGGAAGCGGTAGGCCAGGGGTTCCATATAAAGCGCAAATAGGAGGGGCGAGAGGGGACATCTCTGCCTGGTTCCCCTGCTTATAGGGAAGCGAGGTGACGTGTGGCTGTTCACCCGGACCGTGGCTGTGGGAAGCGATAGCAGTTCAGGATGTGTGTTCTAAGTTTCTCTCCCATCCCCACGTGCGTGAGCACTTGTTCCAAGTATGGCCAATGGACCCTATCAAAGGCCTTCTCGGCATCAACGGACAGCAACATGCATTCCCCCTGAGTCCGGGAGGCCTTCTCGATGAGGTGGAGAGCCTGCTTAGTGTTGTCGCTCGTTTGGCGCTGGGGGATGAAACCAGCCTGGTCCGGGTCAATGAGACCAGGCATGTAGGGTGCAAGGCGGGCAGCTAGCACTCCAGTATACAGTTTAATATCGATGTTAAGGAGGGATATGGGACGGTAAGCCCCGCAGGCAGTTCTGTCTCGCCCCGGCTTCGGAACGACCACTATGGAAGCGTCATGCATTTCTTCCGGGATCGCTCCAGGCTTGCCAAAGGAGTTAAAGAGGGCGGTCAATATGGGAGCCACTAATGCGCAAAACGTTTTATAAAAAGCAACGGAGTAGCCGTCGGGCCCCGGGGCCTTGGCTAGTTTAAGACGCGAAATGGCTGTAATAACCTCCTCTAATCGTATTTCTCTCTCTAGATGATCGGCCTGAGCTTTGGTCAGGGTAGGTAAATTGATCTCCGCAAGGTATGCGGCGCTATCAGCATTGTTCAGAGGTTGGCTTGTATATAGATGAGAGTAAAAATCCCGAAAGGCCTCAGCAATTTCGGAGTCCTCCGATACTCGCCTACCATCCCCTTGACGAATCTCCAGGACCCCCTGACTCTGCCGGACCTCACGGAGTTTGTGAGCGAGAAGGAGGCCACACCTGTCCCCTCCAGTGTAGTAAGAATGTCGCAGTCGGAGAGCAGCGTATTCAGCTCTATCCTGGTCTAGTGCAGCAAGCTGCTGCCGCATGGCCTTCAATTGACGCCACACCCGAGGTGCCCCTGTTCGTTGGTGCATCTGTTCTAACTCCCTTGTTCTCTGAGTGAGATCGTCTCTCTTACGCCTACGCTCCTTGTTGCCTGCTGCAGAAATGGCCACGAATTCCCCGCGTATGACTGCTTTAAATGCTGCCCACTGTGTTGAGGGGGAGGTATTGTGGGTCGTGTTGTGCGAGAAGTAATCCTTGATAGCGCGTTGGATCTGTTCGACAACTGCTGCGCGGTGTAGGAGGGTGTCGCGGAGGCGCCATTGGCGGGTAGGTCGCTGCAAAGGGGGAAGCGTGAAGGTAGCAACCACAGGGGCATGGTCAGAGAGAGAGGCAACACCTATCTCTACGCCGGATGCGAGTGCGTGTATAGGCGATGAGCCTAGGAGGTAATCAAGCCTAGCGTATGTTTTGTGCGCACTAGAGTAGTAGGAATACTCGCGATCCCGAGAGTGGAAGCAACACCAGAGATCTTTAAAGCCTAAGTCCTGTAGGCGCACTAGGCCTGCCGCAGAGATTGCGCCCGCCTGACTCGTGCGCTGACATGATCTATCTATGATGTTATCAAAGACCAAGTTCAGGTCACCCCCCAGTTGGATCCTGCGTTCCGTCGTCGCCGTAGCTTCCGTGAGCGCTTCGTGTAAAAACTTCTCTTGCCCCTCATTAGGGGCATACACCGAACCTATGGTTAAAGTCAGACCCCCCAGGGTAAATCGGTAGGTGAGAAGCCTCCCCTTAATTTCGGCTCCTTCTGTAGGACCTTCCCCTAAAATGCGTGGGAGACCAAAATGGCTACGCCAGCAGATTTGGTAAGGCCGGATGAGAACATCTGAGTCGGAAACGCGCGGGATTTTAGGCGATAGCAGTCCTTTGACAAGAGATGCGTCTCCTGTAAAAGGCATATGTCAGCTTTGGTATTTTCAAGGTAGGAAAGGACCGCCCTGCGTTTGATAGGATTATTAAGTCCCCGCACGTTCAGGGTGAGGATAGTAAGAGTAACGGGGGGCATCTACCTAGTGGTGGTTCGATAAAGAGCGGTGCTAAGAATCAAAGACCACCCCGAGGGTCGTGGATAGGGTGCACCGGCGACGAAGAGGCGCTGCCATAATGTAGCCATTTGGGTGCCAAAAAATGGTGGACGAGGGTTCCCAAACCCTAGTAAAAATAACCCCAAACAAGTAACCAAGTAAGAACTGTCCGCATAATGCGGATTTAAAATGAACATTTTTTCAAAATCATGGTATAGTCCGTCATCCCAGGATGAACAGAGAAGATACATCAAGGGGTCCAATGTGTGGCCAAGTGCATGCCCTCCCCGCCTCCCGCCTCAACACAAAAAGAACAGACAGCCCCTGCTAGAGTCATGAAGAGTGCGTTTTTGCCAGTTCCCAAAGTTGCTGTGACGTATGTAGTGTGTGTTTTGTAAGACTGTGTTGAGGCCGTACCCTTGTATGTTGGTGTGAGCGAGGTAGCAAATGAATCCTATAATCGGTCTGCATGATAGAATCAACTAAAAATGAGAAATGCACTGCACATTTATAAAGAATTAGGACGATGATGTGATTGGTTTACCAATCATAGTCTCCTTGCATTCTTGTATGGCTGCCTGCAATCATGCTTCACATGTGAGCAGTGCAGCAATTGCAGAGCCCAGGTGTAGGCAGGGAAAATGATTAATAATGATGCTGCCATACTGGGGGCAAGTTTGACTGAGCATGCTTAGAGCAGGGTCAGAAATTACTTCTCAAGATAAATGTTATGTTATGTTATAGGTTTTGTAGAGCGCATAGCTGCCCCAGGAAAGGGGCGTCCCGGCGCTAATTGTAGCAGATGATAGGAGGAGACTGAAAAGAGAGAGGCAAGGCCTATAGCGTAGGGAAAAGATGAGTTTTAATAGCTTTACGAAATGAGGTGTGGTTGTTGATACTACGAAGGACGTGTATAAAATTTTGCTCTTCTCGTTTGAACACACCTTTAGCTGGGACTGACTTAAAACAAAACATCAGTATGCCGCGTGTCATGCCCTTAAATGCCGAACAATGCTAATTAGTTCATGACCTTTAAAAATACATTAATCTGCAAGGTACGGGTCATGCCTGAGAGCCACCGCTGCCTGTGAAGCTCTGCAGCCGCTCTCCAAAAATAGTGCAGCAAATGGCATGTGAGAAAGCCACATGCTGCACAACTTGTGACCCTCGGCAATCTGATACACTGCTGTGTAAGAGACACGATGCTTGTGCTCCACTCTTCTACGGTGGTCTGTTGCTTGGCCCAAGATCGCAGCCTCTGCTCCTTCAAGCAAGTGATCTTTATTTCCCATGCTGCCTGCTTTTTAAAAGCAAGAGCTGCAAAAGGTGTCTCAGTGATGTGTGAAGTGTGCGCACTTCGCAATGGAGTTTGCACACTCAGGGTTGTTACACTGCATATGCGCACATGCACGCACTCTACAGGGAACCCTGGTAGGGTGTTGTGTAGTTCCTACTAATCTGTAGGATCTGCACATTTGTTGGACAACATAAACTTTGTGTGAGGTGCCTAGACTGAATCCGAGCATCCCCACAGGATATGTTGGCCTAGAGACCAGCTAGCTCACAGTGCCACCATAAGCCCCCCTAACCCAGGGAGTGAATAGTTTCTGGCAACCACTGAACATGACAACCCTGACTCCTCGGGATCATGGTAACAGATCAGAACCTGTCGCTCAGTCACTCGTGCTCCTTGTGCTCAGAGAAATATACAGAGAATACACAATGGGACATTTTCAATATATTTATTGAATAATGTTATTCTTGTATAGAATACATGTGCTGTGAAAATCAGTAGACAGAAGCAGATGAAAGTGATTGCAAGCACCAACAGAGTAAATAGAAGATACAGTTCTAGCATGGTGCTAAAACAGTGTATATATTCAGGCATATGATACAAGGTAGTAATCAGGCGTACTCCTACTATGCGAACCCTACGCTGCATGCATCTAGAGTGTGTGTAGGTGCAAAGCCAAGAATCCCCAAAGGGACGATCCAACCCCATTACCTGGCGGGAGAGAATGTAAGACCCCGTCTTGGTCACAAACTGGACACCCCTCAAGGAGAAGTCAGACTGCTGCGGCATACAGGGACCCTTGGTGTCAGCTAGAAAGCATCTTTGTGACTTGCGTATAGATTAGCAATGTTATGGATATGTAGATAGCCCTGTTGCCCCATGGATGAAGATAGAAAGACATTTTTAGATAGTGCATCAAGAGGCCTTGTACATGGTGTTCGAGGCATCGTGATAATGTTATGCGAAGCTAGCTGTGTAAATAAAGTAGTTTCAGGGAAACTAATCCAACTTTGTCACGCATGCAAATATGTGCAAAAGGTCACAGCAGAAATGTTATTGTGCAAAATTAGAACAAGGCAAGCAAAATGTGTGGCTCCGTTACTTGGGCCTAACCCGAGCACATAAGAAGGTAGTACATGAATAACCCCCAACTGGGCCCAAGAATTTGTTTATTAAAACTTTTGAATATAGCACTCTTACTTTTTTACTTCTGTAAACCAAACAGAGTCCTGACAGAGCTAGTGTTAGACTTGCCAGCCTTAGGGTGGTCTTCCCCAAAACATGTTTGCCTTTACCCTCCTATTTTTCTGAATTCATTATTGTTGACATATGGACTCTGTGCACTTTAGCATGCTAACCAGTGCTACAGTGCCTGTGTTTACTCCCTAAAATATAGGAAACTGGGCTTACACCTGATTGGCATTTTTAATGTACTTATAAGTCCCTAGTAAACTGGTATACCAAATACCCAGGGCTTGTGAGTTAAATGCTACTAATGGGGCTGCAGCACTTATTTTGTCACCCACTGAAGCAATGCCTTAAAACATGTCCCAAGTCTGACAGTGCAGCCTGAATTTAAACTGCCAATTTGACTTGTCAAAATAAACCCCTTATCAAGCCTTACATTCCCCTTTTATCACATATAAATCAACCCTAGGGTAGGCACTAGGTAGCCCAAAGGGAAGGGTGCAGTGTAATTAAAAGGCTGGAAATGTACTTTTAGGTTGCACATGTCTTGATAGTGAAAAACTCCTACGTTTTTCACTACTGTGAGGCCTGCCTCTCCTATAGGATAACAGTGGGTTGCCTTATTACATGTAATAAGTGCTCACTTTTAATTGGGAACAGGCAAAGATTTCCTGTTTGGTGGATAAGAAATTGTAATTTTAAATCCTCTTTAATGGTCATTTTGGATTTTAAGTTGCAATTTTGAAAAAAACACATTTAGAAAGTCAGAATTTTCTTGCCCTAGCTATTTTGTGCAGCAGCCTGTTCCTGGGTCACATGACTGAGTGTAGTTGGCAGTTGGACTTTGTTTATTCCTCCCAGACAGTCACACATATAGAGGGATCAGGTGTGCTTGGATGGGCCATTACTGGCAGGATGGGCAAGGTGGAGCTGGGCAGAGCCCAACTTGCAAATCTATGGACTGTGCCCTGCCTTCACACAAAGGACTTGACCCCAGGGCAATGTTTCTCTAGAAACTTCTTCTACTTCAAGGAAGGCACCAGGTATAAATATAGGACCCTCATACCCACTCACCAGTTTACTTTCTGGACCTGCGGAAGGACTTATGAAGGACTGCCTGTTGTTGTGGCCTGCTGTGAACTTCAGAAGACTGCTTTGCTGCACCTAGAAGGACTGCTTTGCTACCAGAAGCCTGCCTTGAACCCTCAGAGGCCTGCTTTGCTTCTTGAGCCTTGTTTCCCTTCTTGAACTCTGGACTACCATAGAGACTCCAATGGCTAGTTGGCTGACTTCCCTATCACAGTCTTGGGAACAGAAAAGGCTCCAACCCTCTTGGACCCAGTCTGAGTGAGGCCCAACCCTCCAAATGATACCTCTCCACAACTGGATCCCTGGAAGTGGTGCTAAAAGTACCCAGATTGCTATAATCCAAAACTTGGGAATTATGTTTGCTACAAACTACTTTGAGAACAGAGAAGTGACCAGGACAAGCTGCTCATCTATCCGGCCAAGGTGCATTGCCGGGTGGCCTAACTTCACTGCAGCTCCTGCTACTTTCTTCTCCGCAGCAGCAAATTCTGTTTAGTGGTCATTCAAAGGGGTATCCGAACTCGTGGAGCCCTCGTCTGCTACAGCCTCCAGCTTTTTCCCACTGGAGATTTTCAACTTCCAAAAACGAGACTAAGTCCAATGTGGAAATCTTTGCTGTGACTTCTTCCTCGGACACTGTCTGCAGCCTTGCCCTACTGAACTTCTACCTTCTCAAAATATTTTTACTGAAATTTCATCTAAGTCCAAAGGTAAGCACCTACTGGGCAATGCACTTCTTATATCTGAATCGTGCTCCATTGTGGTCGGCCATATTTTTCAAAATTGATCCGGTCTTGCGCAACTAGATGTCTGCATTGATCTTTTATGTGCTAGTTTTCACTGTAAACTTTACAAATTCATAACTCCGGTTCTACTGAATGGATTTTTGTAAATTGGTGTAGGATTTTTCTTGTGTGGAGTTTTCATTTGATTACTGTTTGTGTGCTGCATAAATACTTTACACATTGCCACTAAGTTAAGCCTGACTGCTTTTGTGACAAGCTACCAGAAGGTTGAGCACAGGTTAATTTAGTGGGTCTCCTGATAGGGATTGTGGCTGTTACTTGAACAGGGTTAACACCCCACTCAACCAACAACCCAATTTCTCACAGTGAGTGTTATTGGTAATAAAATGTGAGAAAGGGTAATGAGATATGAGTGTGGGTGGGAGTGCAATGATAGACTTTCTATGCTTAAAACAATCTAACATAAGTCCATTGGACACACTGCCAATGGGAAGGCACTACAGAGCCTGCATTACTTCTCCTCTAAATTAAATATGTGCTTTATAATAATCACGGCAAAAAACAACATATTTTGTAAATACTGGAAAAACACAATGTTTGTCAATTTAGGAGGTTAGGCAGCTGAACTAGCACAGATAAGCAATGATTTCAAACCTTTTTGAGAAACCACCACTGAAATCCACAAAAAATAAACACTGATAACAGGATAGCCTAAATATGTTCTTCTGTTAACTCCACCACAGGTCTCAACTTTATGACAGAACCTGCAGTACATCCCAAAATGATGCATGTTGTCATCATTTTCTTCCTCTTCTTGTTGCAGATCCTCCTCCAGAGCAGTTGATTCTCTTTCTAGTCCTCACTTCTTTTGTAACTCTGCACTTGCTATGCTGTTTGAGTGTATAGCCCTCAGGTTCTTCTACACTGAAGTGGTTCCCATGAAACACTGCCCTGTCTTCTCTCTGTGGGGCACCTCTTGGCACAACGTGCATGTCACCTCCTGCACACAATTTTTTTTTCTCCAACTGGAAGGTTACAAAACTGCCACACCAGTGATCCCTTTGCTGAATGCTTCTTGTGGTCCTGTAGTAGTGCTTGGCAGAACAATGAAGTCATAATCTTCAAATGTGTAACTTGCATAGGCATCTTCAATTCTGCTTGAGGCCATGATGACTTCAGAATGTATTTACTGCAAACTGTCTATGGTAAACACAAGTACTGTAATGGTGATTAGCAATGACGCTTGAGATTGTTTCTAAAGAGTGAAGGCTTTTTAGAGATGTGTATCCTCAGTGGCCAATCAAATGGCTGCTTTCATTGTAATTTTATTTTACCCATCATAGATGCCGCAGTGCTCCCATGGGACCTATCGAACTTATTAGAGGGTCCCACAATAGTCCTGCTGGATCTGGAACTTAAAAAAAAAGTTGTGTTCACTACGAACAGTTAGTTTTATTAAAAGTTTGAGAATAGAGGTTTCCTCTCAGGCTCAAATAAGAGAGGTACCTTGAAGGTTTTAATAAAATCTATTTTTTAGGTGTCGCTGTACCTAAAAATGGTACTGTGGTACCTATGTTAGACTGAGAAAAATGTATCTCATTTGATGGTATTATTAGTTTCATGTATAAAGAGGACGTCCCCACTCTCTAACTCTTATTAGGGAGTGGCAGTTCACACTGGTCACAATCTGCAGTGTATGCTGCTGTTTTTCTCATGGGCGCAAGTTATAGTTACCGCTGTGTAGGAGGGATGAGTGGATATATGGCTTCGGAGGCTGATTTAATTTACTAATCTTGATATTTTATTGGGATCACACAACAGAATAGTATATGTCTGAATGGGTGTTGTTCCTTTTAGCTGGTAACAGGTGATAACACAGTTGTTTTTTGTTTTCTCTCCTTCTCCATAGGTCTTCCGAGGAAGTGGTTGCTGTCAGTACCCTCAGAGAAAGATGAAAAGGAGGCGGCAAGTATTATGTCCCCAATGCGCAGCTGGTTTGCCTTCACCAGTACACCTGTGACACCATGGACTGGCCCATGCTTTTAGACGCCCCTAGCCGGGATCAGGGGTTGTCTAACCACCCACTTCCAGGGGTCTCGGGATCATTTTACGACCAGGAACAATAGAAGTGCCCACTTTCCTTATTTAGTAAAATGCCTCGAGTAACCTACTGGTAGTTAATTAGTGTATAACCCCCCCCTTCACCAGTTGTAGGTCAAACACCCACTCTCTGAGGTAGCTCCAGTAAAAAATAAGGTAGGCACATTGGTCAAAATGCAAATAGAAACATAAAACAGGTCCCTGAGCTGTTTATTAAGAAACCGTATCCAGGAGCACAGAAAAAAACATTACTACTCAATAAAGCACCATATAAGGCGACACCAGTGCTCCCCTCCACCCATTCAAACAAGCTGGTGAACACACTTCCCTCCAGTGGTTACAGCCTCCCCATAAACAGGCCACTCACCGCACTGCCACAACTCTTGTGGCCGGCTTGCAGGCATCTTCTGGCAGCATCCAGTACTCTTCGGTCCACATCTCCTGGGGATTCTCAAGGAGGTCAGCTTCACTCTCCCATGTCTCCCGCAGTCCAGCGCTGCAATCCATGGATTCCCGCTTTGTAGGTTCCTTTCCTTCCTTGGTATTCTCTCTCCATACTTGGTCGGCATCCTCCTTCTCCCTGAAGTGCCTTTACAAACACTGCTGCACGCCCTCATACAGGTCTGTCTTCTCTTTTGATGGCAAGACTCCGCCCCCTGCACCTGTAAAGAGAAGTCCAACTTACTGTTGGTGGCGTGTTTTTCTTTCCCAGTCCATCCTCCATACTAATGTCCTTTCTTTGTTTTTGTTTCTTCAAGATCTGCTGGCAGTTCTTGCACCTGGAGGATCAATAAGTGAAGGATTCCCGAGGTAAGTGTTGCGAGCAGGAAGGGAGTTCTCCACATGCTGCTAACTATCACTGATTGATATTTTTGTGTTTTTTTTAGTTCAAAATGTTAATGTTGTCACTGACAAACTCACCTACCTGTAACGTTCCTTTAATTTTTTTCTTTTTTCAGTGAATTATATATACACACACACATACAAATATATATATATATATATATGTTACCGTCAAAGTGTGAAATCCTGGTATTGTATAGAATGCCTAGGTAATGTACGGAATGCCTGATGGTTTTCGGCAAACTATGAAATATAAGTTTTTGGGGAAAATGTTACATACTTTTCCTAGGCATTCTATAGAATTCCTAGGCATTATACAGAATGACCAGTACCATTTACGCAAAGTGTTAAAAGGCCACAAGATGAGATTCCTAGGCATTCGGCAAAGTGTGAAATCCCGGTATTGTATAGAATGCCTAGGGAATGTATAGAATGCCTGATGGTTTAGAGGCAAACTATGAAATATAAGTTTTTGGGGAAAATGTTGCATACTTTTCCTAGGCATTGTATACAATTCCTAGGCATTATACAGAATGACCAGTATCATTTACGCAAAGTGTTAAAAGGGCACAAGATGAGAAGCCTTTATTAATTAATACGCATTTGAAAGTGAAAGAACAAAACTATTCTGTACATTACCTAGCCATTCTATAGAATGCCGGATTTCACACATTGTCGGGCGGGAATAAATGGCGGGATTAGGCGTATTATATACTTGGCCGGCAGACAATCCGACAAAGTCTACAATGCCTAGGCAATGTATAAAATATCAATCATTTCATACTTTGTCGTTCCATTCTCAGGCACTCTATACATTACCTAGCCATTCTATAGAATGCCGGAATTCACACTTTGCCGGGCGGGAATAAAATGGCGGGATTAGGGTATTATATACTTTGCCGGCAGACAATCCGGCAAAGTATACAATGCCTCAGGCAATGTATAAAATATCAATCATTTCATACTTTGACGTTCGATTTTCAGGCCTTTTCAGGCATTCTATACATTACCTAGGCATTCTATACAATGCGGGATTTCACACTTTGACGGTAACATATATATCTCCAACCACAGTCCCTTCTCCAGCATCGAAGAAGCGAGCACGTACACGAGGATCAGAATGACGACCAGTTTAATGTGTCATATCTCCCCCGACCCGGCAGCACCAAGAAAGAGACGCCTTTCGGCTACGAACAGCCTTTGTCAATCAATGAATCACCATCTTGTTTAAACATTTAAATACCCCCGGCATCATAGAAATAAACAACATACTCCATCATGTCAACAGACCTGCTCCCATACACAGTTAAAGAATAGCTTTTTGTTCTTAATGTGCACCATGATAATATTAGACGTACTTAAAAAAGAAATAATTGTGCAAAATTAATGACCTTATCCATAACACACATTTTGTGCACTGTTTGCGCTTCTGTGAACAAAATAATACTGAAAGCATTTGTTTCAATATAATCAGTCGGAGATGTTGACATGCGAACAAAACAATATATGTTGAATCATCACAATGTTTTGGGCTTTTAAAACAAAACGCTTAAAAAACACTGTGAGGCGTCGCCCCTCCGTTTTTGGGTTTCACTGCCACGTGTATAGTATCAAGTCAACTCAATTCTCTGGCGTTGGCTCTGTCAAACTGTTCAGTCAGTTTAAAAACATCAAAATAATGTCAAACACACAAGGCGGAGGCTCTTGTATACAAACAAACAGCGTTCTGTAATAAAAGAACACACTGGCACGAGCACTATGCAAGAAAGTGCTTGATTATTAATTTAGGCAGCAGCATACAAGCCTGCGCATTTCAGAGACTGCTCTCCTTCTCACGGGTCAAGTTTACAGTGAACACTTCTACACGTGATTGAAAGTGACAGTGCAATCAAACAGAGATGACGGACTGTGCCGAAATTGATACAAGCGAAAGTCAAGTTTACAAAGTTGCCTTATTAGAATGGTTTCAAAGTACATTGTACATATTTTCTTATTATTGTTACAAACAAGTGTTCGTTACAGACTTAGCATTTGCCTTTTAAAAAACATGTAAAAATAAATTGTTAATTTCACAAAAGGGAATTACATTTTTACACACATCGAGGTGCAAATTTTCCCATAACAATAAAGTGCATTGAAGTAATAGTGCATTTGGAAATTATAATGATAAAGTGCATGACTGTGCCGAAGCGGGCTAATGCTGTCACTCAACAGGAATTAATAAAACAATATGAGTCAAGATCAACTTACATATTATGCCTGATGGAATATTTAAGTGAAATGCATTTTCATAAGGTTCATAATTGTGCCCAAGTGGGCCGATCAAATGTCTCACTTATATACGTTCAAAAAGTATACTATACACCAGTCCGTAAGTCATAACGTTCCAAAGAGTGTCCTACAAATTTCATAACATTACAAAAAAGTTATCACGTTCTCAAAATCGTTGATTTGCCAAAGAATACATGTCAAAGAACTGGCACTCTATATACATCTAAAGAGTTGTTTTTAGACTTAACTTCCCATTATCAAGTTGCACTGGAACACTTTTATGCACCTGTGTAAAACATTTAGGGGCATATATATGAAGCCATTTTCCCATTCGCAAATGGGCCGATTCTCAGAATCGGCCCGTTTGCGAACGGGAAAAAGCCTTTTGGGATGTATCATCCCAAAAGGCCCTCACAATATAGGGAATCGCAAAATTTCCGATTCCCTATTTTGCGAATGCATTTAAGGAATCTCAAATTGCGCTTCCTTAAATGCAATGCAGGAAGCACCCAAGTTGTGCGATTTTGCCCTAAGAAATTGTAAATTACCACCAACTTCAAATAGGTGGTAATTTGCGATTTCTTTGAAAAATGCATTTTTTTGCAATTTTCAAAGTGCCATGTGGTGCACATACATGCCCTTAGGCATGTATGTGCGCCACATGTGCACACATACATATTTCAGGGGTGCAACAGGGTGCCCTTTTGATACCCTTGCACCCTTGAAATTGCATTCACAATTTGTGAGTACCTAATGGGTACTCGCAAATTGCAAATGTCTGCCCATTCATTCCTATGGGCCTATAT
The DNA here is from genome assembly GCA_963921515.1 of Calotriton arnoldi. Lineage (NCBI taxonomy): Eukaryota > Metazoa > Chordata > Amphibia > Caudata > Salamandridae > Calotriton > Calotriton arnoldi. The sequence goes on from CAWUFW010003598.1 coordinate 1,648,415, forward strand.
GCCCATAGGAATGAATGGGAAGGTATTCCTTAATTGTGAATCACAATTTGCGACTGGCAATTAAGGAATACTAAGGAATTGCAATTATTATTGCGATTCCTACATACATTCCATTTTGCGAGTCCTTAATAGCGATTCGCTAAAAAATCACTATTAAGGACTCGCAAAACGGTTTGTTCATACATGTGCCCCATAAATCCCATTGAAACCGAAGTGTATTGACTTCACTTCAACAACAACCAAGCTCATATAATGTATATGTGGATATCAAGGAATCATTATCACAGTGCTTGCAACCAAGCTATTTATCCCAAATGTACAGCCAATTCCTCATCGTAATTCAAACCAACTGGAATTTTGGTATTGTATTCAAATATATATCGTGATTCTAAGTGTCTTAGATTCAGAATTTTGTTGCCTCCTCTCATATTAGGTGCTATTCTGTCCATAACCATCATCTGTAACTGTATGGTGTCACTGGAATGAAATTCCTTAAAGTGCCTCAGGACCGGATACTGTCTATCATTGTTGGTGATCACCCTAATGTGTTCTGGCACTCTCTCCTTTGCTTTATGGATGGTACTGCCAATATAAGGTCTACTGCAACTACATTTTAGACTATATACGTAAAAGTCTGAAATGCATTTATGATGTTTTCCTATAACAAAGTCTTTTTTAGTATCAGGAAATAATATCTGTTTGGTGTTAGTACTGTGTTTGCAAGCTTTGCACCTTGTGCATTTAAAGAACCTGCTTGGTAGATTACTTTTCAGTGGTTCTTTCGTTGTAATCATATTTTTACAAAGATTGTCCCCCAGTGATTTACATTTCCTGAAAGTCAATTTGGGCAGAATCTCCAAATATTTTGCCATGATTTCATCAGTTTTGAAAATGTGCCAATGTTTCTTGAAAATCTGTCTGATTTTGTGCGCTTTATTATTATAAGTGGTGATAAGCCTGATTGTGTATTCTGAATCTTGGCCTCTGGTCAGGGTATCCTCTCTTTTTATCCCCTCTACCCTCATGATTGCTTTCTGAATGGTATTTGGGGGTGTATCCTCTTTCCAAGAACCATTGAGTCTTGACAGCTTTTTCTTCTTCAAAGGCTTGTTTGGTACTGCAATTTCTCTTCGCCCCTAAGAGTTTTCCATAGGGGATACTCTGTATCAGGTTTCTTGGATGATGACTACAGGCGTGTAGAAGGCTGTTCCCAGCCGTTTTCTTTCTATAAAGTTTTGTGGAAAGGGTTTCCCCTTGAACTTCCACTTGTAAGTCCATAAATGCTATGGGACATTTACTAACATGACTTGTAAATTATAGATTTAAGGTATTATCATTCAAAGTTCCTACAAAGTCATCTGCCTGTTCCTTTGAACTTTTCCATATGACAAATATGTCATCTATGTATCTGACCCAGAGCACTGCGCGGTTATCAAATTGATGGATGCTGTGAACTACCTGTTTCTCCCACCAGCCCAAGTAAAGACCTACATAGCTGGTGGTGAAGCAGGTACCCATCACAGTGCCCTGGGTCAGTCGGTACAAATTGTCATCAAATAAAAATAAGCTGTTTTTTAGGCAGTACCAAACAATGTCTGGCAACTTCTCATTGTGAAAGAGATACGCCAAAGTGTGAGCTCTCAAGAAATGGCGACATGCTTTTATGCCTAACTCGTGTGGAATGCACGTGTGGAGACTGTTTACATCCAGACTCATCAAAAAGTAGTTTTCCTCAAATCTTATACCCTCAATGATTCTTAGGAAATCACCCGAGTCTTTCATGTATGTGGGAAGGGTTTGAAAAAAAGTCCACATGTTGTGAAGTGTTCTCTAACAAGCATACTATAAAAGAAACTATAGGCCTATGGGGGGTGGATCTTTCTGTAATTTAAGTAGGAAGTATATAATTGGGGTTCTAGGAATAGTGCATTTTGAGTACTGGTACTCTTCCCACTCTATAAGACCCATTGCTTGCCACTCCACTAGTTTGTTATAGTATGTCTGGTTTGTGAGATTTACCTTATTTTTACTTGTCAATTAGCAACAGGTTCTATCATTAACTTGTCTATAACCTTCTTTAAGGTATTTTTCTTTACACCGAATAACTACTTTACCGCCCTTGTCAGATTATTTAATGACAATATTGGGGTTGGCCTGTAACATTTTCAAAGCATTCTGATGTTCTCTAGATAGGTTATATGTGCCCTGTGACTTAGTATATCTCTTCAGGATGCTCTTCTCAAATATGTCAATTGATTCATAAGGTAGTGTAGGAAGAAAAACAGACGTAGGTCTAAACCCACTGGGACAATTATAATCTAACAAAATATTCAAATTGTCAAGGTTTAGAATGGGATCTGCATTTGCTAACATATCACCAAGAACACTTAGGGTGTGCAATAGTTCAGTATCACTAATAGTTAACTTAGCTGGTATGCAGGTTTCTTTCTGTGGCCCACCAGCATGTTTTAATTTATACCACTTCTTCAGCTTAATTTTTCTGGTGAATTTGAACAAGTCTTTTTATTTTTGTCCTCATTGTGCAACAAAAATTGGAGTAGGAGGTATCGGGGGTCACGATTTCTATTCCGTCTCGGATCAGCCCACTGTTTTCACAGGGAGGTATGGTGATCCACATCCTCTAACGGGACCCCCTTTTATTCCTGTTCTATTCGGTTCGGGGAAATCGCCCTCTGTGACCAACAATGCAAGACCCTTGCTTGCTATATTATTGCTGTATTGCATAATCATTGGACAAACAGAGGTTCCTTTGATAATTCAACCCTATGAGATCTGTTTCTGCTCCCAGATGTCCCAGAAATGTGTTCTTTTACTTTGCCTCCCACTCCGGTGTAGCTTATTTATCTTCCGTTTTGAGGTTAGCCATTCCCACTGAGTTGGTGGATTCTGAAGTATCCATTTAATACATATTTCTCGTCTGGCCAATAAAATTAATACAAAGATGAGATTTTTCTGTTTCTTACTTAACCTAGGGGAACCTTCATTATATAATTTAACCCCAAATATAACTAAATCTATGCTTACCTCTATTTCTTGGCCCATTACATCAGTGAGGATCTTACCCACTTCGTTCCAGAAATTCTGAAGCAAGGGGCACTGCCAAAACATGTGTATGTCGTCCGCCTTCTCTTCACCACACTTAGGACAGCTTTTCATCTTCTGCTTATTCAGTTTGGACAATCTCTTCGTAGTCCAATACGCTCTGTGTATGGTGAACAGATGTTTTCTTCTGAGGTAGGCGGATTTGATAGTATACCAACACATAGACATAGATACTTGCCATGTTTCTTGTGCATCCAGCGACGGCAGCTCCTTCCTCCAGATCTCCGTAGGTAGAGTGAAAACTTCTTCCCCGGCTGCTATTAATGGCCAGTACCAAATTGATACTTCTTTTTTCAACACTCCATTTCCTTGTATTTTCCGTTCCAGATCTCTGTTACCTATTTCGTCCCCCCCAAGGGATTTTGTCCAGGTTGCTAATTGATAATATTTGAATTTTGCTAGTGAGCCTTTAGTCATGGTTAAAAGTTGATTCCATCCAATTAATACATTTCCTTCTAAGAGTTGCCCCCACTTGGTTATACCTTCTTTTTCCAGAGGGATAGCAAGCATGTCTTTCAAACACTCCGGGGTTCCTGGGGAGGCCCATATGGGGGAAAATCACTATAATATGAAATTTTCAGTGTTCTTCTAATTTGATACCATAACTTAGCAGCTGACCATAATATCTTTAATTTTATCTTTTAGAAAAACTTTGGGTGTCTGAATTTGTTTAAAAAATGGCTACCTTCTGCGTGTGTCATTGCTTGTAGGTATATGGGGTAGGTGTGGTACTCTTTTAGCAATACTCTCATGTTTTTAAGTTGGAAGGCTCTGTAGTATTTGAATAGGTCTGGACTCGCTATCCCCCCTCCTCTTTTTCCCTCCAAAGCTTCTTCCCGGCTATTCTAACTCCTTTTGAGGCCCATATCAAACTGCTCAGCTCCCCTTGTAGCTTAGTAAACCATTCTTTTTAAAACTCTAGAGGGATAGTGTTAAAGATGTACATGAACTTCTTGAGCATTGCCATTTTTAATATGTTGGAGCGTCCCATAAAAGACAAAGAGAGGCCCTCCCACACTTTGAGCATACTCCTAACTTCTGATAATATTTTTGCGAAGTTTATTTGGGCAATTTTATCAACATCCTTCACTATTTCCACACCTAGATATCGTATCCTTTCTTTTACCAAAGGGTTGTGACTTTTATAGTTCCATTCCAAATGTTTTGGATTGGTTAACTGAATAGCCTGAAATTTTCCCGAATTGACCTAGGGTATTCTCTATTACTGGTAGTGATTTTAGTAAATTGTTAGTGAAAATCATCAGGTCATCAGAGTATAGCACCGCTTTCTTTTCCCACCCTTGGTATTTGAAAGGGGTTATCTCTTGATTAGCCCTGAAGGCGCTGGCTAACGGTTCAATGTTAAGACTAAACAGCAAGGGGGATAGAGGACATCCTTGTCTGGTACCTCTATTGACACGTAGTTTCTCTGTTAGGTTACCATTTACTAAAACCCTGGCTGTCGGGTTTTTATACTAGGTTTTTACAGCCCTTAAGAATACTCTTCCCAGATTATACTTTTCCATTACAGTATGTAGGAATGGCCAACTAACCCTATCAAAGGCCTTAGCTGCGTCGATCCGTTCATATGTCAGTTCTTGGATCTGCCTTCCCTTAATATAACCTTTTTGGTCTCGGTGTATCAGTTGATCAGATACTTGTTCCAATCTCTTTGCCAGAATTTGAGTGTAGATTTTATAATCGATATTTAAAAGCGATATCGGTCTATAGGACTCGCATCGTTTCGGGTCTTTCCCTGGCTTCAATAATATACTAATAGTGGCTTCATTCCAGGAGACCAGTAGTTCTTGCTGTCAGATTGCAAAATCCTCAGGGTCGGTTTGTTGCTCAGAATGGTCCACCCCTTGATATTCCCAAGCCAGAATAGCCGTAACGGCACAGGTCAGTGGGAGGATCAAGTGAGGGAAGGAAAGGATGGGAACAGCAGGGAGGGAGACCTGTAACGACAACAACAACCATAAACCTTCTACTCCATATTGCATACAATACGTACACCATAAGAACAATGAATAGGGTAATGCAACCTAATATACCTGTAACAAAAAAAAGAAGTGCACCAGTAGCTTGAGATATTCTATATACGTTGTGGCTTTGATGTAGTAACATCAATCACTTCGTTATGGCTGCTGTGTAGGAACATAGAAAAGACCATTCACCGAGCATGTAACATACCACGTATAACATATGTACTTCAGGGAATGCATATCCTCATTAATACAAATGAATAGCTCCATCCGATAACCTACCCTTACTAGACTCCACAAGACGTCACAGGGGATGAGCGTAGTCCTATACCGCTCCTGAATACCCCTGTTAAGTAGAGCCAGAAACAGTAGCACAAATAAACTCTTTATCCAGAATATAGAGATAACGCATTATCCATGTAATACACAGGCCACTTAGCCACAATCCACTTGAAGGTTAAAGCACCATTAATTCCAAAGTCAGAAACTTGAAGTAACAACAAAAAAAACAAAGGGTTTACTTTTCCTTTGAAGCAAACAAGTGTTTTGTTCCTGCCGCATGAACCGCTGGAAACGGTTCTCCAACGGCGAGAAACCAACGTTAGTGTTCCCGGCTCAATACGGAATATGTCTCCGCCGCCTGAATCACTGGAAGTGATTCGCCAATGGCGGGAAAGGCCAGCAATGATATGTATGGCCGTACGGGTGGGGGAGAACAGAAAGCCTTCCTCCGCATGAGCTATGAAGCTCTCCAACGGAGGATAGGAAGGAATTCCTCACCCGGTACACCAAGACCGAGAGTCAACAAGATTCAGTGCAGAGCACCCTTACCAGACCTCTTCCGACACACAGCACCTACTCCTCGGTGCGGACATCCGAATTTCCGCCGCCGCAGCGAGCCCCGCTACTTCCTTTATGGGCAGTTCCTCTACTCTTTGCGTCACCACGCACAGCATCATGGGAGTAGTAGTTCGTCTCCTCTTCCGGTATCTCATACACTGTGCAGCAGGTATCGGGACGCATATCATAATTGCGGTCTTTCTCTTGCCTGCACTAGCACGCTCAATGCAATGCGCTCATTACACTTGCCCTTCTCGAAAAATGCCATTTAATAACTCTGTCAGAGGCGGAACCAGGGTTTCTTTTAATTTACTATATATCTCGTTGGGTATTGCATCAGGACCCGCGGCTTTACATTTTTTTAGTTTATCTATTGTACTTGCCACCTCCTCTGCTGTTATTTCAGTATTAATAACCTCACTTTGCTCTTGCATCAGGGTTGGAAGCGCTATGCTCTTTAAGTAGCTATTTATTTGATCCATAGATGGTCTTATATCTTCTGAATAGAGAGTTTTGAAAAACGTTTTGAAGGCCAACTCAATCTCAGAGTCTTCTGAGGTGGGATCTGTCCGGGTCTCTACCTGAATAATTGGAATCTTATTTCGGGTTTGTTCCGTCTTGATTTTCCAGACAAGCAATTTTACCGCAGCCCTCACCGTACTCATAATGGGATAGTCTACTTGCTTCCCATTTGTTCTTAACTATAGAATCAAAAACTTCAGATAGGGCCTCCTTCTTTCTTTCCTTCTCTATTTTGTTAACTTCTTGCGGGATCACGCCCCCTACTAGTACCTTACCTAGGCTTTGTATTTCACTCTCTAGTTGGTTGATTCTATTTCTTATGTTCTTATGCTTGAAAGCCACTAAATTTAATAATTTCCCCTGATAGCAGCTTTATAAGTGTCCCATGCCACCTGGAGAGAGGTCTAGTATCTGTTTAGCAGGAAGAAATCTTCTGATTCAGTTTTCCGCTTCTCCCTATTTTGTGGATTTGCTAATATGGTACGATCCAATGTCTAGAGGGAGCTTTGTCAATCTATATCTCTATTTGGGCCACAGAGTGATCGGACAGGTGAGCTGGCAGATGTTTCACCTTCCTGATGTTGTTGACCAGGCCCTTGTCTACTAGAAAGAAATCTATCCTGGAGGCATGTCCATGTTTTTTGTTTTGAAAAGTGAATTTGTTTTTATTATCTCCCTTCAATTTCCAGGCATCTACTAACCCCAAGTCCTTGAAATAATATTTTAACCATTCCCTCATTCTGGGTAGATTTAGTGTCTTTTTTATGGGTATTCTATCCTCTCTAGGGTTTATAATTAAGTTAAAATCGCCACCCAATATTACTGGGGCCTGAGAATTCAAAAAGGTGCATGTACAGGATTTGTAGGGGAGCGGGATCATCCACATTTGGGCCGCAGTATCCTGCCACAATACATACTTTATTATATATATTCTAACTTTTGCGATGACCCATCTCCCTTTTGTATCAGATTTTACTGTCTCTATCCTTACTTTAACTGATTTTTTTAATAAGATGGCCACCCCCTTAATGCAACACTCCTGTTCAGTGCAAACATAAGTATCTACCCATTTTTGCTTCTTAATTATATCTGCCCACTCTTCCTTCAATAGATGGGTTTCCCACAATATTATAATCTCACTGTTCACTGTTTTTAGATACTCCATAATATTCTGCCTTCGGTTTCTTACTCTGAGGCCATTCACATTCCATGTGAGTATGTTAACTGACATTAGCCTTTCTTGGGTCAAGCCAGGGATCCCTCTGCCACTCTTCAGATCTAGACCTCCTCAAGTGTACACAAATCGGCCTTTTTCTTTTCTCCCCTTACGCTCCCTCACCCCGTACATATTCTTTTGAAACTGTTTTTGTGCATTACTTCTGCTTTTTTTCCACCTCATCCTCCCTGGGAGAAACCTCCCTGTCTCCTTCTCTGGGTGACACATTTCGCCCTTTTGAGCTCTCTGCTCTCTGCTCTCCAGGCTTTAAGCTTTATTAATGTTCATTCTATTGTTGTTTTTTATCTGCTCTATGAGTGACGCCACTTCTTTAGGGTCTTTTATGTTATGCATCTCATTTCTCCACATAATTTTAGGGCGGCCCGGAAGCGCATTTGTACAGTCGCCCCCATGGATCTTAGTACCCGCATCTGCTGTCCTGACTCCCTCTGTCTATCCTGGGTAGCTTTAGAAATGTCTGTCCGGATTCTGAACACCCTGTCATCTTTAGTGTATGAGCCAGCTTTTAGAGCCTCGCTTAAGATTTTTTTTTTCAATACGTAAGCCTTGAAATTTATCAAGATTCTTCTGGGATTTTTCCTCAATTTTCCTTTTCCAAAGGAGTCTCGATGGACCCTCTATATTTCCTCAGCCAGGTCTGTCGACTTCACCCAGGGGAGATACTCTTCCAATAAATTTATCACAAATCTCTTAATGTCCTCCCCTTCCACTCCCTTCGGGATATTCAAAATCCTCAGATTATTTCTCCTCACCTGATTTTCTAAGGATTCGATTTTTTTCCTGAGGACCTTATCATTTTTTTTTTTAGAGTTTTATATAGCACGAACTAGATCCGAAGATACCGGGTATCAGAGCACTTTACATAGCACCAGTTTTGTTACACAAGGAAACATTCATATTTTTCTTAGGCACGGGGAGATTAAGTGATTTGCCCAGAATCACAGGATGTTGAGCGTCGTTGCTGAGACTCGAACCCGGTTCCCCAGCTTCGAAGTTGACCGCTCTAGCCGTAAGGCTGCATGTTTTCAAGGTTAGAATTTCTAACTGATTTGACACCGACTTCTTTTTCTAGAGCCGTTAGGGATGTTTTGATTGTTGTCACCCGTTCCATTAGGATATTCATTCTGGTCTCTAAAGCTCTGCAAGTCTCCTGCATTCTTGTTTGGTTTTTTTCAGACGTGGTGAAATTCTCCCTCATTTTTAAGATCAGTGACTCAATCAGTTTCTCCGTACTTATTTGTGCTCCTTGGGAGTTTGGGACTCCTTTATCCCCTCCTGGTTGTATGTCACATGCTATTATAGTTTCTGGTTTTTGTGCCTGGGGTGCTCCTTCTGAACTTGTTTCCTCTCCTGGCCCTTCCGCGCCCATAACTTGGTATCTATTGGTGTTCATTTCCCCTTTCAGCCTCTCTTCCCCAGTATTTAGACAAATTTGGCTTCCTTGCTGTTCAACTGTCAACAATTTGGGGGTATCTTGTCTAGCTTGTACCTTAAAACAGGATCTTAATGAAGGGGTAACATTTATCCTAGGCCATTTTATTTTGGTTTGTGATGCCAGCAGGGGGAGGGATAGGGGTTTGATTTGCGTTGGTTGATCTCCCTTTTTTTTTGGTGACTGTGGGTATTAAGGCTGCGCTTCTCTTTGTCAGCTCTGGTGGAATGCTAACCATTAGATTTCTATTTCTGAGGCGATAACGTATCGCCCTGTTGTGGGTACAATCTTGATCCTAATCCTTTGTCTTTACAGGGCGAAGCTTTTTTCCTTTTTTGTCCTGCCAGTACTTGTAGATTGGACTTCGGAGTCCTGTACTCTACTCGGACCCCCACCCTGGGCTCTTCCCGCACTCATGCGCACCCTCGATCCCCTCGACTTACTTCCTGGAGTCTCGAACACCTCTCGAAGCTCCAATGCCTTCTGTAAGTCTGCTGCTGTGCTGCTGAGAGCAGCCGTTGTCCTACCCCGGAAGGAGACTCCAGCTGCAGCCCTCCGATTGCTGCGGCTAGCCGAGGCAGCCTCTGCCCACACTCCGGCTTGCCTGCCACGCTCACCGCAGTCTCGGCGCCTCACTCCCCCTTCGCCAAACTCCGGTGCCGCTTCAGCGAGAATCCTCATCTCCTGGTATGGCCAGGCTATTTATTTGCTATTTTCTTTTTTCTATTGTGCTTTCTGTCGTCGTCAAAATAATTGTGTCAGTGTACTGAAACAGCCTGGAGAGCTCGGAGCTCCCGACCGGGCTATTCAGCCGGCCGCCATTTTCCCCCTCAAACTAATGCCATCTCATCCTTGCATGTTCTCGAATTTGAACAAGTCTATTCGACTTTCAGTATATTTCAAGTCAGAATCAGACAAAAAGATAGACCCAAGGAGAGTGCCTCAATTTGTAACTCATTCAAGGATATATTGGATAGATTTACCACTGTCTTGTGAGGCTCCATTAATTTGTTACAGCTTGGCCCCTTGTTTTCATTCCCACTGGGGTTTCATAGCTTCTTGTTCTTCTTGTACGCTGTTTTTAGCCTTGACTGGGTCTGGATTCCAGTCGTCCCATTGCAAGAAGATGAATTTTGTTTAAAGTGGTTTTTACTCCCAGAGATCCGAGCTGATTGATGAACTGCTCTCTATGGCGCTACTATCCTCATGTACCTCTTTTCTAGTTGAAGGTATTTCCAACTGTCTACTCTGTTCTTCATTTGCTGTTGCTGTCTTGTTCTATTCTTGCCCTTTGCATAGATGATCACATTTTTTTAGCAACTGTTAGTATCTGCCCATTCTGGTAGTCTTTATAGTCCCGGTAACATTTCCTTTGTTTTTTGTTCTTGATTTCAACTTCCAGTTTGTCCAATTTGGTGTTGATGTTTTGCATTTCCTCAATGAACTCCTGTTTCAATGTTAACTTCTGTAGTACTGCAGTTAGTTAATCAATTATCATCAATAGTTTATTACTATCTTTCCATGCATATTGAATCAAAATGCACAACATCATAGTAGAGCATGCATGTGAGTTGACTGTGCATTCTTCTAGCATGGCTGGGTGTGGATCCTGGTATGTAGGTGCTGTGAGAATCCTTAGTCCCCTTGGGACTCTTTCATTGTCCATATTTTTGTAGGGAGACAGCTTCCCACCATTTAGTTTGTGCCTTAACATATGTTTTCTCCAGTTTGTACCAAAACTGTTTTTTGGAGGGCCTACCAGGCATAGATTCTATATTCCCATTTGCGTTGTGTAACGTGCTAAATGCAGATTGGGAGAAACTTTGTTCACCTTAGAAGTAGAAACAACTAGTGTAACTATACCCAAAAACACAACACAGTCACTAAAGCTAGAAACAAGTACATACAATTACACTTAAAATAATCTACACCCTCCTCACAGGACAACAAGACAGAATCATTTTAACAAGAAACCACAACACCATAGAAACAGGAAGAAACAATTATGTATTTTTAAAGTCACATTGTGTTAACACCAGCCTGATGACACTGCAGAAAAAATTGAGAAGAGCAGCACAGCAGGTAGAATAACTAGAGCACAACTAAAATTTTTCAATGTCACTCTATATAGAAATACTGCATTGTCCTTACAAAGAGAACTACCTAACTATTACTACAGGTAAACACCGTTACAGTGCTTAATCAGGGATTAACATCAAAGATCACCTCAGTTTGACCCCTCTAGAGAGTAAGAGTGGTGGAACACTTTATGTTGTCTCTAGACAGAGATGACTGCATTACTCCTCCAGGCATAGAGAGATACAGGGCCACAGAAAGTACAAATCAGTGTTGCACTGATTCATGTAAAGTTAGACCCCTCACTTACACAACCATAGAAATCCTCACTGGGCACTTGTATCAAAACTGCAATGCTGGTCATCCTTATAAAGTAGTGGTTTGTTTTGTGATACAAAATAAAAGTGTCCCTGATAAGCAGGGAGACTGCATTCCTCTAATGGTACTCCAAGGCAAGAAAAATGCATTTGAAAGAGCCATCCTAATTAGGGTGGTTCCACATCTTTAAATTATGTTTTAGCCTAACCAGATTGTGTTTATTAAGTTGGTATGGGTACTCCCTCCCAAATGTACATTGCAATTTCTGGCAACTACTGTATGATAAGATATGAGGAATCAAAAAGCAATGTATCAAGGGAACAGCTTTGCCTTTCACATACAAATGCAAAATTATCATGCTGATCAGAATGAATGATTCCTCCCTGAACTATATTCTGACAGGACAATTCATTAAATAAGTGGATTTAGTGAAACTTACTAGGAGAGTAGGGTAAGTAGGAATCAATCCAGAAAAATAGGCCAGACCCACGAATATCCTGGGAAACTGTTCGTTACCCGTCACCAATCAATGTTTCTCTTCATGCATTGCTGATGTCACAGAGAAATCCTTTCACTCACTCCAACTGTAGAAACTCTCTTTGGTGCTGAATTTCTTTCCTAGCAAAATTATTGGTAGAGACTTGATAACAGAGTTATTTATTAAATATAGGTTGTAGTTGAAGTGATCACCCTAAGGCTCTGAGTTGAAAGGACACTTTTACGTTGTCAGGTGAGCTTTTCTGCAACACAGCCTGGAGTGAGGAATGCATTGTAATCAGTATATAGTTTTTTTGCTCATCCGTACAATGGGCATAATCAAAGAATAAGCACGAGACCCTAATATGGGGGCTAGCTAAAGCTCTCAGAAGCACTTTAGTCTTTTACTGAAGATGAGGCTACACATTTAAAGAAACCTCTTGTTGGGAATGCAGTCTGTAAGAAACTGTGGGGCATATTAGCAAGAACCTCGTTAAAATTATCGCCGGTTTAGCGGCAGGAAACTGTCGCTAAAACGGCGATAATGGGCTTGTTAATATGCGTTATGGAATTCCAATAGAAGCCCAGGTTAGATGTGCAGGACATCTAACCTGGGCTTCTATTGGAATTCCATAACGCATATTAGCAAGCCCATTATCGCCGTTTTAGCGGCAGTTTCCTGCCGCTAAAACGGCGATAATTTTAACGAGGTTCTTGCTAATATGCCCCTGGGTTATTAGTTGAGCAAGGTGGAAGCCCCACTCAAATAATAAACACAATCATTGTCAGGGTGAACCACAAAAGTTACCAAACAAACTTGTGCTTACCTCTCTGGTAGATTGGCACAACAGCAGCCAGGCTTAATTTAGAGGCAATTTGTAAAGTATTTAAGCAGTACTCAAACAGTAATAAAGTGAAAACACAGCACAAGAAAAATCACAAACCAAATTAGAATAATCGAGTAAAATAAAAAAACTAATTAAATGAAGCCACAATAACAAAAATCCAATCAGTAGATCCTGAGTAATAAGTTTTGAAAGTCTTAGGTGAAATTAGCGCCAAAAAGTGCAAGTGCCACTCAAGATTATCTGGTCACATTGGACAGTGGGAAAACCACAAGTTCAGGTTAACGGGGAGGAGTATGTGCAAGATCTAGGGACTAGGTTTGTCCTGCTCAAGAGTTGCCTTCTCAAGTCCACTTAAAGAGTGACAGTCATGTTGGCAGGGACTGAGAGGAGTTTGTTGTCGACACAAGAAGCAGGGCTAGCATTGCGGATGGTCACTGTTGTAATGCGAAGAGCCGGTCATTGCTAGAGCTTCGCATTGACAGTCATTTTGGGTGGTCGATTTTTGGAGAGAAGAGTACACTTTGATGCCAGTCAAGGGTTCAGGACCTGGGGGCACCTCTTAAGAATCAGGACTCACTCCACCAGACACCAACATCAGGGCTAAGGCAAGTCCAGTTGGTGCTGGTCAGCTGGACAGTTGCTGGGAGGCCTCTGAAAGCTTGTTATGCCCCTGTTGCTCAAACAGGAGGTCAGCCAACTGGCCCTTGGATTCACTTCTGGAAAAGTCTGGGTTCAAGGCAAGCAGGTCCAATCTTCCTTTTTCAGACAGCAGGGCAGTCCTTCTCCTGAATCTGCCACAGGTCCAGGAGTGTTCTGATGAGAGATTCCGAAGGTTCCATTTTTATACATGTTGCCAGCCTTTTTGTGGGGGAATTCTCTAGCATATCCCCAAAATTGATTCCAGTCAGTTCTTCAACTGGCCCTGGCATGAAACTCTCTAGGGTGACAATGGCAAGGGGAAGCTCGTATAAGTGTCCTTTATCTGTGCTGCAGGCAGGGCCCTTTGCAATGTAATCAGGGCTGCGAACATCTCTTCCTCTAGCCATCCTTTCAGGAAATCCTATATGCTCACAGCTAAGCACTCTTTGTTCCAATGTCTGGAAAGAATACACATCCCACAGGAGAGCTATTCACTTATATGTGGCCCAGGACACTATCAGAAATGCACAGTTGGCTTTGGCAGAAAACTGCCAACTTTCTAAAAGTAAAAAGAATAATTGATGGGCGGATTACTGAACAATGTCAAACATTCACCCCCAGTACAGAGATCTGGGCCTAAATACATTGTTTATTTGCTCACCTTGCCATTCAAATTTGGACCCAACCATTTGCAAATCAGTCTTGACCTTGCTCCTCATTGGAACAGTCCAGCCCGAACTGCCATGGCAGGTCCTCCAGGGACCTGAAACAAGCATCCTGGGACCGGTTTCGGGGTATTACCTCTCATCAATCAGGTTAGCTTGACTCCAGTGGCATGGTAAGCACAGGACCCACGTCTGTGCATACTCTTCCCACTCAGGGTGACAAAAGCAAAAAGAACAATAGATGGACGGAATGATGAACAATGTCAAACATTCACCCTTAGTGAAGAGATCTGGGCCTAAATCCATCATTATTTTGCTCAACACGGCATTCTAGTTTGGGCCCAGCCATATGCAAATGAGTCTTGACCCTGCTCCCCATGGGAACATTCCAGCCCAAACTGCCAGGCCAGATCCTCCCTGGACAGGAAAAAATCATCCTTGGACCGGTTTCGGGGTATCACCCCTTATGAGCCAGGCTAGCGTGACCCCAGTGGCATGGTGAGCACTGGACCCACGTCTGGGCATACCCGTCCCACTTGGGGTGACAAATGCAAAAAGAACAATTGATTGAAGGAATGCTGAACAAAGTCAAGCATTCACCCCCAGTACAGAGATCTGGGCCTAAATCTATTGTTTTGCTTACTCACCATGCCATTCCAGTGTGGTCAAAGCCATATGCAAACCAGTCTTGACCCTGCTCCCCATGGGAACAGTTCAGCCTGCACTGCCAGACCAGGTCCTCCCTGGACCAGAAACAAGCATCCTGTGACTGGTTTCGGGGTATCACCCCTCATCAGCCAGGCTAGCTTGACTCCAGTGGCATGGTGAGCACGGGACCCACTGAAGAGTTACCTACTCAAGTCTGGAGAGAAGAGTGCCACATTCTTTGGATGGGGCTTGACGAGTAGGCTTTATATACCAGGAACAGGTCTAGCAGCACGGATGGTCATTGCTGTAGTGCAAAGAGCCAATCATTGCTGGAGCTTCATAGTACTTGATCATCATGGATGGTCGCTGCCGGGGTGAAGTACAGGTCCACTGGAGCTTCGCATTGGCAGTCATCACGGACAGTCATTTCTCGACACAGAGAGGTCACATCGCAGTCGTGAGAAACCCAAAATTCGTGATTTTCCCTTTTCTTCAGGATGAGTTCACATTGATACCAGCCACGGATCCAGGACCTGGAGGACACCTCTTGGGGCTCAGGACTCACTCCAGCAGAGGCAAGCAGCAGACCTCAGGCAGGTCCAGTTGGTGCTGGTCGGCTGGGCAGTTGCAGGGGGGCTTCTGGAAGCTTGTTGTGTCCCTGTAGCTCACAAAGAGGCCAGCCAAGTGACCCTTGGAGTAACTCTGGGTAGTCCAGGATAAAGGCAAGGTCCAATCTTTCTTCATCTGACAGCAAGGCAGTCTTTCCAGCAGCAGGGCAGTCCTTCTGGCAGGAGGCCAGTCCTTTTTCTGTATCCACCTCAGGTCCAGGTGCTCTGATGAGAGGTTATGAAGGTTCCATTTTTATACCTGGCACCAGCTCTTGTTCGGAAGAATTCCCTTGCCTACCCCCAACGTTGGTTGTGGTCACTTCTTCCCCTGGTCCTGGCTCCAAACTGTCTAGGGTGACAAAGGCAAGGGCAAGCCTGGTGTCAGGGACCTTCGTGTCCTGTCAGGGAAACCCTCACACCTAGGCACCTTTGTCTCACTGTTATTTGGTTTAGGGAGACAAATGGCAACTTTCTAAAAGTGAAATTATTTAAAATTGCAACTTAAAATCTGACTTCCTCATTAAAGAGGATTTTAAATTACAATTCATTTGAGCATAAACAGTATATCTATTTCTGCTCCCAATCCAACGTTATCACTTTTTTGTGATAAGACAACCCAGTGTTAGTCAAGGTGAGAGATCGGTCTTACAAAAGTGAAAAACGACTTTTGGAGTTTTTTGGGAGGTTTTCTCTCCCAGGACATGTAAACAGTAAGTACACATGCCTCACTTTTTAAATACAGTGCACCCTGCCCTCTGAGCATTTAGGGCCTACATTATGGGTGGCGTATCCGTATTAAAAAGGAAGGTTTAAGCCTTGCAAAAGGTTTATTTTTCCAGGTCGAAATGGCAGTTTAAAACTGCACTGAAGGCTGACATGGCAGGCCAGAGACATGTTTTAAAAAGGCTACTTTATTTTGTGGCACAGTGAGTGCTGCTGCCCACTATTAGCATTTAATTTACATGCCCTGGGTACATGTAGTACCATTTACTATGGACGTACAAGTAAACTAAATGTACCAATCAGCCATATGCCACTTGTACCATGTTACAGTGAGAGAGCACAAGCACTTTACCACTGGTTAGCAGGGCAAATGTGTAGGGAGTCCTAATGCCAACAACAACAGGTTCAGCAACTGAAGGCAAAAGCTGGGGTTCGCCCTACAAAACGGGCCAGGTCCAATAGCTCCATTGTCGACATACTTATGGTCTGCCCAGCTTTAAATCAGGCGGGCCATGAGTTTGGTAGAGAAGGCACTTCATTGCTGTTGCGATGGTGTACCCCTTTCGTCAAATTTTAAATCACCCCTAAGTCAGAAGATAAAAACTTTGACTGGTGGGACCCGTTTGTTGTATCCAACATGCACTCCATCAAAGTCGGCCTGAAATAGTGCCTGGGTCCTAGTTAACCACGAACAGTAATTTGTGGTTGGTGCTTTACTTTTTCCTGGTGCTTTTTGCCTCATACCTTTTACCTTTTACTATTTTTTAATTGCTTGTGGGATTTTTATTGTATTGTGTTTATCCTTTTTGATTCTTTTAGTGTTGCTAAATAATTTGCACATTTCCCCAAGTTAAACCTCTCTGCTCTGTGCCATGGATAAACCCAGCCTTAAATTACAGAAACCAAATGTTTTGACCTTACCATATTTTGGAACTTGTTTCTTTGGTAAGACTCACATCCTCTTGACTAATAATCAATTTCTTACAATTTAGAAACACCCTATTTCAGATTCTCAATTCCACACTTTGTAAGTTGTCCACAAAGCTACATTACTGAAAGTGCATGTTTAATTGTTGTGCACAAGCATTTCTTTTCATTTGCTTGTCAGAAAAATAATCAACTTTCATCTGCAGCTTCAGTCTGTCTCTGTATGTGCAAAAGTATCATTACTCTAGCATCCTTAGCCAAGGGGATTTGTTTGAATCAGTTTGAAGGTTAATACGCTAAACCTCCATTGCTATGTTCATTATTATGAATGTGCAGAACTGTCCATTGTATTAAGTTTCATTTCTCCTGTGTCTGTCCTATAAAAACTGTTAGCAAGTAGATGTTTTAGAAATGAACAGTGGTAGAGTACTTGTGTTCTCCCTTTCAAGCATGTTAAAATTGATATACACTTGATTGACACATTTAATATGTTTGTTAATCCCTAGTAAATGGTAACACCTAAACCTCATGCCTGCAAATTAAATGCTATGAGTGGGCTGTGAACATTGTGCCACCCACTGAAGTAGTACTGTAAAACATGTCTCCAGACTGGCCATTGCAGCCCAGGTATGCGCATTTGAGGTGCCACTTCAACTTGGAAAAATAAACCCTTTGCCAGACCTAACCCTTCCTTTTTAATACTTGTAAGTGAACCCTAAGGTAGAGCTTAAAGGTCCATGGGGGAGGGTGTATAGTGTTTATAAGTAGGGTGTGTATATTTATTGTTTTACATGACCTCTCAGAAAAACTCCAAAGTCATTTTTTACTGTGGCAAGGCTGGCTCTTCCATACGTGAACACTGGTTTACACTATTACATTTAAAAACTGCTAAATTCAGTTTGGGAATAGCTAGAAAAAGTTTTGAAGGACTTATTTAATAGTAATTTAAACTTTAACTTAATGGTCAAGTCAGATTTTGGATTACTATTTTGAAAATGGCGCTTTTGTAAGGTTGTCTTTTCCTGGCCAGAACTAAATGGGTTTTCTTCCAAGGTCTATCTGTCACCCGATACGTGATGGCTACTCTATGATGAAATGTGTATTGCTCCCAGACTTTGGACAAATGATTCAGTGCGTGGAAAGGGGGTCGCCTCCCTTGACAGGATGGTCTGAGGGCTGTGCCCAACTCCTTCCTGAGCTTCAACTGATTACTTTCCTTTCACTGGCAGATGAAGCACCCACCTAGACCTGCCTCCCTTTTGTCTCTCTAGTCAAGCAGGCTCCAAACCCAGTGGAAGGAGAGGAACTGACCAGAACATGTTTAGGAGGTGGACAAAGTATTGCCCTCCACCCTCAGGCTGGTACTGGACCTTAATGGCACTGGGAAAGGAGGGCATAAATGTCAAGATTTAGGGATCCATTCATTCTTGTTGTCATTTGAACAGAGCTAGTCACTAGACATTTTACTTTAGACATTTTGCATTTCAACATTGCACATATAAAAGTGCTGCTTATTAATTTAGAAAGACATTTTTTATTCTAATTTTGTTTTGGCATTAGTCATTTTTACTTGATATCTTTCTTGCATGAACACTAAGATTGGTAGTGTTGTTGGGTAGTTGGGGGGCATTTAGAGTTCAGGCAGGGGTAGCTTTAAGGGTAAATAAGGGTCATTTAGGGTTCAGGGAAAGGTAACATTAAGGGGTAGTCCTGGATGTTAAGGGTTCAGAAATGGGAAGCGTTAAGGAGTACTAAAAGGTCATTAGGGTACAGTTAGATAAATGTAAAAATGTGCTTAATATAGATGATGTTTAAATGCTACATTTTTTGGAATGATCATAAGTTATAATGAACGTCATGACATTATTACCTTGTCAGTTTCAACTCGATTTTAATACAGTCAACATTTTACAGTTGACTTTATTACATAAAATCATTTTATTGTTCACAGAATAATTTGACCAATCTTCAGCTAATCTGGTAAGGAGTACATTAGTAAGTCTGAAAGGAATAGTGACATGAACTATATCAATAATCTCTTTCCAAATATGTTGCCTGTAGAAAATGACCATCATTTGTGTGATGTCTCCTCAGAATGTTTTGCTTTTTTTACTTTGCTGGCTAAAAACTTTGTGCATGTTACTCTTGCTAAACAGGAACAGAGTGCCTGTGCTCCCCCTTTGAATATGGTAGAAATTGCTTATTCCTAATAGGGATATGTAACCTGACTATAAGCTGGGACCCTGAAATTATGTGGGAGGGGTGGAGCAAATTAATTGGAAGGGTTGACTATAGACATTTTGTGGCGTAATGCAGCACATTTTGTGATAGTATTACGCCATTATTTTGCTATTTTGCTATTTTTACTCATGTTAACACTGAATGGGCAAAGGTTTCACCTCACTTTTACCAGTTTAACAAGCAAACACATTAATTAAGAGTTGACTATTCAACCTTTGTGAAAAGCATTCAACTGCACAGCAACTAGTGTTGCTGCTTTTTTTTGCAACTTGTGATGTGTTTGTGCTAGAAGTTATTTTTTTGGGTAAATTCTGCAAGGTATGCAGTAGATGTAGGATCATGTGGAAAATCCATAACTATGCAGATGACACAGCGGGCGTAAAATCGCATAATTCCAGAGGTTGACTAGCCACATTTAGTTGCTAATTTCAGTGACTCTGCCAACAAGTCCCTAATAAATGATGTAGAAAATGCACCCAGGGCCTGGAAGTTAAATGCCGCTTGCGGACTGCAGCCTCTATTGTGCCTTCCACTACAGTGGCAGAGCAAAGGTCTAACCTGTGTAGCCTGACTGCTAACAGTGTAAAGCTTTCAGTGCAACCTGTTAAAATAACCCTTTTAAAGAGATGTGAAAACCTCCCTTTTAAAATTTGTAAGACACCCCATGTAGGGTCCCAGTCTCCTGCAACCATTGACTACCATGGTGTGCTTTTTAGCGCAATTTGTTCTTAAATCTTTAAAAAATCAGATCTCCAATTCCCCTTAATGGATTTTTACTGTTTTAGTATCATTTTATATATTTAATTTTACTATATTTTTCTACTTCAGTTTGGAATTTCTATTGCTTCGGTGTTTTGACTTCATTACTCTTGTGGTATTGCATATATACTTTAATCATTGCCCTAAGTTAAACCTATCTGCTCTGCACCATAGCTACCAGGCAACTGAGCTCAGGTTAATCTCGTGACTTTAATGCAGTCACCCACCCAAAGTAATAATCTAATTTCTTACATTGTCAAAAAACTAGAAGAGCTGGGCAAGAGAAGAGTATATTCCAGTGTAATCACATGACCAGCAGTTGTTTTTAACACTACCAACTATTTTTCGTTAATGAAAATGGGGTTAATAACAATCTATGAAATATGAGAATACATTTTGTTTGATTTTAAAATTAAATGAAGTTTGTGAAATTTTAGTAGTGCATGAAGATTTATTTAGTTTCAGTCTGTTTTTTCCTAAAAGACCCATGGGCTGACATACATTAAGGTCCATCTCCCAGAGTAATTCCATTTTTGATTTGGATCTAATTGCCACTTTTCTGACAAGACATTTATACAAAAGTGAAGCTTTCGGGTTGGAGCATATGTAAAGTAAATTATTATTATTGGGAAGTTCTGGGGAATTAGTTCAAAGACTAAGGCAAACATCAAAAAATACTTTTGACTAATTAGAGAGGAGCCAGGAGTTACCCTCATCCACTTGCTGATGCTAGACATAAATGTGGTGCAGGGAGTCATACCTTTTCTTAAAGGACTTGTGATAATCGAAATTATTGTAAATTTCATAAAAAGAAAGAATGCTAGTTTCTTTTTTTTTTAATTCTCTCAAATTATGCCTTCATTTCTCTATGATTTCCAAACAGTTGATATCTTATTTATTTCAGTATACTGTTATACCAAAGAGTAGATTTGATAAAGATTTTATGATGTGTTATGGCAGAAAATAAAAATATTTTGTTAGTGTTCTTGAAAATATAAAGATCAAAATGGAGCCTTTATTTAAAAATATATATTTTCTTTTAAAAATTGGGACTTATGAAAGATTTCTCAATGTCAACCAACAAAAGTTGTTTGATTTATTAATTTCTAAACACCGATATGTCAATGGTCCTAAACAAAAGGCTCTATGATATAATTGCTAATTTGGAAAATTGACTTCTCTATCTTGCTTTCTTGACTTTAATTCAGAATGTGACAATTATTTTTTTTTTGTTCCATAAAAATTAGATGAAGACCAAATTATTTCTTTATAATAAAAACTGTTATCAGGGAATTGTTATATAAGATGGCTGGAGCTAATATAATTTTAATGGATGACCCCGCTGATAAAGAAATATGCCATTTAGTTATCATAGATTCAGTTTGCTATAAAATATAATTTCAATAAATTTTAACTGGATCCTGAATTAAACTAGTAAACCATATTCCAAGATATTTAATTTTTGTGGAATTCTACAGAAAACCTGAAGAATCAAACATTTCTTTTAAAACTATTTATTTAATGGAAGAGGTTTATATTTATCCAAGTTAAGTTTACAACCCAAAGAAGTTGAAAAATGTGTAGCCCCTTTAAAGAAAGCTGGTAAGGAAACCTCAAGCTCAGAAATATATAGCACAATATTACCTAAATAAACAGACATCCTTAATTGATGTTTCCAATGCTCAAAATCCAATATATCTGGATTCTTTCTTACTTTAATATGAAAAGGATCTAATGCCAAAATAAATAAAAGAGGAGATAATGGATATGGTTGTTTTGCCACTCAGAGAAGGGAAAGTGTTGGAAGAAATACCATTAATAAAAATAGAAGCATTTGGACAGCTATATAGTAATGATATTATATTATCATCTTAGGGTCAAAGCAATACCCTTCTAGTGATTTGAAAATCTATTTACAAACCAATCTATGAAAAACCTTTTCAGCATCAAGGATAATAGTGGCTAATGCAAAATGACATGGTATTGCCAGGAAACAACCTGCCCTTTATGAAACCAGATTATTTAGTTATAAATTTAGGAATTTGTGGTTCTAGGCAAAGTGCCGACATCTTAGCAAAGATCCTTATAATCAGCATTCACCAAAGATATAGGTCTGTAGTTCTTACAAAGTTAAGGGTCACAAGCATCTATGGGAAATCAGTGGTTCTTAGAAAGATTCATATGCAGATTGTGAGGAAGAAAAAAAAAGGGAACAAAACCATATATTTGGGAAGAAGAAACCACATTAATGGCCTCGTCCAAAGCCATATTTTATTCCAGTAAACAGAAGTCAAAAATAGACTTAAATAAGCTGTGATGTCTTCAATATTGGGTGTGATGTCTGGAGTGTATATTTCTTAATACAACAAAATATCAGTCAAAATACAGGAGTCTTTGAAATCTGAGGACCAGCTCTATTTATTAGTGTTTCAGCATTAGTATGTTCTTTTCTAACTTTAAGATTATTCGTTAACAATTTTCCCTACGTATATTTACCCTGTAATATCAAGTACTACCTTCAAGTAGACAAACAGAGACATTGTTAGTGGAGATGTCATTAGAATGAAGCGTAACTGCTACTAATCAGTCCAGGGATGTTTTAGACTTAGAAGAATAAAATAAATGTTAAAGTTTCTTGTGGTCTAAAATCACTTTGGACTATTTCTCAATTTATTTTCTTGATATTAGCAACAAAAGTAATAATAAACCCATGAGCTGCAGCCTTTCATGTATCCCAATGAGACAGCACAGAAATTTCAGTGGACTTATTATGAAAAAAACATTCTTCATTGAAACTTTAAATGGTAGTTGTCAAGGATGAGTCACTCAATAAAGAGGTATTAAATCTGCATCTACCACAGGGTTTCTGAAATGGTACAAGATCTTAATCAGTGATGACAGGAGCATGGTCAGAAAATAAAATGGCACCAATCTCTGAATTAATCAAATTTTGAGCAAACTGCTTTCTCAAGAGTATATGGTCTTACGTAGATTGCTGAATTACTTACAAAGTATACTCCATCAACTATGGATTATATAATCTCCTTAAATATACTAAAATATTGTGAGAGATCCAGAACAAACCTTATTAGGGATAAACCTACTTTAGGACATCTATCAATAACAGAGTCTTTTACCTGAATGCAATCACCACCCAAAATAAAACAAAACAATCTAAAGACTTCTTTGAAATCTCACTCCAAAATTTATGATCTACTTGGGTTTGTCCATAAATGGTAACAATATGAATTGGAATCATATTAGCAATCAATCAAATCAATAATAATCCATCTACAATCATTATCAGATTCCTGGAAATAACACATTATATAAAATATTTGCGACATTTTTCTTGTTTAATGTATGAGATGCCAGATGCAGTCCAACGGCTCTCATGGATATGTGAAACAGTTATTGTCAATGGCACAGTAGCCAATAGCCACACCCTCTCCCATGACGTTAATAATTTCAAAAACTTTGAAACATAATCTTCAGTTGTGCAAACTTGGGTTGAACATGATACATTCCCTCTCAAAATTCTTTAAAGCGATGCTGTGTATGAATTCCTATGGGGATTAAAAACAGGCACATGGCAGTCATAGCACATTTCACATCAAAGCCAGGGTGCCAAGGTGAAGCAAGTTGATTTTGTAATTTATATTAGGGTATAGATATAAAGAAATAGTTTAATAGTAGGTAAATTCTTGAATTTTCAGAATATGCTTTGCTTCATCATTGGTGTTTGTATGTGGAAATGTATCATTCTGTGTTTAGTGCCTTTCAAAACAAACTCTGGCTCAAAATGATAGCACTGACTATGAGTGTGTGATTCTCATATATCACAAGCCTCAGGTTTTTTAATGAGGCTACAATTGCCATGTAATGGTATAGTTCTGTGAAGTGCTGACCACACTATATATGAGTGATAAGTAACCTCACAGTAAAGTGTGGACTCTGTGGTCTCTGTAAATAGACCATGAATGTCAAACTGTGTTAAAGGACTGCAATTGAAAATATATAACTACATTATATGCATACGGATATGTCCCAATATGATTGAAATATGATAATCCCTGTACATGTTACAGCAGAATTATGAGAAACAGATATTTCGTAAATGAGTACTGCAGCGCAAACATTGGCGGAACCTGCATCTAAGGGCCCGATTTATATATTGACGGATGCGTCCAGACTGCAGAAAATTGACGTTCCATCCATTTGCCGTCAAAACTGTTAGACCGATTGATTTATATGTTGGCGGTATGATGGAAGAAACTCCATCAAACTCCGCCATCTCTGTCGCATGCAGACTCCTCCGTCAATGGAGTAATAGCTGAAAAGCGTCTGACGAAGGCATTTCAGTCATAACTTCGCTTGCCCAATTAGGTAGTTTCTTACCATTGGCGTAAGTATGGCAGTTAAACCTCCACACCTGACTTGGCGGATTCAAACCTATAAAGGGGGTTAAGAGATCTTAAAGACCTTTCCAACTCTTTTGCCATGAATCTGTTGTTGCAAGGTGTCGCTTACCTGCTGTTCAATACGGATGACGAGCCACCACATCACCATTGTAATAGGAGGTGTGTTCTAGTTTTCTTTCTTGTTTGCATTTAATTTATCCATTCTGAAAAGTCACAGAGTCTGTTACATTTTCCTAGTCTTGCCATATCAAATGTTGCCATCACTTACTAAATGTAATTTGTAATACATATGTAATATTGTCCTGTATACTTTAAAAGTAAAATTATTGTTTTCTACATCATTGTACAATTTTTTGTCATACAAGCATTAATATCAATTGCAAATGCTGGGTCTGGTGGCTTAGTGGACTAATGCATCCACTGTAGGGGCCTGTGTTCAACCTCATGGTCAGAGGTTCAAATACCAGCAGGTCTGCTCAGCCTTTCATCCTTCTGAGGTCGATAAAATGAGTACTATTGAGTTGGGTGAAAAAAAACATCTGTTATTCAACACTGTACGTAGAGAGATGTGCCCTACTTGGTGATCTCAGTTATACGTACATGCATGCATACATTCATTATTGCATTGCGTTGAAGGCTGGGTTCTGGTAGTATGATGTAGCGGTCAAATCATGCTAAACATATGACTGCACTAAGCTGTATACATAATGGCAAACACCAGCACCACAACAGAAGTGGCTGTAAAAAATCAATGATGAATGTATGCATGCATGTATGTACAACTGAGATCACCAAGTAGGGCACACGTCTCTACATAAATGCCCCTGTGACTTAAAATATTGAATGAACTGTCTGGGACTATTTTGGTATGAATCACCATTCCGGATTTCTGTCCCCGGTATGGCAATATCTTTATCTGCACATGATGGTACGTACATTGTACTTATTTTCATTACAGGTAATTCCTACCAGCCGCAAGGACATCTTTATATATTTTGCATGCTAATTGCATGCTATCTATAATACCCACCCGTTAGTCACGTCATTGGGAAAGTGACCTCTTCGCTACCCACCCTGACGAAAGCCCAGGACCTCATATAGGCCGGTAGAACAGGGCTAAAACATGTTGGTGTTTTAGGGTCATATGACCATCACATCCCCACACTCTTATAGATATATTTTTACTCTTCAATCCCACTCTACTAATAAAGGATACCTTTAGAGTGGGTGAGGAATTTTATCTTTAAATTTATGCCCCCAAACACTCTATCTTCATAAGTGCTCCCTGGAATTTCTTTGAGCCCACCGTGACCTGTAGGAGTCAGGGTGAACCTGATGATGAAGAATGCCACTACTAGAGTGGGTGAGGGTTATATAAAGAAAAGGGTCACTTTCCTTTCCCACCCATAATTGTGGGTGTGCCATCGTGCAGCGTACCAGTGGTCCCCCACCTTAATTTTCCAAAGGAGTCTCCCTTCACTCTCATATTAGAGGACCAGTCTTCCCTCTAAGGGATGTTGGTCTTACCACCCCTTAAAACTTGATAAGGATATTGGAGCAGCGCACAGCTGTAGGGTGTCTTTATATCTGACAAACTCTGTCATGAACCTCCGCTCTCTACCTCTCCCCTTCAACCTCAGTCTACCTGTGTACCCTCTGTTAAATTTTAATTTTTAACAATGACGGAACAACTAGGCCTTGCCTATACAGATGAGATGCCATCACTGATCCTTGTTGCTCCCTCCCTCCTCCCAGACACCAATATCACCCAATGTCTGGCCCAAGCCCAGAGCTGGGACGAGGTCAAGGAATTAAAACAGGAACAAATGAAAACCCTCCTACACGGGGTAAATATGACTGAGTACCTATGAGGCAACGCTGCCCCCACAGGACTCATTGTGACCAATGAACCACGGATCTTTCTTGAAGACCCCTTATTCAGAAAATAATGGTCCTTCATCACATGGTGATGTACACGAGATTGGCTAATACTTATCATCAATACTGCGAAATGCTTATCTGATGCCTTGCTTATCAAAATTAAGACAAGTAAAGAAACACTAAATAGCCAGATCAGAATCACCATTTACAAAAAGAATTTGGATGAAATCAACAAAGAGATCTCAGAACATAAAGATTTCCTATTACAGAGCAAAATCACTAAACTTCAGAAAGACCTAAAAACGTTCTCGCATGAACGTGTTTAACCCTACATTAGGGATGATTATAACAAGAAAAATGAGTCCAATGCAGACTCAACAGGGAGAAGCAAATCTGGATCAACATCCTCTAAAATAGATGAGGGGTAAAGTGTTAACTCGAACTCCAATAAAGAACAGACGAGGGAGACACAGACAACAAAGAGTAACTTATCCCCACACCACCTATTACAAACCACAAATGATATTCTGGCCAGGAAACTATGGCCCCAACCTTTTCCAGGCCCTCCACCACCACAACAAATACAATTCTTCCACCCCAACCAACATTTTTTAGGGGGTGGTGGCAAAAGAGGGAGAAGAGGACGAAGATGAGTAAGACGTGTTCAATGGAGCAATAAAGAGATAGAAGGAGCCAATACAAGGAGTCGGACCCGGGACCTATAACAACCAGGCCCGAGCAACCAATGAACATGGTCGACAACCTCTCTAATGAAACCTTAACAATAGACGAAATAACAGTCCTGAATAAAGGACTAAGGGCCATATGTAACAAAATACACTTTTGCGATTCTCAAATTGCGATTTTCTGCGAATCGCAATTTGAGAATCGCAAAATGCAATGTATGTGGGATTTGCAAATAATTTTGCGAATCCCACATATTCCTTATTTGTGAATCGCAAATTGAGATTCGCAAATAAGGAATACCTTCCCATTCATTCCCATGGGCTAGGAGGCCCATAGGAATGAATGGGAAGACATTCTCAATTTGCGAATCCCAATTAGAGAATCGCAAATTGAGAATGCAATATCAAGGGTGCCAGGGTGTCAAAAGGACACCCTGTTGCACCCCCTGAAATGTGCATGTGTGCACATGTGGCACACATACATGCCCTAAGGGCATGTATGTGCGCCACATGGCACTTTAAAAAAAGCAAAAATTTGCATTTTTAAGTGAAATCGCAATTTACCACCAGCCTGAAGTTGGTGGTAAATTGCGATTCCTTAAGACCAAATCGCACTTTCTTTTGTGCTTCTTACATTGCATTTAAGGAATCGCAATTCCTTGAATGCAATCGCAAAATAGGGAATCGCAAATTTTGTGATTCCTTATTTTGCGAGGGGGTTTAAGTGTGCTACATTGCACACTGCTAATTTACGATCGCAAACGCTGAAATTCTGCGAATTTCGGCGTTTGCGATCGCAAATTGGCTTCATACATATGGCCCTAGGTTTTCTCCCTACCACAGACCTGGATAAATTCAAAATGAGATGCGAACTGGCTGATTTCTTCTGAAAAATACGTTTCAAAGCCTTCTTCGACAACAATCCTCCTATGGATGTAGAAGAGGGTTACTCCAACCTGAAGAAGAAATCCAGTTTTAATCCCCCACCCTCCACAATACCCCCAGAAATATGGGCATTTGAAGAAGCAGTAATAAAAGATGTTGAGACATACCAACCTAAAAAAACGACACCACGGAACCTCTCAAGTAAAGAGACCAGAGCAGTAAAGGCCCTCAGCAAGAAGGACCACCTAGTGATAAAACCAGCTGACAAGGGAGGTGCAATTGTCATACAGAACAAAGAAGAATATAGACCTGCGTTTCTATCCTTACTACAGGACAACAAACACTTCACCACTCTCCAGGTCGACCCCACCAGCCGAATACAAAGGAAATTTTCTAGCCTGGTGGAGGAGGCAAGTGAAAAAGGTTGAATAACTAAAAAAGAAAAAGACTTCCTTATCACAATTGAACCTAGAACACCACAGTTTTACACTACCCCAAAAATTCACAAAGGAAGGATTGTGCTAAAGGTTCCGGCATTGGTTATATATTGGAGCCACTATCTCAATATACAGACTGGTTCCTTAGACCATTGATAACACAGGCTAGATCCGACATAAAAGACACCAAACACCTTCTGACAATTGTACAAGATACTGAGTATGACCACGCAAACGAAACAGTACTATGCCTTGATGTGGAAGCATTATATATAAGTATCCCACAGGAAGAAAGTCTATGAGTCATCAATGATTTCCTACAGGAACAAGACTGGAGATGGAGAGTCCCTATCAGTTGGATTATGGAGCTAGCAAAACTGGCACTGACGGAAAACTTTTTCAGCTTTGAAAACCAGATTTATCTACAATGCCACTGGACCTCTATGGGCAGTACATTTGCCCCAAGTATAGCCTGTCTGTACATGAGCTGGTTTGAAGAACAGAACATCTGGACCAACAACCCTTTTAAAGACCATATACGCCTTTGGAGGCGTATCAATGACATTCTGGTGATCTGGCGTGATAAAGACATTACAAGTGATACGTTCAACACTTGGCTCAATGAAAGCAACCCATACCTATGCTTCACTATGACCTGTAACAACAGACAGGCGTCCTTCCTTGATGGAAACATCATCACAGGAGACGGAAAACTGAACACTTCACTGTACACAAAGCCAACAGATCGTAACAGCTTGTTACACTTCAACAGTGCTCACCCACGAGCACTGAGAGTAAACCTACCAGTAGTCAATTCTTACGCATTAGACGTTACTGCTCTAATCTTTTACTATAAAAAAGAAGCTAACAACCTATCTAAAAAACTAAAATAGCAAAAATACCCAGAACGTATTATTTCCAAAGCACAAAAAAGAGCGTGAAACATCCCTAGAGACTCCTTACTCGAGACCACGACCGAACCAGAGCCCAAATCACTGATTTTTGTAAGTACATACAACTCATCATCCAACATGATCAAACGCACCATAAACAAAAACTGGCGCATTTTAACGTCTAACAAGCTTACGTTTGAAAAACCACTCTTCTCTTTCAAGAGAAATAGAAGTATCAGACACAGATTGGTACACAGCAACACTACACAGGACAATACGAGCTGCCAGACTACGCTATGGGACCTGCCCCCGTCACAGAACACTTACCATGTGGGAACTGCTCAGTCGGTCCCTTCACATGCCACATCAAAACTATTGACCTCGGACTGACCACTCCCTGGGAACAGAGAGTACATACAAATTGCAACAGTAGTAATATAATATACATCATATCTTGCCCATGTGACCTAAAATATGTCAGGATGACTACAAGAAAAATCAAATTACGCATCAGTAAACAAAGAAGTACTATAAGATGCAAGAGCATAACACCTAAACTCACAGCCCACTTTCTCGAAATGAATCATGACACCGACATATCCTGGTCAATCATAGAGAAAGTAACCCACAAACTGGAAATAGTAAAACACTACTTACAAAAGAGCAATGGTGGGTGTATAGACTACAAACCCATACAAGAAGATTAAATGATGATATCCCTTGGAACCAGCTGAATAATGTATCTTAAATAGCTGTATAATTTCTCTCTACACACATCTTGATTTACCGCACCAGCAATCACCTATATTCTACATTTAGAATGCATGCAGACACCTCTTGTGCCTACAAATTGACATAATCAGTTTATTCAGAATTGCCTGCAATGATATCCAATACTTAATGAATGCCATCCCCTTTACAATAACAAGTCACCCACTCATGTTAGCTTGGCGGCACACTTCTCAAGGTGCACTACATTGATCACAATCCCTCTCACCAGTATTACTCCAATACGGTGAGAGATGTATCTAGGGACTTGCCGAAAGCAGCACGCCTGGCCCACCCTCTCCCTGGGGTGAGGAACATCCTGCACGCACACTGTGAGAAGTTGGCCTGGCATATGCTGTCCACTAATTATAGTGGGCACCTTGCACCAGTCCAAATCGACTCTTATGGTAGATAGGTTAAAGACAACCTTATTGAAAGCTATCCTAGTGGTAGCTATGGAGAGCAGCCTTCAGGCTAAGTCTTGAAGGAATGTAAAGCAGCTTGTTTTACCAGTCTATAATCTCTTGAGTGACCAAATGAAAGAGCACCACACCAGGTATATATTCAAAATATATGTATTTATTACTAAACACACCCCTCTAGTCTCTTTATGAGGCTAGAGTTCGAAGTACATAGGTTATAAGATCTTAAATCACAGTAATAGCACAAATACACGTTTGGGCCCTAGGGGCGTACCAAACCATATACCAATAAAGTGGTATGCGAACCACGACTGAACTAGACACTAGGCCTAGAGCCTCTAGAAGTGCTTGGACCACAAGGAACCACCCAAGGTAGTGACACAGGGGACCCACGGGAGACGCGTGCAGTGTATGTACACAACCGCGATACGCCGTTAACTTCTATGGAGAAAGTCGGGATCGGGAAAATAGAGGAAAGGGACACTTTAAAGAGGACTAGGACAAAACCCTTTGAGATCTAGGACTTTGAAGAGTCTCTACCCACGGGAGCACCGGAGTACTCGTGTTACCTCACCCAGGGAAGCCGGGTGCATAGGTGCCTTTCGGGGTCGGGTTTCGTCGTCGATTCGGATGGCGATCTGCTGCAAAGTGCTGCTGGCGGCCAAGAGAAAAGTGTCCGGGTGGATCCAAGAGTGGATCGGAGTTCTGGTGAACCTGAAAGCAGAGGGGACAGAGTCTGGGTCACTAGCCAGTGACCAGGAAGGCGATGGACAGATGCCCACCGATGTCGAGTGCTTCAGGTGCGTTGACAGTCGTCTTGACTCTTCAGCCATGAGGTCCAGGAGGCGTTGTCGGCGACCAGGAGCAGGATTCGGGCTGGTGCTTGATGTTTGTCGAGTGCTGAGGTGTCGGCGACCGGATTGGACCCAACAAGCCTTGGCAACGGCAAGTCTTGAGTAAGATGTAGATCGTCGATGGTGCAGACCAGCAAGGTCTGTAGAACTCACCCAGCGAGGGTAAGTGAGGGCAGGCCTGGAGCAACCAGGATGCCAAGTAAGGAAAAGATTGGCCTTCGTTAAGGGCTACTAGCCAACGGGCTAGCGACCGCGAAGGAGCCTCGTGACGCCGCACGTGGAGCTGGCTTACAGGACACTCGTGGAGTGGAGGCCAGTGATCTTCGGTGCAGGTGGTGCTGGAGGCTAGGGCTACTCGGAGCCCAAAGCACGATTTCTTGGGAGACCTAGAAGATGGTGCACTTGCAAATGTGCTCGGTGTCCAGGGGTCACGGTCTCAAGTCACCCACGATATCCACGGGCCTCAGCTTTGCTGGGAACTCAGGGTAGCCTCGGGGAAGTCTGAAAATCCACCTCTGGTGATGCGATGACTTCGGCGTCCGACGGGAGCTTCAGTAATGCGAACCGGACAGATGCTTCTTTGGTGCCTGCCAAGCAGGGGAGTCACTCCTTGACCCCAAGGGAGATTCTTCAGTCCTCTAATCGTGAGTAGAGCGTCGAAGGTCCAGGATTCAGTTTCAGAGTTTCGTCCAGGTATAATCTAAAGTCCTAAGGACTGGGTTCCTACCTTTATTCTAAAAATAGGGGTTGGACTACTCTGTGGCCCCACCTATGGGTGGGTCAGGGCAGAGGGGTGGCTACACCCCTTTCCCTTTGTCCAGTTCGCGCCAAAGCAGGGGCTGCAAGCCCCTGATCCGGTTTGAACTGGGGTATGCACAGGGACACCAAATGTGCCCCCAGTGCAGGACTTCAAAGCACCCGAAAGTGCTCCCGCCCAGCCCCAATACACATTATCCTGTCTGGGGAGGTGGTCACACCTCCCTGGGACAGGAAACCTATTGTCCAGGCCTCCCCTGCCGGAGTTTCGTCCAGCAGCAGGAGGCCAGACTCGTGTCTGTGGCAGCAGCATCCATTTTGTGATGCCAGGGCTCTGGAAAGAAGTTACCGGACTCGTCAGAGTTAACATGTCTTTCCCTCTAGAAGGGTGGAATGCTACCCCCGCCACCAGGATTGGCGGGGGGTAGTATTCCAAGATGTTTGACACCAAACACGACATGTTTAGGTGCAGCCATTCCAAAGTTAGCATTTTACCGCGAGGATATAATGCGCTTAAGAGTATATGGTCAGGCTGCACTACAAACAGCATCAGAGATGGTCTCCGAACGCTGAAGAGGGGCCCTGCTCATGCAGGGGCACCCTCTCACATAGGAACCATGCACTCTGCCTTTAGGATTGATAAGGCCTGCCTTAGGAGTGACTTATAGGTTTCTATGTGTGTATGTATTTCGTGATATAGGTAACCTATATCACAGTAAGGGGTGCATGCACCACCTTACCCAGGCTGCAGTAGCAGACCTGTGGTGTCAGTTTGGATGGCCTTCCAGGGGTGGCATAATACATGCTGCAGCCCCTGGCAGGCCTCTGAGGTACCTATGCCCTTGGTACATAGTATACCATATACTAGGGACTTATAAGGGCACTCCAGATCCCAATCAGAGATGTGCCTAAGGCACATGGAAACCATTTTAGAGAGGAAGCAGCTAGGCTGGGGTTCTGATTAGCAGGGCCCCAGCCAGACTAATGTCGAAAAACAGTGAAGCATCAGCAAAAAGTGGGGGTACCCATGTGAAGCAGATCCTACTCTCCTACACAACCCCCCCAAACGTAGGGACATTAAACTAACCTTGCCCAGTTAAGTCTTCATGTTCTAAGTGGAAATACCTAGAGAGTCCATCTGCATTCGCATGGTTACTCCCAGGCCTATGTTCCACTGTAAAGTCCATCCCCTGTAGGGAAATGGACCACCTAAGCAGTTTGGGGTTTTCACCCTTCATTTGTTTTAGCCATAAGAGGGGCTTATGGTCTGTCTGAACCAGGAAGTGTGTACCAAACAAGTATGGCCTCAACTTCTTCAGAGCCCAGACCACAGCAAAGGCCTCCCTCTCTATGGCTGACCAACGTTTCTCTCTAGGGGTCAGCCTTCTGCTAATGAAAGCTACTGGCTGATCCTGACCTTCTTCATTCAATTGTGACAGTACAGCCCCTACCCCCAATTCAGATGCATCTGTTTGAACAATGAACTTCTTGGAGTAATCAGGACTCTGCAGAATTGGAGCAGTGCACATGGCCTGCTTGAGGTCATCAAATGCCTTTTGACAGCTAACTGTCCACTGAACCTTTTTGGGCATTTTCTTAGAAGTTAAGTTATTCAAGGGTGTCACTATTGATCCATACCCCTTGACAAATCTCCTATAGAACCCAGTCAGGCCTAAAAAGGCTCTCACCTGAGTCTGGGTAGTTGGAGCAGTCCAGTCCATGATGGTCTGGATCTTGCTCTGCAAAGGTTGAACCTGGCCTCCACCCACAAGGTGGCCGAGGTACACAACCTGACTCTGCCCTATCTGGCACTTAGTGGCCTTGATAGTCAGGCCTGCCTTTTGCAGGGCCTGTAAAACATTCCTGAGGTGGACCAGGTGATCATCCCAGGTGGAGCTAAAGACAGCAATATCATCTAGATAAGCTGCACTATAGGCTTCCAGTCCTGTGAGAACTGTGTTCACCAACCTCTGGAAAGTGGCAGGTGCATTCTTCAGACCAAAGGGCATTACCACAAATTGATAATGCCCACTAGGGGTTGAGAATGCTGTCTTGGGCTTTGCAGTATCAGCTAGTCTGATCTGCCAGTAGCCAGCTGTTAGGTCAAATGTGCTGAGATATTTGGCAGAGGCCAAAGTATCTATGAGCTCATCTGCCCTGGGTATTGGATGGGCATCAGTCCTAGTGACTGCATTGAGACCCCTGTAGTCTACACAAAACCTCATCTCTCTTTTTCCACCACTGGTGTGAGGTTTCGGTACTAGGATTACTGGACTAGCCCAAGGGCTATCTGTGGGCTCAATTACTCCCAATTCCAACATTTTCTGGACTTCAGTCCTGATACAGTCCCTGACATGGTCAGGTTGCCTATAAATCTTGTTTTTAATAGGCAGACTGTCCCCAGTGTCCACTTCATGAGTGCACCAGGTGGTCTGACTGGGTGTCAGAGAAAACATATGTCGAAACTGATTGAGGACTTGCCTGCAATCAGTTTGTTGCTGGGTAGTGAGGCTGCCTGCCAAGGCTACACCATCAACTGACCCATCGTCAGGGTTCTGTGAGAGCAGGTCAGGGAGTGGGTCACTCTCTTCCTCCTGCCCTTCATCAGTAGCCATGAGCAAGCCCATGTCTGCCCTGTCCACATATGGTTTTAACCTGTTGACATGGAGAACCCTGTGGGGACTCCTGGGTGTTCCTAGGTCCACTAAATAAGTGACCTCACCCTTCTGCTCAACAATAGTGTGGGGTCCACTCCATTTGTCTTGGAGAGCTGCTGGGGCCACTGGCTCCAACACCCACACCTTCTGTCCTGGCTGGTAAACAGTCAGAACAGCTCTTTGGTCATGCCAGGCCTTCTGAAGTTCCTGGCTAGCCTCAAGGTTTTTGGTTGCCTTTTTCATGTACTCAGCCATCCTGGAGCGGAGACCAAGTACATAGTCCACTATATCTTGCTTTGGGGGCTTGAGAGGTAACTCCCATCCTTCCTTCACCAAGCACAGTGGACCCCTCACAGGGTGGCCAAACAGAAGTTCAAAAGGGCTGTAACCAACCCCCTTCTGAGGCACCTCCCTATATGCGAATAAAAGGCAGGGCAAGAGTATGTCCCATCTACGCCTAAGCTTTTCTGGGAGCCCTTTAATCATGCCCTTCAAGGTTTTGTTGAATCTCTCAACTAAACCATTGCATTGTGGGTGATAGGGTGTGGTGAACTTATAAGTCACTCCACACTCCTTCCACATTGCTTTTAAGTACCCAGACATGAAGTTAGCACCCCTGTCTGATACTACCTCCTTAGGAAAGCCAACTCTTGAGAAGATTCCCAGGAGGGCCCTTGCCACCACAGGTGCTGTAGTGGTCCTGAGGGGAATAGCTTCTGGGTACCTGGTGGCATGATCCACTACCACCAGGATAAACCTGTGCCCAGAGGCTGTTTGGGGATCCATGGGACCAACAATGTCAATCCCTACTCTTTCAAAGGGCACCCCCACCACAGGTAGTGGTATCAGGGGGGCCTTTGTAGTGCCACCTGCTTTGCCACTGGCTTGGCAGGTTACACAGGAGCGACAAAACTCCTTACTGTCTTCAGACATGTGGGGCCAGTGAAAGTGAGGGACAATTCTGTCCCAAGTCTTGTTCTGGCCCAGGTGTCCTGCTAAGGGAATATCATGGGCTAGGGTCAATAGGAAGCCCCTGAACTTCAAAGGTATTACCAACCTCCTGGTAGCACCAGGCTTGGGGTCTCTACTCTCTGAGTACAGGAGTCCATCATCCCAATACACTGTATGGGGACCACTAGCTTTCCCAGCAGCCTCAGCAGCAGCTTGCTGTCTGAGGGGTTCAAGGGAGGGGCAGCTCTGCTGCTCCTGGCTCAGATCTGCCCTAGAAGGTCCCCCTGTCCCCAAGAACTCAACCTGGTCAGGTTCAAGTTCCTCTGGGACAGTTCCTTCTTCAGGGCTGAGATCATCCCCCTCAAGGGACTGATCTTCCTCCTGAGCCAAGGGGGAAGGCACTGCCTTAACCCTACTACTCCTCCTCTTGGAAGGCACTTGGTCCATTCTTCCAGAATCCAAGGCCTGTTCAGTGCTAGACATTTTGGCTTGTGACCTGGTCACAGCAAACACATCTGCAGGGATCCCCAGCATTTCTGCATGGGTCCTGAGCTCCACTTCTGCCCAAGCAGAAGTCTCTAAGTCATTGCCAAGCAAGCATTCGACTGGTAGGTTTGCACTTACCACAACCTTCTTAAGGCCAGTTACCCCTCCCCAGGAGAAGTTAACAACTGCCAGAGTATGGTCTGTTCTGACATTGCTAGCATTGGTCACTTGGTACATCTCACCAAGCATAACTTGCCCAGGTAGCACAAGGTCTTGTGTCACCATTGTGACACTTGCCCCTGTGTCCCTAAATGCCAAAGCCTCACGTCCATTAATTAAAGGCTGTTGTCTGTACTTGCCCAGATTACTGGGACTCACAGTGGAGGTCACATCCATGCCTCCATCACAGACTAACACAGCCTGAGTCAGCTCTCTGACTAAGTCAGAGCCCAACTCAGTTCCCAGGGTGAACCCTACTAAACCCTTTGCTGGAGCACTTCCACCAACTGTACTAGGGGGAACAGGTGCCTTAGGGGCATTGGTGGGTGCTGGACTGGAGTCTTTGGACTTGGTGCAATCACTGGTCCAGTGGGTCTTTTGCTTACAGACCTTGCACCATGGTTTTCTTTGGCCTTTACCCTTGGTAGACTGGGAATCCCCACCAGAAGAAGATTTTTGGGGGCCTGATGAAGACTTTTGATCTTTACCCTTCTCCCCACCCTTGTCAGAGTTCTTAGCATCTTGCTTCTTGGTTTCCCCACCTTGGTTCTGTACCTTCTGCTTCACCCTGGTTCTGACCCATTTGTCTGCCTTCTTTCCCAATTCTTGGGGAGAGGTCAGATCAGAGTCAACCAGGTATTGATGCAACAGCTGATTTTGACAGTTATTAAGAATCTGCTCCCTCATTATCAGATTATACAATCCTGAGAAGTCACACACCTTACTGCCCATCAACCAGCCTTCCAGAGCCTTGGCAGAACACTCCACATAGTCTACCCAGTCTTGAGTCTGTGCTTTTTGGGTGTCTCTGAACTTCAACCTGTACTGTTCAGTGGTTAGGCCAAACCCATCAATAAGAGCACTCTTCAAGACCTTGTAATTGTCAGCATCCTCCTCTCTAACAGTGAGGAGCTTGTCTCTACCTTTGTCAGCAAAGGAGAGCCACAAGATTGCTGCCCACTGCTCCTGAGGGACCTTCTGTACTTTACAGGCCCTCTCTAAAGCAGTTATCCATTTGTGGATATCATCCCCACTCTGGTAGGGAGGGACAATCTTGCTCAGGTTCCTATGGTCATAGGACCTTTCCCTATCTCTAGGGACATGGCTGCCACCATGGGACTCTAGTCCCAACTTTCTTCTCTCTCTAAGGAGATCTAGGGATTCTCTATCTAAAGCTAATTGCTTTTTTCTGAGTTCCAGCTGAGTTTCCTCATACTGGACTAGCCTCTTTCTTCTCTCATGAGAGGATTCTCTCCTATGAGATGAGACAGAGCTCCCTATAGAGGTGCCAGAGTGGTTAGACTCCTGAGAAGGAGACCTAGACCTTCTGGGCACACTCTTAATCCTTCCTGGGGGGACAAAGAGGGCATCATTTTGATCATCCTCATCATCATCCACAGGAGGGATTGGGTTTTCCAGGTCAGGGTCATTGTCACCCTCCTGGCCAGTTTCAGAGGGGGGCTGGGGGTACTGGTACCCCTAGCGTCCTCCTCTTCTTCTGCCCCACCCTCAGCTCCTACCCCTTCAGTCCCTACAGGCTTACTAAGGTCATAAGCCACCAACAACTCCTTGAGGTGTTGGGTGGTGGGGCTTTGGCCTGTCCTTATTTTTCTCAAGTTACATAAAGCTCTCAATTCCAAGAATGGGAGTGTATCATACTTGGAGGGTGGAAGCTCAATGGCTTCCTGCAAGGATTCTTTGGATCCTGCCCTTAAAGACATTACTAGTGTGGTGTGGTGTATGCACTACCTACTCTAGTGTGGCCTACTAAACTCTCTTGAGTTGTAGAAAGGGTTGTGCTATCCCTTAACACACAACTCTAAGTTCAGTAGAACTTACTGTTATTCTAAGCTTAAATTATATGTACCTTAGGTACCTTTAGTGGTTTTCAGTTGATCAATTCAATTGAGATTATCTGGTAAAACAATAGCAAGCTGGAATCCTACACGCTGCACACCAATGTGAGAAGTTGGCCTGGCATATGCTGTCCACTAATTATAGTGGGCACCTTGCACCAGTCCAAATCGACTCTTATGGTAGATAGGTTAAAGACAACCTTATTGAAAGCTATCCTAGTGGTAGCTATGGAGAGCAGCCTTCAGGCTAAGTCTTGAAGGAATGTAAAGCAGCTTGTTTTACCAGTCTATAATCTCTTGAGTGACCAAATGAAAGAGCACCACACCAGGTATATATTCAAAATATATGTATTTATTACTAAACACACCCCTCTAGTCTCTTTATGAGGCTAGAGTTCGAAGTACATAGGTTATAAGATCTTAAATCACAGTAATAGCACAAATACACGTTTGGGCCCTAGGGGCGTACCAAACCATATACCAATAAAGTGGTATGCGAACCACGACTGAACTAGACACTAGGCCTAGAGCCTCTAGAAGTGCTTGGACCACAAGGAACCACCCAAGGTAGTGACACAGGGGACCCACGGGAGACGCGTGCAGTGTAAGTACACAACCGCGATACGCCGTTAACTTCTATGGAGAAAGTCGGGATCGGGAAAATAGAGGAAAGGGACACTTTAAAGAGGACTAGGACAAAACCCTTTGAGATCTAGGACTTTGAAGAGTCTCTACCCACGGGAGCACCGGAGTACTCGTGTTACCTCACCCAGGGAAGCCGGGTGCATAGGTGCCTTTCGGGGTCGGGTTTCGTCGTCGATTCGAATGGCGATCTGCTGCAAAGTGCTGCTGGCGGCCAAGAGAAAAGTGTCCGGGTGGATCCAAGAGTGGATCGGAGTTCTGGTGAACCTGAAAGCAGAGGGGACAGAGTCTGGGTCACTAGCCAGTGACCAGGAAGGCGATGGACAGATGCCCACCGATGTCGAGTGCTTCAGGTGCGTTGACGGTCATCTTGACTCTTCAGCCACGAGGTCCGGGAGGCGTTGTCGGCGACCAGGAGCAGGATTCGGGCTGGTGCTCGATGTCTGTCGAGTGCTGAGGTGTCGGCGACCGGATTGGACCCAACAAGCCTTGGCAACGGCAAGTCTCGAGTAAGATGTAGATCGTCAATGGTGCAGACCAGCAAGGTCTGTGGAACTCACCCAGCGAGGGTAAGTGAGGGCAGGCTTGGAGCAACTAGGATGCCAAGTAAGGAAAAGATTGGTCTTCGTTAAGGGCTACTAGCCAACAGGCTAGCGACCGCAAAGGAGCCTCGTGACGCCGCACGTGGAGCTGGCTTACAGGACACTCGTGGAGTGGAGGCCAGTGATCTTCGGTGCAAGTGGTGCTGGAGGCTAGGGCTACTCGAAGCCCAAAGCACGACTTCTTGGGATACCTAGAAGATGGTGCACTTGCAAATGTGCTCGGTGTCCAGGGGTCATGGTCTCAAGTCACCCACGATAGCCACGGGCCTCAGCTTTGCTGGGGACTCAGGGTAGCCTCGGGGAAGTCTGAGAATCCACCTCTGGTGATGCGATGACTTCGGCGTCTGACGGGAGCTTCAGTAATGCAAACCAGACAGATGCTTCTTTGGTGCCTGCCAAGCAGGGGAGTCACTCCTTGACCCCAAGGGAGATTCTTCAGTCCTCTAATCGTGAGTAGAGCGTCAAAGGTCCAGGATTCAGTTTCAGAGTTTCGTCCAGGTATAATCTAAAGTCCTAAGGACTGGGTTCCTACCTTTATTCTAAAAATAGGGGTTGGACTACTCTGTGGCCCCACCTATGGGTGGGTCAGGGCAGAGGGGTGGCTACACCCCTTTCCCTTTGTCCAGTTCGTGCCAAAGCAGGGGCTGCAAGCCCCTGATCCGGTTTGAACTGGGGTATGCACAGGGACACCAAATGTGCCCCCAGTGCAGGACTTCAAAGCACCCGAAAGTGCTCCCGCCCAGCCCCAATACACATTATCCTGTCTGGGGAGGTGGTCACACCTCCCTGGGACAGGAAACCTATTGTCCAGGCCTCCCCTGCCGGAGTTTCGTCCAGCAGCAGGAGGCCAGACTCGTGTCTGTGGCAGCAGCATCCATTTTGTGATGCCAGGGCTCTGGAAAGAAGTTACCGGACTCGTCAGAGTTAACATGTCTTTCCCTCTAGAAGGGTGGAATGCTACCCCCGCCACCAGGATTGGCGGGGGGTAGTATTCCAAGATGTTTGACACCAAACACGACATGTTTAGGTGCAGCCATTCCAAAGTTAGCATTTTACCGCGAGGATATAATGCGCTTAAGAGTATATGGTCAGGCTGCACTACAAACAGCATCAGAGATGGTCTCCGAACGCTGCAGAGGGGCCCTGCTCATGCAGGGGCACCCTCTCACATAGGAACCATGCACTCTGCCTTTAGGATTGATAAGGCCTGCCTTAGGAGTGACTTATAGGTTTCTATGTGTGTATGTATTTCGTGATATAGGTAACCTATATCACAGTAAGGGGTGCATGCACCACCTTACCCAGGCTGCAGTAGCAGACCTGTGGTGTCAGTTTGGATGGCCTTCCAGGGGTGGCATAATACATGCTGCAGCCCCTGGCAGGCCTCTGAGGTACCTATGCCCTTGGTACATAGTATACCATATACTAGGGACTTATAAGGGCACTCCAGATCCCAATCAGAGATGTGCCTAAGGCACATGGAAACCATTTTAGAGAGGAAGCAGCTAGGCTGGGGTTCTGATTAGCAGGGCCCCAGCCAGACTAATGTCGAAAAACAGTGAAGCATCAGCAAAAAGTGGGGGTACCCATGTGAAGCAGATCCTACTCTCCTACACACACATGCTAGAGATGAACTCTGCACTCAGATGAGCTTAAGAAATTCTCTCGTACTTCTGGCTAATGCACACCGTACAGAGTATAACCAGGCATCCGGGCTCCACCCTCAGACAAGCCCCCTGCCTTTAACGAATGGGCGCGCAGCTAGAATACATGGGGGAGCACCTTCCGCAAATGATGAAGTTCACGAGCACCCATCTACGGATCAGTCATGTTGTAACGGGTATTTGACGCACGCTGCTACAACCATTCGCCCACCGCGAGTAGGGGAGCTGAGCCGAATGTAGGTTCTCAGAAGGTACAGGACATTTGATGAAGTAAGTCCGTTCTATTTTTTCTCCCCGCACCGGGTGCAAGACACCACGCACTGCTCCTATTACTGACCTTGATAAAGGGACACTACTTTTGAAATTGCAATGTTTAAATTTGATTTTTGTTTTTCCTGTCCCCCGTTCTTTAGAGTGTGACTACAAGGCCTCCCACTCATGCCCCAGTGGGAACACATTTCCCATTTGATTTGGGTGAGTGGCCCCACTCTTACTTGTCAATATACTTTTTAAATTCACAGTTTTAACATGCTTATAATGCATGGTAGTCTGTCCAACGTGATAGAGAGGCATGACCCCCATGAAGGCTGGGGTCTGGTAGTATGATGTAGCGGTCAAATCACGATACATATATATCCGCACTAAGCTGTATAAATAATGGGAAACAGCAGCACCACGACATAAGTGGCTGTAAAAATGCAATGATGAATGTATGCATGCATATATGTACACCTGAGATTACCAAGTAGGGCACATCTCTCTACATACATGCCCTTGTAACTTACCATCTGGGACTATTTTGGTATGAATCACCATTCCGGATTTTTGTACCCGGAATGGCAATATCTTTATCTGCACATGATGGTATGTACATTGTACTTTGTTTTGTCACAAGTAATTCCTAACAACGGAAAGTACATCCTTATATATTTTGCATGCTAATTGCATGCTATCTATAATAACCACATGCTAGTCACGTCATTGGGAGAGTGACCTCTTCGCTACCCACCCTGACGAAAGCCCAGGACCTCATATAGGCCGGTAGAACAGGGCTGAAATATGTTGGTGTTTTAGGGTCATAGGACCATCACATTCTCACACCCTGATAGATATATTGTTACTCTTCCCTCCCACTCTACTAATAAAGGATACTTTTAGAGTGGGTGAGGAATTTAATTTTCAAAGTTACGCCCCCATACACCCTATCTTCATAAGTGCTCCCTGGAATATGGTTGAGCCCACCCTGACCTAAAGGAGTCAGGGTGAACCTGATGATGAAGCATGCCACTACTAGAGTGGGTGAGGGTTATATGAAGAAAGGGTCACTTTCCCTTCCCACCCATAATTGTAGGTATGCCATTGCGTGGTGTACCAGTGGTCCCCCACCTTAATTTTCCAAAGGAGCCGGTCTCACTCTGGGTGAGATACTTTTTGTTTAATATTATGTTAGCAGAATGGGCCATCCTGCCTTGAGGGTGTGGTGGAGATGTTCCCTACCCCATCACCTTTCAATGGGCTGCTTCCAGGACACTCACAAAGGGATTTGACACCAGTCTTTTGTGACCCTACACTTCATTGAACCTGGCAGGTAAATAAATGACGTTTCCAAAACCAGTGTGGGGTACCCTAAGTTTATGTCACACTTCAAAGGCTGATATCATCCATATTTGTAAGGAGCTTTTAAATAGAGATTAAATAAATAAACTACATAAAGTAACACACATTTTATTTATTACAATCTATATACACATTTACATAATGTCTTCATAACAAAGCCACTCTTTAATGCACCATATTTTGAATATATGCTAAATCTCAATGGAGTTCTAAAAAAAGACCAGATGTTAAAGCACCTTTGAAAAATATGGTGGGTTACACACCTTGGTCACATTTACATGTGGGTAAGCTCCATTTACTAAAACAGTATCATATTTGTGAGCACTTGAGTTCTAAAAACACAAAGCATGTATTACAGCATAACAATCATGGCATATAAATTACTTATGCATCAAGAATATGTGTTGTTACTGTTATTCTTACTTATGTAGTGGATCTGGAAACATAAATATGAGTAATGCAACTGCAGACAGATAAAATTATACTTACCCCCTTCTTGTTGCCCTCTAGTTGTTAGTTTCCCATCAAGCAGGGGGTAGGCCTCCAGCAAGATGCTGGACATTAGGGTGGTCAGCATGTGCCGTGCCCTCTTCTGCTGCTGGGAGGACTTTCCTAGCTGGACATCAGCTCTAACTTTGGTCCAGCAACTCAGGTCCTCCCACAACTTGTGGCAATGCTGGCTATGGGTCATATGGAGCATCAACCTATGGACCCATCAGCCTATGGATTGTCTCTTATCTGTCACACCATGTTTACCTGTGGGTGTGTTCATCTTTGATGGACGGAACATCTAGTAAACATACAATGTTCATTTGCTTGGTGGACAAGTCAGGCAGCTGCCATTTTAGGATGAATCACACACATTTTTAAAGGTATATACATGGAATAACGGTAGTTAACATTATACCTATATTGTACGTGGTTTTAAAAAAACCTCAGCTGACAGAATTTTGCTTTTACATTTCTTTTAAACATAATTATGTTATACTTAGCTGCCAACTTTTCCTGGTCCATGTGGGATGTCCTTTTCCAGTGCAGTTTTTTTTACTTGAATTGGAGAAGTTGCAGTCTTGATTATTCCATTATCAAACAAGACTGCAAGTAACATAATTAAAAATATGAAACTGACTGGAATAGGGCATCACGGAAACTTGACAGCTATATATTTTAATCAATGT
Source organism: Calotriton arnoldi (assembly GCA_963921515.1). NCBI lineage: Eukaryota > Metazoa > Chordata > Amphibia > Caudata > Salamandridae > Calotriton > Calotriton arnoldi. The sequence continues at coordinate 1,692,358 of CAWUFW010003598.1, forward strand.
GAGTTGACATAACAATTAATTTTATGTATACTATTAAGTTAATATTGCATTATTTGTGCTTAAATGTCTGCATATAAATAATTTAATAATATTTATAAACTTTTTTAAGACACGTCCTCCAACCACCACATGTGGAAACTGGCAGAGTGAGAAGACACCAGCCAAGAGTGTCTGTCCCTTTCCAGACCTTTCCACCATACAAGAAAGGGAAGTTATAAAAAAAATATAGACTGAACTGCAAACAATATTGTATTTAGCTCATCAGCTGGAGCCTCCACTTCTGACGCTTAATCAAAATCCAATGGCTATTACGCCACTTGCCAAAACTATGGCATTGCTACAAATTTCAGTCACTAGAACTTTTCAGCACACAATTGGAGATTGCAATGGAATGTCACAAGTAACTTTCTGTGGTGTACTACACCAATTCCTCACTGTGAAAATGAAATACAGGAACAATTTTATTCAATTTCCTATGAATGCAGATTCTATAAACAATATAAAATCATTGTTTTATGCATTGGGTGGCACACCACATGTGGTCAGTGCCATTGATAGAACACACTTTGCTTTGGTTTCACCACACAACAAAGAACAAGTCTATCATAACAGGAAACATTTCATTCAATATATATGCAAGTTGTATATGCGTTCTGCACATGTATTTTGCTCACTTTGCCGGACCCACCCATGGTTCATTTGTACTATATAATAGCAGCATACAACAGCAAACGACACAACTTGGAAATGTGAGTGGCTGTCTTGCAGGTGATTGCTATGTTAAAATGCATAAAACCAAATAAATATTTTATTGACAAAAGATCATAATGTTAATTCTAAATCTTACATATTTCTTTTTTATTTAAGGAGACTGCTCTTATCCAAACCGACCATGGTTGTTCCCACCTCTGAGAAATCCAAGAACGCCAGGGGAAATCTGCTTCAATGAGGCACATAGTAGAAATAGGAGGAATGTGGAGTGGGCTTTTGGGCTCCTGAGTGCAAGATTTAATTGACTGGATAGATCTGGTGAAGCTCTCCTCTACTCACCTTACAAGGTGTGCCAAATAACAATGTTATGGTGTATGGTGAACAAATGCCCTTCATTGCCCTGCAGTGGAACATCCCTTTCATCCCAGATGATGACTACAACACGGAGGCCCAGGGTTATATTGAAGAATAGCAAAATGAAGATGACAGTGGTGAGGAACAAGGAAATAATCTGAGACAAGATGTAAATTTACAACTTCTTCCTATGAGGGTAAGTAGTAGTAAATGTATATGACTAAATATTTTGTTATATTTCCATACAGGTGATAGAGACCTGTAGTATAACATTAAGATGGCAGTTTTCTAATAAGTATAATAAAGGTAGTTATACATGATGATGTGTTTCTGTTTATTTATGTTTGTTACATAGAGTACGTTGTATATCCAAGATGTATCTTCCGTAAGCGTTAGATGAGAAGGGACCAAGTGTAAATAGGAAAAGTGATGTTCTGTGATTTGAGGACTTTATTTGTAATTGTGTAAAATAAAATATTGAAATGTATCATACACATTTATGTTATAGGTCACATCACATGTAATCGGCTCTAGCACTAACAAATCATTGGTGAATGTTGAATTAGGTAACTTACATAACTTGTGATGTACAGATGTAGAATCTAAATTACTTTCCTCCTGGTGCTACTTTGCATTTTGTTCCTATAAAACATTTACTGAGTGGTGAAAGCATTGCAATGTGTGTTTTCAATAGTAGCTAGTACTGATGTCTGTGTAGGTAAATCTGTAATATTAAATGCATGATGTGTACCTAAATTCTTTCTTAACAATTTTATGTTGTAAAACATAATGAACTCAAGACTATTTGCTTGCTATATTTAATAAAACTATATTTCAACTAAATACATGTATGATTTTATGATATTTATTGTAAGCTTAATCCTCAATACACAAGGAAATAAAACTTATTTTGTGAAAAAATAGAACTGATGGTGTAATTATTATGCTGACAAATTGATGTTTTAATTATTATGGATGTAAAAGGTCATACATAAACCAAAAGTGAAGGTGTCTCCCGAAGCAAGTGGTCACTATGCCCTGCTCCTTAGTGCTCACCAGGCACACTACTGATGTGTGTTCTTTTAGGTCACACCAGGTCACTTACCCAGGCTTATAGATGATGGAATCTCTAAGGTTAGAAATCTAACTGTTTTAGAGTGTGTAGTGCATTGTTGAAACTACCCATATTCAAATACAGACCTATTTTCTTTTTTGCGTTTCATCATTCTTTAAATTACCCATATTCTAATACAGATATATTTTCGTTTCTGTGTTCCTTCCCCTTTTTTAGGATTCCTGAACTGGACAATCCCCAGTTTTCAGTCCACTCACCCAGTATAAAATGGTTGGATAACTATCTCTTAAACTTGCATGGCATTTGTGTGGATGCATAACTCCTGCTCAGTATAGGTTAGGAGTACAAGAGTCTGAGAGGTCTTGAGGAAATCTGCATATCTTGAAAAGCAGATGAAACATGTCGACCTAGAATAGACACACTGGCTCAGTAAATACATCTTTATATCATGTTATGTTTTTAACCATATCACAGGCCCCTCTTACTAAATAATTGGGTTAGGGTTCCCTTGAGATATTTTCAGTGTTTTCTGTCCTAAGATCTCATTAAGAACATAAAGAATACCAAAGTGCTCCCTCCCATTGGGAGGTTGAGCCTACCTGGTAGTGATTACCTCACCAGGTGAGTACCTGGTTATGAAGCATGCCATATGATAAGCATGTGGGTGAGGGTTCTATTAGAACACATGTATTGTGACTGGTGAGCACTAAGGAGCAGGACAGAGTGACTGCTTGTTTTCGGAGATAGCTTCCACTTTTGGTTTATGTATTGGAAACTGAGGGCCTTTCAGCGCATAACTGTTCCCCTCCCCTCTCCTTGGTTCTGGTGTAAAATGTCATATACATTGCCTTTTTGAAATGCTACCTGTGGCACAATATTATAAGAAGTGTAGGTTACAGTTTCTGATAACTAACATATAGGGGTATAGAATAAAATATCTGTGTTGTCTTTCAGTGTTGGTAATGTGGAGATTACTTTATAACATTTATCACAATTCATTTGTTACTTCAACCTGTTATTACCAACCCAGCAAAAGCAATAAATAAATGTTTTAATGTATTGAACAATAGATCTTAATCTTCAAAAAAACACAAATAACTTTATAAAGACCTTTACAGAAGAATAAAAGAAAATTAAGTTACACATTTAATTTCAAACACAAATTAACAAGTAAAATGGACATAAATTATCAGGGCAAAGACACAGTTGTTTGGAATCCATGTCCACAATATATATTTTCATCTCAAGGCAAATGCTTTTTAAAAATTGTCCCAAGAGTGAATGGTAGTGCCTCACAGAGGGAAAGTAGGTCTTGCCCCTCTTGGGGTGGTCTTGGTGGAATCCTCTCCCATTAGTCCAGCTGAACAACCCCTCTTTAGGGGGAATGATGTATCCACAGTTGCAAAGTCTGAGGTGATGACAGATGGCTCCAAGGGTTGCAGGGCATCTCTTTCTATGGAGGAGCCTGGTGGAGTGTTGGCTGATGTAGGCGGGCCACAGAAAGAAGTAGATGACTCTCTAATTGCCCTACATATGTCCTTAAACCCATCGTGCACCACCCCAGAAAGGGAGCACAAGATAGGAATCTGCTTGTCCATTAGGTCATTGCACCTCCTCTGCAACATGTTTTATTCCCTCAGGAGCTGATTGTTTTCTTTGAGGAGCCCCATGGCCTGGCCCATTTGGTCTTCATATCTGGAGGCTGCTCCAATGATGTTGTGACCCACAGTTTCACCAAAACTATGGGCATTAGTGGTCTCACTCAGCTGTCCCAATTCTGGCTTAACCTACACCCACTACCCAGTGGTATTTGAACATTGTGCCCCATAACAGTGGCTCTTGGCTCAACGGCAGATGTTGTAGGTTTTGGCAAATCAGGAGCTATGACCGGGTTGCACACTACAGGGGTTCAATAGATGTTGGGCAACAGGGAGTAGTGACATTTATAGGCTTTTGGGCCGGGGCAAGCACTGCATTACTAGTTGTAGGAATATTAGCCTGAGTCAAACAAGCCAAACAAGACACATCTGATGAAGCAGGCTGCTCCTCATCAGGATCCCGACCAACAGGAGGTGTGTCTCCACTGAAGGCTTCTTCAGAAGTAGCAGTGGTGATTGGAGTATTTGCTTATGTTTCCTGAACTTCATCCCTGGCTGATGGTCCTACAATGTAAAAGACAACACTGTTTAGTAATACTTCTGTATCTAAAATGATTGTATAACATTTCAATATCTGCTTTTCAATTTTAACTGATTTATCCAAATGTTAATCTCTTATTCTTAGGGGCCGATTCCGATTCGTGTCGGTAATTTCTCCGACCGAGCCGGCCTCGGAGAGATTTCCGACCGAATCGGACCCGTGCAGTCCGACCGAACGAGTCCGATGCATTCGTATGCCACCGGACACGAGTCGGTCGGACTCCCATTGAACTCAATGGGAGCCGGTCGTCACAACGCGTACGCAGGCTCCCATTGCCTCAATGGGTGCGAGGCGGACAAGGGCGCCTCCACAGCGAGTACGCCGCGAGCGCTTCGCGGCGTACACGCACAGGTAGGGGGACCCATGGGTCCCCCCTGTGTGCGCCTCGCATGGGTACGCGTACAGGGGGTCCGACACGGACCCCCAAAGTACGGCTCCGACAGCGAGTTCGAGTCGGACGGCGCGAGTCGGTCGGAGCGGTCGAGGTGCGCATCGTACTTACCCGGCCGGAAAACGTCTCCATTGCGCGGTGCGAATCGGGTCCGAGCGAGTCCGTCGGAGCGGTACGATCCGGGAACCAGTCGGTCGGAGCGGTCTGGTCGCCCGGACGAGTCGGTCGGCGAATACGCATCGTACTCGCTCGCCCGGACGCGCGTACGACTCGGTCGGAAAATAGGGCTCCGGATCGGATCCGGTAAAACCGAATCCGATTCGGAGCACTACCGGCCGAGATCGGAATCGGCCCCTTAGTATTTAATTAAATGCTTCTTTCAGTGTTCCAAAGGGAAAGTTAAAAACATATAATATTTCAGCCCTTACATTTACCCTTCTTTAGTGTGACCAAGATGATTTACAAATACACACACATTACATACATATCAACAAGTAATATGCAAATTATTGATATGACTTCTCACTTCTATGTCATTAAACAAAAGTGACAGTGGTGTGCTTTAGCATTTTAAGGTTTCTTTGACAGCCACCTTTCTCATTACAATTCTGCCATAGGACAGTACATTATAATGTATTACTATCTGTATGACATAAAGCATGACTTGAAAAGGCTACAGACAACATGAGAATGCAGCAGTAAGTTTATTAGCATAGAGATCCCATGGAGCACAGAGTACACATATTTACAATTGAGAGTGTCAGACAACAGGCTAAAGTAACACAGTTTTCTGTATGAAGACTTTGTAAAACTGCCACATAGATTTATAAATGGCTATCACACTTGTCTAGATCTGTTATCTTCGCAACATATTGTATGATGAAAGTGTAACAATGCATACATAAACATTATCTATAATGATACATTATGGGAGATGTAGTCATTGACCACTAACACTGTTGAAGTAGTTGTGGACTGTACTTAATATTGACCCAAGATATAAAATAACCTGCCTTCAGAAAACTTTACAGATTATAATATATTAGGAAAAACAACTTCTCAGGATTTTTCTGCAGAACCATGCAAAGATACTGACAACATGCGATAGATGAAGTATAATGAAGATGCAGCAACACAACACACAAACATAATGGCTATTTTTTTGCAGAACACATATAAATGGAAAGAGGTATATGGGTGTGCAGATTACATATTGAGAAGGAAAATATATTATAACAATGAACATACTAGATTGTGAATAAAGGCACATTCCACAGATATGAAATAAAATAATCACATATTTAGGTCATCTTCATCATCAACAGATCTTTATTCGATTATTAAAAACAATCATAAAAGCAACACAGCCATACACACTCCAACACAATAATGAAAGCATGATTAAAAACAACCAGTCAAATGGATAGTAGTTTTGATTGAAAAACAACTGATTTATAAAAACTACCAACATTAAAGCAGACCTAAATATTGGGCAATGAACGTAAAAATTACAATGGCAGTCTTACATTGTCAGAATCCATACATATTTGAAACTTTTTTAAAAAACGTTCTTGTAAGCAGCGCCTAGAATTTACAAAAAAGACAAAGTGTTCGAGGGATTGCACAGCAGACTCAGAATAGCAGACTCTTCACAGGGACAGACTAAAACAGAGCTGCTGTCATATTGACCCAAGGGAAACCAAAGTAGAGATCTTATGGTCCCTAAATGCAATTTGGTTAAAAGTGATCTCTCCCAAGGCCTTGGGACCCAGCTCAAATACTACTTGAGATTAGGTGTCATTTGAATAATTGCATACTCTCGCAGGCTGGGTTTACTTAACTGATCCTGCTCCCTGGTAGTTTGTACAAATCTTAGAAACATTTGTTTAACCTTTAGGATATCAACTTTGGTGAGGGAAGAAGGAGATGTAAACTTGCCCTCCCAGCCAATAGCCTTAGATATAGACTTTACGTAATCCATCCAGGGAAGAGTATGACCCTTTTCACAACCCAGACAATCAAGTATAATCATTGTATTCAGGGAGGTAGACTTATTTGCCCAGACTGTAATACAGAGAACAAGTGGGACCACCCTGATCAGATCTGACACATAGGTAATGCCCAGCTCCTCATGAAGAAAAAAATGCGGGTCGAGGGTGATAGGCCCAGGAGACGATGACAAAAACAGTTCTCCTCTGCCTGAATAGAGGCAACCTTTCAATAACCCCACATACCTGCACCATACATTAAAATCGGTAGACATTTATGCTGAAAAACCTGCAAGAGGGGCTGGACTGGTTTGCTACCCACTCTCTTGCTAAAATCAAACAAAGGTCCCACTGATCGATTGAATTGGAGACAGCGGTTTGCTAAACAAGGCAGCCGTGAGGATTTCTAGTCAAAAACAACCCCCAGATAGGGGAGATCTGGGACCCTTTCAATACACCTACTTTTAATCAGGAAAGAACCTTCCTTCTTGGATCTGGAGCCACAGACCATATACTTAGCTTTGGAGGTGATAATGTCCAGGTCTAAACTATCCATAAAGGTGATAAAATTGTTGATTAAAATCCTCAGCCCGTTTGGCATGCAAGACATTAACACGGTATCATCTGCATAGAGGAGGGCAGGAATAGGTGTGGCCATAATCATGTGAAGTCCTTCCCTTCACTGTCTAAGCATGTATTCATCCCATTAATTTACAGCAAGAACAAATTAGGGCAAGGACTCAGCCCTGATAAACTCCTAGTGCTAAACCGTACATTCCCCACTTGGCCCATATCTAACGGATGCGTTTACCCCACAGTGCAAAGCCCAAAGGAAAGTAAGCAAATCCACATCAAGCACATAATCAGAAAGAATATCCCAGAGTTTAGTGCAATTCACTCTATCAAACACGCTACTTATGTCCATAAACGAGAGAAACAGCAGAACTCCCTTGACAAGTGAAGACTCAGACATTGCTCAATTGTGCCCAAACCTGCACTGAACCTGTATTGTAGCGGTGAGATTACCTGGTTGGTATTCATCCACTCTTCAATTCTTCTAAGAGCTATACACCCAATTATCTTGACCATTGAGTCTAGAGATGAGATTGGTCAATAGCACCATGGAACTTCTCTTGCGCCTTTTTCATATACTTAAACGATCACTGCGCTAAGCCAAGAATGGGGAAAGCTATGTAAAGTTGCATTATTAAGTACGCTTGTGATAATCGGGGCTCAGAACTCCACAATCTCCTTATATAGGTCCATCGGGACGCCATTTGGCCCGGTGCCTTCCTTGATGGACTTTCAATGATTGCTTCCCTCACTTTGGATAAGCCAAATGTTATGGAATGGGAGGTAAAAGAGGAGCAGTCCACTGCCTTTGAGTCCCTAGTGGCTGTAAAAGAATAAATAGCTCTGAAATGGGCAACTAATTTCTCTACATTAATATTGCACCCCAAGCCAGCAGTTAGGGCTTCAGTGGGCTTGAGCCTATTAATAATTTTCCAGAAAGCTGCAGTGTATTTAAGTTGGATGGCTGCCATCAGGCCATCCCAAGTTTCTTGTTTAATGGTTCGCTTTCTATTCCTAATGGACATTCTACATGCAGAAAGGCATGCCACTACTTTTGCCTTATCCCTAAGGATAGATGTTATCACAGCTCTAAAATGTTTATTTGCTAACCTGCAATCCCTGTCAAACAAGCCTGGTTTGGCATTATCTCTAGTCTTCACTTGGCCAAGAAGGCTTTTTTGATCTGTTTAGTTAAAGATCCAAAGGCCATGAGTATGGCCTCACTGGATTGAGTTTACCCCAATAAATGCTCCAGTATTATGGATAGATTAGTTTTAATCAGCACAGCAAGAAATTAAGAATAATCAATGCCCCACCACCTGAGCCGCAATCCTTGGTCATGAGTACGGACAGCCACAGGGCTGGGCTTAACCCCTGTTAAGTCCGGCCCTGTGGCTGTTCGTACTCATGACTAAGGATTCTAGTCTTTCCTGGTTATGTCAAACCCCCTGTTTGACATAACCAGGAAAGACTAGAATGGCCTCAATAGGATTATTGGCCACTAAATGCTCTAGCCAGGACAGTGATCAATTCAATAGTGTTACCCATTGATGGTGAAACAAAAACGTAGTCAGTAATAGAGCCTGACCCCCTCACTGTAAAGGTGGAGGTGGAGTAATTGATATTTCCTCTAAGCTCCATTCCGTTATACAAACCAACTTTGAGTAAACATTTTAACAGCTTTCCACCCCGTTGGTCCATGTTCCCCAGAGTACAGGTCTCCCATAGCCCCTGAAAAGTATCAAGCACAGTGGCATTCAAACCTAATTAGGCATTCAAATTTCCCCCTATTAATATAGAAACATTCAGCAAAACTTGTAAAAAGCTTTCCCTTAAACATTGCACTGCAGGAAACAAATCCTTTAGATTACAGGAGGAATCATTAAGTCCCACAGAGTTATAAAAGTTAATAAGACAAAAGATAAACAGGCAAGGGAAAACCACCCACAATATCTGTATTCCTGGATGTATGACGTGAACTGGATAAAGTTTACATGTCATGCGGACCAAGATTGCCAGGCCCCCACTAGCTCTTCCCCCCTGCGACCTCCGAGCAGGCACAGTGAAGCTCTGGAAACTATCCCAGATGGGGAAATCCAGGTACCAGGTCTCTTGCAGGAGAATAAAATCAAAGCCAGTTATATATTAAAGCCAGTCTACATCACCCAATTTAGAGGTTATCACAGACACAATCCAACAGATCAACTTAATTCTCCCATAAGAGTGAACCCATACCGAGGGACCAGGTGATGTTTTAACTGACATTAAAGGATCTCCCTCTGGGGCTCCCACTGAAGCCCTAGATAAACTAGGAATTTCAGACCTCTCAGGGGACCCATAATTAACCAATAAATCAAACTTCACTGGGTCCTGGGGAGGAACTGGGCTCTTTGAGGGGACAGCCATGACATCTGTTCCCAAAAATTGTCAGCCCAGCTTATTAAGATCTTCTAAGGGTGAAAACCTGTTGTGGTAGGGAATACTCAAGTTACCCCTCTGGGGTACAGTTTGGGGGTGTTGTAAATGTGAGTAATGCATGCTGACTTTCAGGTGCCTGTAAAAAAAACCTAATGGCAATAAATTAATGGTACTATTAGCTGGCTGTTGCTGATGACACAAGATATGTTTTATAAGAAATGGTTATCTGAAATTTATGATAGCACAGTCTCTGGAGGCAGTTTTATCTAAAGGTCCAATCCAATCCACATGCCTCACCATTGTGATATTACGGTAGTCCTTCAAGGAGAAATTAGAATGGCCAGCTAACGAATGAGATACTTTCTTTTTAAGTTGCTCAAAAGTCTCTAAATGAGGATTATCCAGTTTAGGAACATTCCCCAAGACTACCACAAAAGAGGAACACTCCAGCAGTAAATTGACATATGAAAAAGCTTTTTTGTGGCCGGAAGGAAGGGTCAGATTTGCTTCAGGGAAATTGCAGTCTTGATTACACCTTTGTCCATGTGCGGGCTCACTCAAAGGGATGTGAGTCAAGAGCCTCTCAAAGGATTCGCCAGGAACTAAGTTTGTAACTGGTACAGAGGAGCCCGGGGAAACCCTGACTACAGTAGAAGAAGATGTAAAAGGGGCTAACAGGGGTACATTGGGGAAAGCCTCAGGCACCAGGGAATCTGCCCAAATTAAACCAGAATTAGAGAATTTTGTTAATTTTGGCTTAGATTGTATCGAGTCTGTCAACCAAAGGTGCCAAGCAGCATTTCAGGGTGTTGGCAAACTCAGTCAAATGCGGAGCCTAAACGGTCACACTCAAGGGATCCTCCATCCGAACCATGGAGGGACCAGGTTCAAGGCCATTTGCATTAAACTTTCTGGTGGTAGGCACATTTTTCAACTTTTGCTTATGCTTAGGTGCAGGGCTCTGGCCATAGGATGACTCCTCTCCCATTGGGCCCAAAACTGACTCAGTAGATTGTGGTTCTTCTGCAGCCAGGGGAACTAGCAAAGCTGTTTCGTCTACCTGGACTAGGTCAGGAGCAGCTCCGAATAGAAGATTAGGGGGGCTCAGCTATGTCCAAGTATGGGCATCTTTCCACCAAATCTATCTCTTAAGTTATGACCCCCACAGGCCCTGGAAAAAAAATTATAACTGGTTGCACAATTGGGGGCCAGGGGGTTTTAGGGAGCGTAGCTTTCCTCTTCCCCATCTCACAAGCCAGAGGCACAATGCACTAGATGGTCAAAAAAAGTAATAGTAGGAGTGAAAGTTAGATTAAATTCAGTCTTACTTCCAGGTTGACACCCTCTCAAAGGCCAAAGAGAGCGGGTCCAGCCTTGCACAGCCACGAAATGACGCAGATGGGCCCACGTTTGGCCTGGTCTTCGCATGGGTGCATCCCACATGTTTTCTGCACCCCTAGGCCCACTCACACCTTTTGACACTGTAAGATACAGGCCCCTCCTCCTCCTGGGCATATGTTGCAGAGAGGGCTTATAGGGGATGGAGTCCCCAACACCAACATAGTCCTCAAATGTGTCCCATGCTCACAGGTCCACTTGTACCTTTTGGCGCTGTAAGATACAGGCCCCTCTTACTCCTGGGCATATGCTGCTGAGAGGGCTTATGGGGGATGGAGTCCCCAACACCAACACAGTTCTCAAATGCATCCCCCGAATTGATTCACACCTTTTGGAGCTGCAAGATACTGGCCACTCCTGGGCATCTGCTGCAAAGAGGGCTTATGTGGATGGAGTCCTCAACACCAACATAGTCCTCAAATGCGCCGCGTGCACTGGGTCCACTCATGCCTTTTGGCGCTGTAAGATACTGGCCCCTCCTCCTCATGGACATCTGCTGCAGAGAGGGTTTATGGGTGATGGAGTCCCCAACACCAACACAGTCTTCAAATGAATCCCATGCCTGCAGGTCCAATCACGTCTTTTGGTGCTGTAAGATACTGGCCCCTCCTCCTCCTCCTCTGAGTCAATTCTAGTTACTTTAATGCTCAAGTTAGAGTTACTTGAGATAATTATAACTGGTAAATTTCAGGGGTTTTGTTTGTTTAAAGTAGCATGTTTTAATTATCATTTTCACCTTACTATAACGTCCCTTTAACCTTTGGTTTTATCAATGAAATTCTACGTTTTTCTAATGCAAATTAAGGTATTATTACCACACCTAATTGTACCATATTAAGCTTTCCAGACCTATAGCTTTATCTACATTGGCAGAGGATGGAAAGTTTCATGGTGAGTGGTCAAGGGGGTGCAAAGATAAAGGGAGCGGGAGTCCCAAACCAAGTTTTTCTACCAATACATTCTCCATAGACATTTGTATCTCGCATAACACGAAAACGGCTGAACGGATTTCCATGAAATTTGGTAGGATTTTACATTATGGTGGGCAGATGATCCTTTTGGGTACTACAGATAAGTAGGGAGAGTAGTTTGTAAGTTATAAGGCATTTTAACGTAGTGATATTTGTTGTCCAGGTACTTTCATGAAATTTTGCGGTATTTCATGGTATTTCACTATATTTCATGAAAGTGCTGTAGTACATAGTTAGGACAAGTCATTGTGTGATTGGCTCTTGACTGCCTTTAAAAAAGTTAAAGGCAGCCATGTTGTTTTTAGGTACACTTTGGCTGTGTTCTGCATTATGCCTTTAGATGTAGGTAAGTATTAGGTTTGATATGTTTACCCTATCTAACGGGTAGGGGAAAATATTTATATGTTTCTATATATTTTTTAAAAAAAATTACTGAGTACTGTGGTACTGCCTTGGAAAAACGAAGGTAAGTAAGATAACTTAAAAAAATATTATAAGAAATTAAAAATACACTGTAATTGCAAATATACTGTGCTACGGTGTATTTTTCTAATTTAATACTGCACAAAAATGTATACGGAGGACCGCGGTAATACCTATTAATAAATCTGCTACTTAATTTTTTTTTTGATGCGCAGTTCTCTATAAACTGCTGTAAAAATATATAGAGAATTATGAATAAAGTGCTCTACCTATCACCACGTTAATAAAATGGTAATAAGTAGGGAACCACATTAAAACCTACCACTTACCTATGTCTAAGACCCTAAACCAGAATGCAGTGAAATGCAGAACAAAGCCAAACTGTGCTAAAAACTACATGGCTGCCTTTTAGATTTAGTAAACACAGCCATTAGCCAATCACTGCCTTCTCATCCGCATGTACCATGGTATACCACTAACGTACTGCGGTATACCAGGGCACCATATATAACTATGTTTTTTAAAGCTTATAACTTTAAAACTACTTACACTATTCACTCATACAACCAAAAATGTACATCTACACCTCATAATGTATATTCCTGCCGCATTACTGCACTCTATGCCATTGCACTGTATGGCAGTACACTCTATGTCACTCCATTGCACACCACTCCTCTATGGTAATCCAATGTATGCTACTCCACTCTACTCTACTCCACTCCACTGTATGCCTCTCCACTCCTCACCACTCCACTGTATGCTATCACACCCTCTGCTACTCCAATCTAGGGCACTCCAGTCTACGCCACTACACTGTACCCCTCCACTCTAACAACTGAACTGTATGCTTTACCACTGTACACAACTCTACTCTTCAACACATCACTCTGCGCTATTTTAATCTATGCCACTCTACTGTGTGCCATTTCAGTGTACACTACTGAACTTCATGCTGTTCCACTGTATGCCACTCCTCTCTACAGCCCTCCACTGTATGCCACTCCACTCTACGACAATCCACTGTACGCTATTACAGTGTTTACCCCTCCATTCTACAACACTCCACTCTGTGCCACTACACTCTACGCTACTATACTCTATGCTAGCTCACTGTATGACACTCTACTGTACGCCAATCAACTCTACACTATTCCACTATATGCCATGCCACTCCACTCTATGTCACTACACTTTAAGCCAGTGGGCTCAACATTATTCCACTCAACACGATTCCACTCTATGTTACTCTACTGTATGCCACTCCACTGTACACCGTTCCCCCACTACACTCTATACCACTTCACTCTATGCTATTCCACTGTATGCCACTACAATCTACAACACTACACTCTATCTCACTCCACAGTACGCTAATACACTATACGCCTCTACAATCTACCCCACTACACTTTAACCCGCTCCAATCTACAATACTCTACTCTACAGTATTCCACTTTACAAAACTCCACTCTATGCCACTCCACTATATGCCACTCTAGTCTGCGCTATTCCACTGTACGCCACTACTCAGTACCTCACTCCACTCAATGCCACTCCACTGTACGCTACTCCACTGTACGTCAATCCACTCTGTCATTCCACTCTATGCCACTCTACTCCATGCAACTCCACTCTGCCCTACTCCACTGTATGATATTCCATTCTACGCCACATGACTGTATGCCACTACACTGCACCTCACTCCACTCTCACTCCACTCTATGCCAGTCCACTTTACACCACTCCACTCTACGCCACTTCACTCTACGCTATTCGGCTGTATGCCACTACACTGTACCTCACTCCACTCTATGCCAGTCCACTCTACGCCACTCCACTCTACGCCACTCCACTCTATGCCACTCCAATCTACACGACTCCACTCTACACCACTCTACTCGACGCCAGTGCATTCCATCACACTCCACTCTACACCACTGCAGTGCACATCACTCCCTAACTGGCTATTCCACTGTATGCCACTCCACTGTACAACACTCCAAAATTCCCCACTCCACTGTGCTCCACTACACTGTACACTAATCCACTCTATTCTATTCCACTGTACACAGCTCCACTGTACTGTATGCTTCTCTACTCTATTCCTCTCCACTCCACGTCACTCTACTGTTCGCTAATCCTTTGTACATCACACACCTCTAAGCTATTCAACTGTAAGCCACTATACTGCACCTCACTCCACTCGTACTCCACTCTACACCAGTCCACTCTACACCAGTCCACTCAAGCCTCCACTCTACGCCACTCCATTCTATGCCAATCCACTCTTATCTACTCCACTCTACACCCCCATTACTGTGCGCTACTCTATTCTATGCTACTCCATTCTACATTATTCCACTGTGCACAACTCCACTCTTGTCACTCTACACTATTCCCCATTACAAAACTTCACTCTACTCTACTTTGCTATATGCTATTCCACTCTACACCACTCCACTCTGTTATTTTACTGCATGCCACTACAATGTATGTCACTCCTCTGTGAGCTGCTCCACTCTATGCCACTGCACTGTATGCTACTCCACTGTATGCTATTACACTCTACCACACTCCACTCACCGCCACAACAGTCTTCTCCACTGGAGTGTACGCTATTCTGCTGTACACCAGTCCACTCTATACTCTTCAACATTCCACTGTATGCTACTACACTCTACACCACTCCTCTATACACTACTCCACAGTACCCCACTCCACTTTACCACACTCCACTATATGCTATTCCACTGTACACAACTAGACTCTACACCACTCAACTCTACGCTATTCTACTCTATGTCACTCCACTGTACACCACTTCAGTGTATACCAACACACTGTATGCTATTTCACTGTATCCCACTCCACTCTATGCTACTCCATTCTACGCCACTTTGTCCAACCCAACAACACTTCACATTATTATAACTAAAGCACCTCTTACACACTGCTTTCTATTCTCTAACCACAAAACTATAACTATACTTTACAACTCTACCATACACTATCTTCTCACACATGATGTGATGCCACAAGTTATTAGAATTGTTTTTAAATGCTATGCTTTTACATGGTATAAGTGATGTAATATAACAGGGTATAATTAGTGTGTAGTAAAGGTTTGAGCTATAGTTATAGTAGAGTGGATAGTCAGTAGAAAACAGAGTGTATGTGGGTGTTAGTTATAATAATGTGAAGGAGTTGGGTACATTTTAAATGGTATAACTGAAATTTTTCAAATGTACGTGTAGTTTATTTGTTGCTTGTATGGAAAATAAAAAATAATGTTCTCTTAACTCCTAACTATAATTAAAGCTTAACCTGTGTTTTTTTTATTGAATTTCATTGTTTTTTATGTGTAAAACATAAATTAATATATTGTATGTAGAAATTGTGATAATGAATCACATTTGAAACCTACACTGTAATATATATGTATATATCTATATCTATCTATCTATATATCTATCTATCTATATATATATTATCTACTGGCGGTCGCCAGTAGATAGTTATAGTTACAACCTATTATCCATAGGAAATCCGCGACATTCTATTTGAAATAACTCTCTTGCCGGTTGACGTATCTTCGCAAAATTTTCAAACTTTGTGGCCCGCTCCGGTCCGCTCCTACCCTGAAAGTCTCGGGGGATTCGTCAAGCGGGGGCCGAGAAAAAGGGGGTCCCAAAACGCGTTTTCCCCATGCAATTTTCCATAGGAAACTTTAGACACGGCTACAGCCCGAACTGCTGAACGGAATTACACCAAATTTGGCAAAGAGGTAGTTCTTGGTTCAGAAAGAACCCTTTTGTTAAATGGTGTAAATCCGTTCAGTAGTTGCTGAGAAAATCAAAAGTAAAAAGATAGTGATATCTAGGGCCGCGGATCCTCCCGAGCACGAGCTTTATGTTAATTGGCTGTCAACACTCCAAATCAGGAAGTGTTGGCAGCCATTTTGTCCCTCGGTAGAACCGAGGGACAGAAACAAGTGCGCAAAGCGCACAAAGGGGGCAGGGTAGAAACACCCTGACCCCCTAGGGTTATAAATCGGCAGGATGCGCTCAGGAAGCGCGAACCCTGCCGAAAAAAATCGAAGCGCGGTCTCCCGCGCTTCGATAGTTAATTGGCCCCCGGGTGGGCCAAGTCCCGGGGGCATGCTGGGGGGGGTTAATTTTATGTGTAGGGGGCCTCTAAGGGCCTCCCAAGCCCCGGGGACCACCACCCCGGGGGCTTTATGTAGTAATGGTGCGGGAGGGCTCTGAGCCCTCCCGCAGCCCCGGGGACCGCCACCTCCCCGGGGCTTCTTTTTTATTTAAAAAACACCTGTGTGGGGGGCTCCAGCCCCCACACGCCCGGGACCACCACCTCCCCGGGGCACTAAGAAAATTAAAATGGGGGTCCGTTTTGGACCCCCAGAGCCCCGGGGACCACCACCTCCCCGGGGCTGTGCTGGATGTAGGGAGGGGGCCGCGCGGCCCCCCTCCTGGAGCCCTTGATGGCCCTGGGGACCGCCACCCCCAGGGCCGGCTCCTGCAGTGTCCCGGGGTGCCTACCCCCGGGACACTGCTGTTTGCAATGACAGGACGGGAGCCTCGCGGCTCCCGTCCTGTCATTGCAAACTTGCTTTGGATATTGGAAGAGAGAGCAGGAAACCTGCTCTCTCTTCCAATATCCAAAGCCGATGCTTTCCACATGGGGAGCAGCATGTTAGCTGCTCCCCATGTGTAAAAGCAATGCCGGCTCCCGTAGGACACGGGGAGCCGGCGGGACTGTGGGGGGCTTGGGGACCCCCACAGTCCCCAACGAGAGGCCAGGCCCCGGGGATGGGGTCCCCGGGGCCATAGTGACCACGGAGGGGGCCACGCAGCCCCCCTCCCCAAAGTAAATTTTTTTTTAAAAAGTGCACGGCCGGCCCGGGGGATGGGGTCCCCGGGGCCTTAAATGGCCTGAGGAGGGGGGCCACGCAGCCCCCTCCAAATAAAAAAAAAAGAGGCCATGCCCCGGGGGATGGGGTCCCCGGGGCCAATACAGGCCCAGGGAAGGGGGGCCACGCGGCCCCCTTCCCGTTTTTTTTTTTTAATTTTAATTTAAAAAAAAGGGGTAAGGCCCTGGGGGATGGGGTCCCCAGGGCCTAAAAATAGGAAAAAGGAAGGGGGGCCACACAGCCCCCCTTCAGGGGAAAAAAAAAACAAAACAAAAAAAAAACGATCGGGCCCGTAGGCCCCGCCCCCTTCCTTCACCACTCTGCAAACGCGCCCCGTGGCGCGTTTGCAGAGGAGGAACAATCCCCTTGAATACTGGGCGTCCCTGGGGGCCAACTAGCCCACCAGGAACCTCCAGTATGCGCCAGGGAGCTACCTTGCAGAGAGGTGTACAGAGGCCACGCCCTTTACACACCTCTCTGCAACGCAGCTCTTTGGCGCTTTTTGGAGGTATATGGTGGGCTAGTTGCACCCCAGGGACCCTCAGGATTCAAGGGGAGTTAATCCCCCGACTTAAAACGCGCCACGGGGCGCGTTTGCACAGTGGTGAAGGGAGGGGCGGGGCTTCAGGTGACATGTGTGCAAACAGGCCCCGTGGCGCGTTTTAAGATGGGGAATTAAATCCTCTTCAATCCTGAGGGTCCCTGGGGACCAACTAGCCCAACAGGTACATCCAGAAAGCGCCACAGAGCTGTGTTGCAGAGAGGTGTAAAAGGGGTGTGGCCTCTGTACATGTCTCTGCAACGCAGCCCCTGGCGCATACTGGAGGTTCCTGGTGGGCTAGTTGGCCCGTAGGGACCCTCATGATTCAAGGGGACTTAATCCCCCAACTTAAAATGCGCCACGGGGCGCGTTTGCACAGATGTCACCTCAGGCCCCGCCCCCTCCCTTCACCATTGTGCAAATATTCCTCTAAAATCAGCCGAAATACAAATTCTGATTTACTCACCTGTTATCAGGAGAGACCTCAGTGCTGTATCTTTCAGCCCAGAACTGGTCCTGAAAAGTAATTTTAACCGTACTTACCGGTAACTTGAATTTCCTTCATAGGCTAACATTGACTGGTTTCACTTGGAAATTCTTCTAAGTGTGGAGTTTTGGAACTTTAAAATATTCCTCTAAAATCAGCCGAAATACGAATTCCGATTTACTCACCTGTTATCAGGAGAGACCTCAGTGCTGCATCTTTCAGCCCAGTACTGATCCTCAAAAGTAATTTTAACCGTACTTACCAGTAACTTGAATTTCCTTCCATAGGATATCATTGCCTGCTTTTTGCTGAAAAAGTTTCTAAGTGTTGATTTTTGAAACATACAAATATTCCTCTAAAATCAGCCGAAATCCGAATTCTGATTTACTCACCTGTTATCAGGAGAGACCTCAGTGCTGCATCTTTCAGCCCAGTACTGGTCCTGAAAAGTAATTTTAACCGTACTTACCAGTAACTTGAATTTCCTTCCATAGGCTAACATTGACTGGTTTCACTTGGAAATTCTTCTAAGTGTGGAGTTTTGGAACTTTAAAATATTCCTCTAAAATCAGCCGAAATACGAATTCCGATTTACTCACCTGTTATCAGGAGAGACCTCAGTGCTGCATCTTTCAGCCCAGTACTGATCCTCAAAAGTAATTTTAACCGTACTTACCGGTAACTTGAATTTCCTTCATAGGCTAACATTGTCTGGTTTCACTTGGAAATTCTTCTAAGTGTGGAGTTTTGGAACTTTAAAATATTCCTCTAAAATCAGCCGAAATACGAATTCCGATTTACTCACCTGTTATCAGGAGAGACCTCAGTGCTGCATCTTTCAGCCCAGTACTGATCCTCAAAAGTAATTTTAACCGTACTTACCAGTAACTTGAATTTCCTTCCATAGGATATCATTGCCTGCTTTTTGCTGAAAAAGTTTCTAAGTGTTGATTTTTGAAACATACAAATATTCCTCTAAAATCAGCCGAAATCCGAATTCTGATTTACTCACCTGTTATCAGGAGAGACCTCAGTGCTGCATCTTTCAGCCCAGTACTGGTCCTGAAAAGTAATTTTAACCGTACTTACCAGTAACTTGAATTTCCTTCCATAGGCTAACATTGACTGGTTTCACTTGGAAATTCTTCTAAGTGTGGAGTTTTGGAACTTTAAAATATTCCTCTAAAATCAGCCGAAATACGAATTCCGATTTACTCACCTGTTATCAGGAGAGACCTCAGTGCTGCATCTTTCAGCCCAGTACTGATCCTGAAAAGTAATTTTAACCGTACTTACCAGAAACTTGAATTTCCTTCCTTAGGATATCATTGTCTGGTTTTCAGCAGAAAAGTTTCAAAGTGTCGATTTTCACAAACTACAAATATTCCTAAAAAATCGCCTGTATGACTTAAACGCATTCTTTCAACTGTTTACAGGAGATGCACCAGTGCTGGATCCAGGATCCAACACTGAGTAAGAAAAAGTAACGATAACAGTTTTTAACTTCTAAGTGAATTTCCTTCCATAGGATAACATTGGTGATTCTATGAGAAAAAGGTGTGAACTTTTAAAGTACAATAATATTCCTTAAAAATCACGACTGTAACCAAAACGCTTTTACTCAACTGTTTACAGGAGATGTCCCAGGACTGAATCTAGGATCCAGTAATGTGGTTAGAAAAGTAATCCATAAAGTAACTAATTGCATTTAACTAGAAATTCACATTGAGCTGAATGTTGCATTGTGTTTGAAAATGTGTTGCCCATTGCAACAACTGTAACTACTGTACTTAAAAGTCTATTGCCTATGTGCAAAGTAATTAAACTAAAGTAATTCATTCTGAGAAAGTATTTTTTGTAATGTAATGTATAATGTAATTACAATGTAATTTAAAAAATAAAATATGTAAAAAAAAATTGTTTCTAAAAAATTTGGAAATCAGTATGAAAAAAATTTATATAACAATTAATACATTTAAAAATTGTCATTTACAAAACCTTTGAAATTCACTGAAAAAACTGTAGGTTTCAGACATGTTATAGTTACAAATTAGCATTTAAAAAACCTTTGAAATTCACTGAAAAAGCATAGGTTTCAGGGACGTTATAGTTACAAATTAGCATTTAAAAAACCTTTGAAATTCACTGAAAAAATCATAGGTTTTAGGGACAGTTATAGTTAGTTGGACATTGCACTCGTACAAAACCCGTGAAATTCCCCCGTTATAGTTAGTCCAGCTAACTATAACTCGCGCCCCGCAATGCACTGCTGATGACGTCACATATTACATCACTCATGACATGGTCAGTGACATCACTGATGACATCACTGATGACATCTCAAATGACATCACTGATGACATCATCCACGTGATAATCTGATGCACCTCCTCACACCCTAATATAACCTTTGATACACCCACTCTAAATTACAGACTGCCATTCACAAAACCATAGACACTCCAACACCAATAACTACATACCCACTCACTGATTCTTAGGTCTACGCACACATCCACTCACTCACCCGTACAGTCACTCATACTTACGGTCACTCAGTACAGGACTATCATATGCACTCATACTCCTATATAGACACTCAAACACCGCCACTCATCCATAGAGGTACTCACACACCTAGTCAGTCATGCAAATAATTAAACACACTACCATTTACTCACCTATACAGTTATACACACACCAGCTCACTTACTCATACAAATAGTAGCACATTCTTACGCTCTTATACAATCACTGATACAAGCACACACTCATCCATACAGCCACTATCACAATCACTCACTCTCGCTTATAGCTATTTATATACTCCAACACACATATATACTGCCTTTCACATATGTAGTTACTCACACATGTACCACTGGGACATACATTCACTCACTAACACACTCTTACACACACTTACCCACCCATACAGTCTATCACAGTTGCACTCTTGAAACCATCCACCCAGTGAATCACCCACTCACACATCTATGCACAGAGTTGCACACACCCTCCCACACAAACACTCAGGCACCCATACAGTTACTCAGACAAGAATTCAATAACTCATATAGACACTCATGTAGCTATTCACAAACACATGCAGCCACTTACACAGCAACAGACAGACGGATACAGACATTCACCCAGTTTAGTCACTAACCCATGCATTCAGTAAGATACGTTAAATCACTCACTTATAGAGTCAGTCACGCACCTACTAAATCATCCATACAGACACTTACACACCCACTCATTCTTCAATACGTCTTTTCCTATATATATTAAAAATATTTAAACTTTACAGAAACACACAGTCACTGGATGATGTCATCAGTGATGTCACCAGTGATGTCATTTGAGATGTCATCAGTGATGTCATCAGTGATGTCACTGACCATGTCATGAGTGATGTAATATGTGACGTCATCAGCAGTGCATTGCGGGGCGCGAGTTATAGTTAGCTGGACTAACTATAACGGGGGAATTTCACGGGTTTTGTACGAGTGCAATGTCCAACTAACTATAACTGTCCCTAAAACCTATGGTTTTTTCAGTGAATTTCAAAGGTTTTTTAAATGCTAATTTGTAACTATAACGTCCCTGAAACCTATGGTTTTTTCAGTGAATTTCAAAGGTTTTTTAAATGCTAATTTGTAACTATAACATGTCTGAAACCTACAGTTTTTTCAGTGAATATATATATATATATATATATATATATATATATATATATTAAATCAACTCCTTACGTTTCTTCTTCCAAAAGGAGAAGCAGCAGCATGGTATTTTTGAGCCAATAATTCGCTTTATTTTCTTATGAGATCTTCAGCACAAAATAAAACGCATGCATTTGATGGCCGATGAGTATCCTCTTCAACTGGACCATATGTTTGTGTATATATATATATATATTCACTTAAAAAACCACAGGTTTCAGGGACGTTATAGTTAGGCTGACATTTTACTCGTACAAAACCAGAGAAATTCGGCTATAGTTACCTGAGCTAACTATAACTCACGCCCCGCAATGCACTGCTGATGATGTTACATATTACAACACTCATGACATGGTCAATGACATCACTGATGACATCACTGATGACATCTCCAAGGACATCACTGATGACATCACTGATGACATCATCCACTTATTATCCGATGCACCTCCTCACACCCTAATATCACCTTTCATACACCCAATCTAAAATACAGACTACCCTTTATGAAACAATAGACACACCAATACCAGTTAGTACATACCCACTCACTAATTCATATGTCTACACACACATGCACTCACTCACCCATACATTCACTCATACACACAGTCACTCATCAATACAGCTACTGATATATGCACTCATACACCCATAAGGACACTCGCACACCGCCACTCACCCATAGACTTTCTCACACACCTAGTCAGTCACCCAAAGAATAAATCACGCTGCCATTTACTCACCTATACAGTTATACACACACCACCTCACCTATTCATACAGATGGTAACACATACTTACTCTCTTCTACAATCACTGAAACAAGCACACACTCACCCATATAGCCACTCTCACACTCACATACAGTGACTTATATACTCCAACACTCACATATACTGCCTTTCACATATGAAGTTACTCACCCATATACCACTGAGACATCAATGCACTCACCAACAAAGCC
Source organism: Calotriton arnoldi (assembly GCA_963921515.1). Taxonomy (NCBI): domain Eukaryota; kingdom Metazoa; phylum Chordata; class Amphibia; order Caudata; family Salamandridae; genus Calotriton; species Calotriton arnoldi. The sequence continues at coordinate 1,715,509 of CAWUFW010003598.1, forward strand.
CTATGCACACTCACTCACCCATACAGCCTCTCGCAGATGCACTCATGAACCCATACACCCAGTGAATCGCCCACTCACACGTCCATGCAGGGAGTCATACCCACCCCCACCCACCCACACAGACACTCAGGCACCCATACAGGTACTCAGACAACCAATCATTAACCCATATAGACACTCATGTAGCTACTCACCAACCCATGGAGCCACTTAGACACCAACTGACAGACTGATACAGACATTCACACAGATTAGTCATTCACCTATGCATTCACTAAGACACGTTTAATCACTCACTTATACAGTCAGTCACGCACCCACTAAATCATCCATTCAGACACTCATACACCCTTCTCATTCTTCAATACACCTTGGTATATATATTACCTACTGGCAGTCACCAGTAGGTAGTTATAGTTAGGACCTAGTTTCCATAGGAAAAGCGGTTTTTGATTTGCCAATATCTTTGGCGCCGTTTGAAGAATCTTTGCGAAATTTTCCCAAAAAAAGGTTCACTCAGGTCAGGTCCTGTCTTGAAAGTTCCAGGGTGATTTGTCAAGCGGGGCCAAGAAAAAAGGGGGGTCCCAAAACCCGTTTTCTCCATGTTAATTTCCATAGGAAACTTTAGACACGGCTACAGCCCGAACTGCAGAACGGAATTACACCAAATTTGGTAAAAAGGTAGCTTTTGGTTCAGAAAGCGCCCTTTTTTAAAAATGGTATAAATCCGTTCAGTAGTTGCTTAGAAATTCAAAAAATAAAAATATCGATATCTGAGCACCGAGGAGGGTTTGCGAACCTTCCCGAGCACAAGCTCAATTCGGATTGGCTGCCAACACTCCAAACCAGAATGTGTTGGCAGCCATCTTGTGACTCGGTAACCGAGTCACAAGAAAACAGTGGAAAAAAGGTTAAAAAACAAGAAAAGGGGGCAGGGTAGAAACACCCTGACCCCCTAGGCCTGCACAGGGGGTCAAAAAAAGCATTTTTTTAAAAAAGAATCGGCCGAATTTGCGCTGGGTGCGCAAATCCGGGTGAGAATTTTTTTTTTCGTTTTTGAAAGCCCCCGGGTGGGCCAGGTCCCGGGGCAATGCTGTTTTATGTAGCAGGGGCCCACGGGGGCCCCCGCAGCCCTGGGGACCGCCTCCTCCCTGGGGCTTTATTATTTTTGCAAGGGGGGCACGTGGCCCCCTGCAGCCCCGGGGACCATCCTGGGGCTTCATTGTAAAAATGTGTGGGGGGGCTGCTGCCCCCCCACGCTGCCCCGGGGACCGCCACCTCCCTGGGGCAATCTTGATTTATGTGTGGGGGGGCCTCATGGGCCCCCCAAGCCTCAGGGACCACCACCTCCCCGGGGCTTTATTCTAATCAGGGGGGCCTCACGGGCCCCCCCAAGTCCCGGGGACCACCACCTCCCTGGGGCTTTATTAAAATGGGGTGAGGGGCCTCGTGGGCCCCCCAAGCCCTGAGGACCACCACCTCCCTGGGGATTCCTTCTTTAATGAGGGGGGCCTCACGGGCCCCCCAAGCCCCAGGGACCACCACCTCCCTGGGGCTTTCTAATTAATGGGGGGCTCGTGGGCCCCCCAAGCCCTGGGGACCACCACCTCCCCGGGGCTTTGTACTCATTGAGAGGGGGGCCACGCGGCCCCCCTCCTGGAGCCCTCGATGGCCCTAGGGACCGCCACCCCCCAGGGCCGGCTCTTGCAATGTCCCAGGGTGCCCACCCCCGGGACATTACCGTTTGCAATGACAGGGCGGGAGCCGTGCGGCTCCTGCCCTGTCATTGCAAACACTGCTTTGCTTGTTGGAAGAGAGAGCAGGAAACCTGCTCTCCCTTCCAACAAGCAAAGCAGAATTGCTTTTGAGCAAGGGGAGCTGCATGTTAGCAGCTCCCCTTGCCCAAAAGCAATGCCGGCTCCCGCAGGAGGCGGGGAGCCGGCAGGGACCATGGGGGCATTGGGGCAACCCCCACAGTACCCAACGTATGGCCAGGCCCCGGGGGATGGGGTCCCCGGGGCCAGAAGTGGCCCAGGGGAGGGGGGCCACGCGGCCCCCCTCCCCAATGAAAAAAAAAAAAAAAAGAGGCCAGGCCCCGGGGGATGGGGTCCACGGGGCCAATAGTGGCCTAGGGAAGGGGGGCCATGTGGCCCTCCTTCCCAATAAATAAATTGAAAAAACGAGGCCATGCCCCGGGGGATGGGGTCCCCAGGCCGAAATGGCCTCGGGAGGGGGGCCGCGTGGCCCCCTTCCTGTTTTTTTTTAAATGAAAAAAGGGGTCAGGCCCTGGGGGATTGGGCCCCCAGGGCCTCAAAAATAGTAATAGAAGGGGGGCCACACAGCCCCCCTTCTAAAAAAATATAAAAAAGAAAAGCCAGCATCTCGCCGGAGGCCCCGCCCTCTCCCTGCACCACTCTGCAAACGCGCCCCCTGGCGCGTTCTAAGTTGGGGGATTAAGTCCCCTTCATTCCTGAGCGTCCCTGGGGGCCAACTAGCCCACCAGGTACCTCCAGTAAGTGCCACACAGCTGGATTGCAGAGAGGTGGTCCGAGGCCATGCCCCTTTTCACATCACTCTGCAAATGCGCCTCTTAGCGCACTGCTGGTGGGGCGATGAGGTCCTCTTGTGTCCTGAGGAACTCAGGATACAAGTAGACTTCATCCCCCAAGCAGCAGTGCGCCAGGAGCCGTGTTCGCAGAGTGGTGTAAAATGGGGGCGTGGACTCAGGCCACTCTTAGCAATCCAGCTGTGTGGGGCTTACTGGAGGTACCTGGTGGGCTAGTTGGCCCCCAGGGACCCTCATGAGGAAAAGGGGACTTCATGCCCCAACCAAGAGTGCGCCAGGAGGCGCATTTGCAGAGTGGTGGAGAAAGGGGGCATGGCGTGTGTCCACCTCTCAGCAATCCCACTGTGTGGGGCTTACTGGAGGTAAGAGGTAAGCTAGTTGGCCCCTAAGGACCCCCAGCAGTGAAGGGGACTTCAATCCCCATCGAAGAGCGTGCCAGGGAGTGCGTTTGCAGAGTGGTGGGCAAAGGGGGCGTGGCCTGTTATGGGAACTTAGCAAACCTGCTGTGTGGTACTTAATGGAGGTAATAGGAGGGGTAGTTGGCCCCCAAGGATGTCCTTGGGGGCCAAGTACCCCTCTTGTTACCTCCAGTAAGTCCCACACAGCAGGATTGCTAAGACGTCTTCGGAGGCCATGCCCCCTTTCTCCACCACTCTGCAAACACGCCTCCTGCAAGACTACGGGATGGGGATGAAGTCCACTTTACTCCTGAGGGACTTTGGGGGCCTAGAAGCCCTCCTGGTACCTCCTGTAAGTCCTACGCAGCGGAATTCTTGAGCGCTGGTCGGAGGCCCAGCACCCTTTCTCTACCACTCTGCAAACACGACTACTAGTTAAAGTAGCATGTTTCTGCACCTCTGACTTAGAGGTAGTTTTAATCCCCCTGCCCTATTATATACTAGGGCCTTACAGGGGAGGTCATGCCAATCACAGGGGTTCCCCAACCCATAGTGTACCCTAGTGTATGTAGGTGTTTTCACTGTATTCTAAGTGTCTTTTAGCATAGCACTGGCTCTAGGCCTGGTTAGTCAGAGTCAGTTACCACCAGTACCCGTCAGCAAAAAGTTGGGGGCACAGGATGACTTTGCAACAAGGTCTCTTTCTGCACCTCTGTTGGTTCTTTCTGTATATATTTTGCTGCTTTCTGCATCTTTCTTTGTCTTTCTGGACTTCTGTTGCCTCTTTCTGCATTTCTCTTGCTTCTTTCCGCGCCTTTCTTCCTCTTTCTGCACATGTCCTACCTCTGTAGGCATAGTTAGAAATTAGCATTTAAAAAACCTTAGAAATTCACTGAAAAACCATAGGTTTCAGGTCCGTTATAGTTAGAAATTAGCATTTAAAAGCCCTTTGAAATTCACTGAAAAAACCATAGGTTTCAGGGACGTTATAATTAGAAATTAGCATTTAAAAAACCTTTGAAATTCACTGAAAAAACACAGGTTTCAGGGACGTTATAGTTAGAAATTAGCATTTAAAAACCTTTGAAATTCACTGAAAAAACCATAGGTTTCAGGGACGTTATAGTTAGTAATTAGCATTTAAAAAACCTTAGAAATTCACTGAAAAAACCATAGGTTTCAAGGATGTTATAGTTAGAAATTAGCATTTAAAAAACCTTTGAAATTCACTGACAAAAACATAGGTTTCAGGGACATTATAGTTAGTTGGACATTTCACTCGTACAAAACCAGTGAAATTCGGCCGTTATAGTTAGTTTAGATAACTATAACTCGAGCTCCCGCAATGCACTGCTGATGACGTCACATATTACATCATTCATGACATGGTCAGTGACATCACTGATGACATCTCAAATGACATCACTGATGACATCACTGATGACATCATCCATGTGATAATCAGATGCACCTCCTCACAACCTAATATAAACTTTGATACACCCACTCTAAAATACAGACTACCATTTTTGAAACCATACACACACCAATACCAGTTACTACATATCCACTCACTGATTCCTAGGTCTACACACACATCCACTTATTCACCTATACAGTCACTCATACATGCAGTCACTCATCAATACAGCACTATCATATGCACTTATACACCTATAGAGACACTAACACACCGCCACTCACCCATAAAGTTACTCACACACCTAGTCAGTCATGCAAAGAATCAATCACACTCCCATTTACTCACCTATACAGTTATACATACACCACCTCACTTATTCATACATATACTAACACATACTTACTCTCTTATACAATCACTGATACAAGCACACACTCATCCATACAGCCACTCTCACAATCACTCACTCTCACATATAGTCATTTATATACTCCAACACTCACATATACTGCCTTTCACATATGTAGATACTCACACATGTACCACTGAGACATCCATTCACTCACCAACACAGCCATACAAACACTCACCCACCCATACAACCCCTCACAGACGCACTCTTGAACCCATACACCCAGTGAATCACCCACTCACACATCCATGCAGGGAGTCATACACCCCCCACCCACCCACACAGACACTCAGGCACCCATACAGATACTCAGACAACCAATCAATAACCCATATAGACACTCATGTAGCTACTCACCAACCCATGGAGCCGCTTACACACCAACTGACAGACTGATACAGACATTTACACAGTTTAGTCACTAACCCATGCATTCACTAAGACACGTTTAATCACTCACTTATACAGACAGTCACGCACCTACTAAATGATACATTCAGACACTTATACACCCACTCATTCTTCAATACACCTTGGCATATATGTAAAACATATTTAAACTTTACAGAAACACACAGTCACTGGATGATGTCATCAGTGATGTCATTTGAGATGTCATCAGTGATGTCATCAGTGATGTCACTGACCATGTCATGAATGATGTAATATGTGATGTCATCAGCAGTGCATTGCAGTGGCACGAGTTATAGTTAGCTGAACTAACTATAACAGCTGAATTTCACTGGTTTTGTACGAGTGAAATGTCCAACTAACTATAATGTCCCTGAAACCTGTTTTTTTCAGTGAATTTCAAAGGTTTTTTAAATGCTAATTTCTAATTATAACGTCCCTGAAACCTATGGTTTTTTCAGTGAATATATATATATATATTCACTGAAAAAACCATAGGTTTCAGGCACGTTATAGTTAGAAATTGGCATTTAAAAAACCTTTGAAATTCACTGAAAAATCATAGGTTTCAGACACGTTATAGTTAGAAATTAGCATTTCAAAAACCTTAGAAATTCACTGAAAAAACCATAGGTTTCAGGGACGTTATAGTTAGTTGGACATTTCACTCATACAAAACCATAGAAATTCCACCGTTATAGTTAGTTCAGCTAACTATAACTCGCGCCCCGCAATGCACTGCTGATGACGTCACATATTACATCATTCATGACATGGTCAGTGACATCACTGATGACATCACTGATGACATCTCAAATGACATCACTGATTACATCATCCAGTGAATGTAGCTTTCCTTAAAATGTAAATATGTATTATATATATACCAAGCTGTATTGAAGAATGAATGGATGTATAAGTGTCTGGATGGAGGATTTAGTAGGTGTGTGACTGACTGTTTAAGTGAATGATTAAATGTATCTTACTGAATACATGGGTTAGTGTCTAAAGTGTGTGAATGTCTGTATCACTCTGTCTGTTGTTGTGTAAGCTGCTGCATCGGTTGGTCAGTAGCTACATCAATGTCTATATGGGTTATTGATTAGTTGCCTGCGTATTTGTATAGGAGACTGAGTGTGTGTGGTTGGGTGGCTGGTGTGTGACTCTGTGCATAGATGTGTGAGTGGTTGATTGACAGGGTGTATGAGTTTAAGAGTGTATGTGGAAACAGTTGTATGGGTGGGTAAGTGTGTGTATGGGCGTCTTGGTGAGTGAATCGATGTCTCAGTGCACATGTCCAACTAAGTACATATATAAAAGGCAGTGTATGTGAGAGTTGGTGTATAGAAATGACTATACGTGAGAGTCAGTGATTGTGAGAGTGGCTGTATGTTTGAGTGTATACTTGTATTAGTGATTATATAAGAGACTAAGTATGCGTTACTATCTGTATGAATAAATGAGGTGGTGTGTGTATAACTGTGTAGGTGAGTAAATGGAACTGTGATTGATTCTTTGCATGAGTGACTAGGATGAGTGCTGATGTGTCAATGTCTATATAGGTGTATGAGTGCATTCGATAGTGTTCTATTGATCAGTGACTGCATGTATGACTGATTGTATGGGTGAATGGGTAGATGTGTGTCTAGACCTAGGAATCACTGAGTGGGTATGTAGTAACTGGTATTAGTGTGTCAATGGTATCGAAAATGGTAGTCTGTATTTTACAGTGAGTGTATCAAAGGTTATATTAGTGTGTGATGAGGTACATCAGATTGTCACATGGATGATGTCATCAGTGATGTCATTTGAGATGTCATCAGTGATGTCATCAGTGATGTCACTGACCATGCCATGAATGATGTAATATGTGACGTCATCAGCAGTGCATTGCGGGGGCGCGAGTTATAGTTAGCTGAACTAACTATAACGGTGGAATTTCTATGGTTTTGTATGAGTGAAATGTCCAACTAACTATAACGTCCCTGAAACCTATGGTTTTTTCAGTGAATTTCAAAGGTTTTTTTAAATGCCAATTTCTAACTATAACGTGCCTGAAACCTATGGTTTTTTCAGTGAATTTCAAAGGTTTTTTAAATACTAATTTCTTTCTATAATGTCCCTGAAACGTATGTTTTTTTCAGTGAATTTCAATGTTTTTTTAATGCTAACTTCTAATTATAATGTTTATTTAACCTATAGTTTTTCCAACACCCAAGAAGGACACAACACCCACTGCCACAACCCTCAGGACCTCCCCTCCGTACCACCCCTCTCCCTACTGTAATTTTTTTTATTTGTTATTTAAACTATATAATGTCTTCTTGTTTTTTAAATATTAAACAACTACATACAGTATGAAAGGGAGCCCAGCCCAGAGCCACATCTGAAGACCAACACATGTCATAGACCTACTGATCAAGCAGCTCCTACACCCAAGAACGCCACAACACCCACCACCCCCCCCAGGCCCCCCCCCTCTACCACCGAGGCAGCGCAGAACAAGACAGCGAACTTTCCAAAAATGGCATGGCCCCTCAGCCACACAATAGCTGAATATTGGGACAGGTGTGAACAAACTATATGTGAAGGAAGCAATTCACCCATGTTTAACAATGCACACAATGCAAAGTGTAGCGGTGATGTGCTGGACACATCTCAGTATGCAGAACACACACCTCTCCATGTGCACAAATACTACTGGTGCTTGTAGTGTTGTGGACAGTGGACCTAACCATGTCACGTCAAACACTAGGGAAGATCTCAGTCATGTAGCTGTGTCGTCCCCCCCTGTAAGCATAAGCGTAACCAGAGTGGGCTGGTCTGACGTACGCCACTTCAGCGTAGGAGTGTGAATAAATAGGCCGGAGCTCTGGGCGTGGTTCACTTGTGGGAAGGCCAAAGCATCTGCCAGGGCGGCACCCCTCACCCTGCCATGAGGCCGCCAACATGACCGCCAGCCTCCTCAGCCGAACGCTGGCTTCCGCCACACAGGCCCCCAGCGGCACAGCACCGCGGACTTATGTCTCTGCAAACTACTGCCTTCGATATACACTGCGGACAGCAAGGCTCACAATTCAGATCGAGTCGCGATTGCAGATGACGCAGTCCCGTAGGCAAGAGACATTGCTGAAGTCAACAACACATGGCTGTGGGCCCTTCCTGACCGCTGCCTCGGGCCTACACTGCGGTCAGTAGGGCTCACAATTCAGATGGAATCGAGATTGCAGAAGACGCAGTCCAGTAGGCAAGAGACATTGCTCAAGTCAACAACACGTGCCTGTGGGCCCTTCCTCACCACTGCCTCCTGCCTCCACTGCGGTGAGTAGGGCTCACAATTCAGAGTGACTCGCGATTGCAGATGACGCAGTCCAGTAGGCAACAGACATTGCTACCAGTGCGGCCAGCCCGGACCACGCATCATCGCTGACTGCGCACAAGCTAAGTGCTTCAAGTACCACTAACTCTGTGCAGCTCAAGTCAACGCCACGTGGCCGTGGGCCCTTGATGACCACTGCCTCCGGCCTACAATGCGGTTAGCAGGGCTAACAATTCAAGATTAGTGCCGATGCAAATTGTGTAAGAGAGTATAATCGGTTAAGAAGACTGTATGCTCCCAATCTGTGCAGCTCAAGTCAACGTCACGTGGCTATGGGCCCTTGCTGACCACTACCTCTGGCCTACACTGCGGTCATCAGGGCTCACAATTAAAATTAAGTCTTGATTCATTAATTACAGAGTCCAGTAGGCAAGTAACTATCACAGGCCTAAAACCCACATAATATCCTTTTAGTATCCTTGCTTCAAGAACTTTTTCTATATCAGTTATAGCTTTAGTTCATTCACCAAATTCATCTTCAAGTGCAAACGAACACTCATTAGCAGTCTACACTGCGGGCAGCAGAGCTCGCAATTCGAATTTTGGACACGTGGTGCCACTAACCCTGTTCAACACAAGCTGCCACACGTGGTGCCACTAACCCTGTTCAACACAAGCCGGCGACACGTGGTGCCACTAACCCTGTTCAACACAAGCCGATCCCACATGTGGAACTGTGTCCTGAGCCCTGAATGGCAGTGACCCCAAGTCCGTGGCAGCGACCACAGCACCAGACTCCCTTTGATCAGTGAGGCATATTTCCATATGCAAGGCTGGCTACAGGTGGTGCCACTAACCCAGTACAACACAAGGTGCGACACGTGGTGCCACTAACCCTGTTCAACACAAGCCGATCCCACATGTGGAACTTACAGAGTCCAGTAGGCAAGTAACTATCACAGGCCTAAAACCTACATAATATCCTTTTAGTATCCTTGCTTCAAGAACTTTTTTTATATCAGTTATAGCTTTAGTACAATCACCAAATTCATCTTCAAGTGCAAACGAACACTCATTAGCAGTCTACACTACGGGCAGCAGAGCTCGCAATTTGAATTTTGGATACGTAGTGCCACTAACCCTGTTCAACACAAGCCGCGACACGTGGTGCCACTAACCGTGTTCAACACAAGCCGGCGACACGTGGTGCCACTAACCCTGTTCAACACAAGCCGATCCCACATGTGGAACTGTGTCCTGAGTCCTGAATGGCAGTGACCCCAAGTCCGTGGCAGCGACCACAGCACCAGACTCCCTTCGATCAGTGAGACATATTTCCATATGCAAGGCCGGCTACAGGTGGTGCCACTAACCCTGTACAACACAAGGCGCGACACGTGGTGCCACTAACCCTGTTCAACACAAGCTGATCCCACATGTGGAACTGTGTCCTGGCTCCTGAATGGCAGTGACCCCAACTTCGTGGCACCGACCACAGTACCAGACTCCCTGCGATTAATGAGGCGTATTTGCATATGGAAGGCCAGCGACACGTGGTGCCACTGAACCTGAACTACGCAGGCCGGTGGGGCCACCAACCTATGCACGTGGCTGTGGGCCCTTGCTCACTGCTACCTCTGGCCTACACTGCGGTCAGCAGGGCTCACAATTCAGATACAGTCGCGATTGCAGATGACGCAGTCCAGTAGGCAAGAGACGTTTCTCCCAGTGCGGCCCGTCCGCACCAAGCAGCATCACAGGCTCATACATTCTCAATGCTTCTGGTACCACTAACTGTGCACCTCAACTCAACGCCACGTGGCTATGGGCCCTTGCTGACCGCTACCTCTGGCCTACACTGCGGTCATCAGGGCTCACAATTAAAATTAAGTCTTGATTCATTAATTACAGAGTCCAGTAGGCAAGTAACTATCACAGGCCTAAAACCTACATAATATCCTTTTAGTATCCTTGCTTCAAGAACTTTTTTATATCAGTTATAGCTTTAGTACAATCACCAAATTCATCTTCAAGTGCAAACGAACACTCATTAGCAGTCTACACTGCGGGCAGCAGAGCTCGCAATTCGAATTTTGGACACGTGGTGCCACTAACCCTGTTCAACACAAGCCGCCACACGTGGTGCCACTAGCCCTGTTCAACACTAGCCGGCGACACGTGGTGCCACTAACCCTGTTCAACACAAGCCGATCCCACATGTGGAACTGTGTCCTGAGTCCTGAATGGCAGTGACCCCAAGTCCGTGGCAGCGACCACAGCACCAGACTCCCTTCGATCAGTGAGGCATATTTCCATATGCAAGGCCGGCTACAGGTGGTGCCACTAACCCTGTACAACACAAGGCACGACACGTGGTGCCACTAACCCTGTTCAACACAAGCCGATCCCACATGTGGAACTTACAGAGTACAGTAGGCAAGTAACTATCACAGGCCTAAAACCTACATAATATCCTTTTAGTATCCTTGCTTCAAGAACTTTTTTTATATCAGTTATAGCTTTAGTACAATCACCAAATTCATCTTCAAGTGCAAACGAACACTCATTAGCAGTCTACACTGTGGGCAGCAGAGCTCGCAATTCGAATTTTGTACACGTGTCAAGTCAAATATACTTTTATTTGATTTCGTAAAAAATCATAAAAGGGTGGAATAACCACCATAGATAAAACATGCATAAAAAGTACACATTTTGTTTGAATTTAAAAAGTCGAGAAAAGACATGAAACATTTTTTCAAAATGCAAAAAACAATGGTTAAAAAAAGTATTTTTAAAACGTGCAAGCAGTGCAATAGAGGGGTTTCGGGGCTGAATGATCTGAAATTACTTAAGTTGATTAGAAGCTTCTATTTTGTCCAGTTCTTTTGCCGCGTTTTTCAAAAAGTTTATGGCACTGCAGGACAGTGGGATTGATGAGCCTCCGAGGCATTGAATCACTGCAGCTCTACAAGTTCTCACTTGTTCCTTCCTGAGCACCTCCCGAAGGACCGTTTTACGTGTTTCTGCTAGGGCAGGGCAGATGCATATTAGATGCTGGAGGGACTAATCCCCTACCCCGCATAGGCGGCATTCCTTTGATTGCCATGAGTGTTTCCATTTCGGGGTTAGGTCCTTAGATGGATATGACCCAAGCCGTAGTAACGTAAAAAAGAGCTTTCTCTCGTGAGGAAAATGATCAAGCAAATAAGGTTGGGGTTGCAGCCTTTGGTATGACTTATCACGGTCCAGGCGTGGGATTTGTTTGCTAGAGCTGTTTTGTCTAGTAGTAATGAGTACTGTTTTATCGCTTTATTAACCGCAGATTTAAAACCGATGTAGGTAGGAACAGTAAGCCAGGCCTCCTCTGGCTGTAAACCCGAGAGCGAGGCCTTCAGAGCTTTGAAGATTGAGTTATTAAGCCTGGCTTGGTTTTCAATCTCTACCCAACAATAGTGAGCAAGTGTGTTGTCCTCTGCGTTCCTCATCCTCCAATAGTACTTAGCTAGTGCGCCTTGTCTGTCTGGGATCTGATTTTTTAGGCCGTATTCTAGCCGAATTTGAGCTTGCGAGATGTAACGGGGAATTGCAAACAATTTCTTGAAAAGGATTGACTTTGCTATGTTCAGCCCTGTGGCATCTTTGCCATTTAAGATTTCTGTACCGTATGAGATGGAGGGAAGGAATTTTGCTGCAATAACCTTTACTAGATGGCCGGTAGAACAGCCTGTGAGCTTCTTTTTAAGAATTTTAAAGGCGAACAGCAGCTGTTTAGATTTTGTGCGACCTTGGTCCAGATGTGTCTTGAAATTGAGATTGCGGTCAATTTGGAAGCCTAGGTATTTATACGAATCCACCTCGGTCAGAGGTCGCTTGCCTAAGGTCCAAGTAAATTTACGGTTTTTCGCTGCTTTAGGATGTTTGACAAAGCGCATCACCTTCATTTTTTGGTGGTTAATGATTAGTTGGACCGAGGTGGTATATGTTCCTAGTTCGGTGATTAGTCTTTGCAAGCCAACCGGTGTTTGCGCTAGGAGAACGATATCATCAGCGTATTGAAGGCTGGGTATAGGGATGTTGCCGAGCTTTGGAGGATCAGCTTGAATCGACCGAAGGTGCTCATCCAGATCAGCGATGTAAATGTTGAATTTTGCACACGTGGTGCCACTAACCCTTTTCAACACAAGCCGCGATACGTGGTGCCACTAACCCTGTTCAACACAAGCCGGCGACACGTGGTGCCACTAACCCTGTTCAACACAAGCTGATCCGACATGTGGAACTGTGTCCTGAGTCCTGAATGGCAGTGACCCCAAGTCCGTGGCAGCGACCACAGCACCAGACTCCCTTCGATCAGTGAGGCATATTTCCATATGCAAGGCCGGTGACACGAGGTGCCACTAACCCTGTACAACACAAGGCGCGACACGTGGTGCCACTAACCCTGTTCAATACAAGCCAATCCCACATGTGGAACTGTGTCCTGAGTCCTGAATGGCAGTGACCCCAAGTCCGTGGCAGCGACCACAGCACCAGACTCCTTCGATCAGTGAGGCATATTTTCATATGCAAGGCCGGCGACACGTGGTGCCACTAACCCTGTACAACACAAGGCGCGACACGTGGTGCCACTAACCCTGTTCAATATAAGCTGATCCCACATGTGGAACTGTGTCCTGAGCCCTGAATTGCAGTGACCCCAACTTCGTGGCAGCGACCACAGCACCAGACTCCCTTCAGTTTTATTTGTTGTTGTTTTGTTTAAATAAAATGTTTTATATGTAAATCTATACATGACTAAGATTCTTGTTTGTCCAACCGCACACGGACAATTCCGGGCCCAAGAAGGTTGTTGGGGGTATGTTGCTTATGCGGGAAGAGGGTGCGTTACCTGCTGATGTGGGAAGAGGCAGCGTGAAAGGGGTATCTCTCACAGAAAGAACTCCGGTATGTTTTCAGAAATGCCTCGGACAGATGCCAGCTGGCGGACTGAATCACAAAATGGCTTTTCAATGCTTATGTAGTGTGACTTATGAACAGTTCGCACCCAGGCTCGCATAGGGACAACTGCGGCCCGTCCGCTCAACTCACAGACGCAGTACTACGAGCCGTCCACTCCCAAAGGAACAGCAGCGTAGTAGCTCGCAGAGGTACAGGCACAGCAGCGTACTAGCTCGCAAAGGTAGACAGCTGCGAGCCGACGGACTGGCTTCTAACGGCATAGCTGCGAAGTGGTGATGTTGGGCAGAGGGAGCGTGAAATGGTTATCTTGCACAGACAGAGCTCCGGTATATTAAATTGCCCCCGGGACCTTTCTTTTATATTTTCACTCGATGCGAGAAAGCGCGCTTTCTGGACCAAGACCTTTCTCCCTACCAAATTTGGTGTAATTCCGTTCAGCAGTTTGACCTGTAGCCTTGTCTAAAGTTTCCTATGGAAAATCCATTGAGAAAACACATTTTCACACCCCCCACATAGCTACCTGTCGCAGGCGTACTCGCTGTTGGTGTGGAGGTCAGTGGTCTAGTTGTCAACATGTCACGGCCACTCCCTGAGGGCAGGTTTGCACAAACACCACACCCATCCGGCACATGCGTCACAGGCCATGTGACCACACAAATATAATGGATCGACAACGTCACATCCTTTATTGCCGGTGGTGACTGGATGGCGGATGCTCCACGGGTCTCAATCATAAAGAGTCCATGAAAACTTGCGCAGAGGGTTAGTCGCACCCTGAGCTGTATGGCCATCAGGGGCCTACTACAACGTGGCGCGGACTTGAGTTGCACAGGTTTACTGTCACCCGAAGCTGATGTGGCCGTCAGGGGCCTACCACCACGTGGCACGGACTTGAGTTACACAGGGTTAGTGCCACCCGAAGATGATGTGGCCATCAGGGGCCTACCACCACGTGGCGCGGACTTGAGTTGCACAGGGTTAGTGCCACCCAAAGCTGATGTGGCCATCAGAGGCCTACCACCACATGGCGCGGACTTGAGTTGCACAGGGTTAGTCGCATCCTAAGTTGTATGGCCGTCAGCGGCCTACCACCATGTGGCGCTGACTTGCGTTGCCCAGGGTTAGCTGCACCAAAAGCTGATGTGGTCTCTGCCATTGATGACTCAGGACTCAGCGACATGTGTGGGATCTGCTGGGCCGCGGAGCGGGTCCACATAATGTCCACCAACCCATGGTGGCAGGACTGGGCCCTGGAGCTTTCACGTGCATGTGGAGTGCCCACTGGTAGACACTCTGGTGGCAGCAGGTAATTATTTGGTCATGGATGCGCAGGGGCGGCAGTGTCTCTCTCTCTCTCTCTCTCACTTCCCTCTCTTCACTCTCTCTCTCACTCTCTTCCTTCCTTTCCTTCTATCTCTCTCACTCTCTCTCCCTTCTCCCTTTCTCACTCCCTTTCTTTCCTTCCCTCTCTTTTTCTCTCTGGCTTTTTTTTCCTTCTCTCTTTCTCTGTGTCTGACTCCTTTGATATGCGCATTACACACGTCCTTATTTTGTGCTTTATTTTCCAGGCTGTGTCGTTGACATTAATGGACCCGACAGGAGTCTTCCGCCTTGTTGTTTTGTGTTCAGTTTGTTAAATTTAGTTTATCCTCTATATGTACAGAAAAATAAAGTTTTGGAAAAAAAAAAATTTCAATAAGGTTTTTGGTTGTTACTTAAGTGCTGTGTGACTCTTTCTCGTTCTTATTACTGTTATTTAGTGGTGTCCACCATGGTGTTAAATTTTGGGGCAGTTATCGCGGGAATACTGGTGATGTCTGCAGTTTGCACCAGCTTCTGAATAGTGTGTTAGATTTATCTCAACTTTAGTTGCATTAAAGTGCTGATAATGACATGCAGAGTAGGCGTTCCCGTGCAAAAACACACGAGGTGCACCTTTGCGATTTATTCTAAATACTAAAATACTTTATTGAATTGCACTGTGGTAGTGAGTGCATTTACAGTGTACACATAAAATCAATGAAGAAATCTCATTGTATTTATATTGATTGGGAATAGTGGGTCAGGTGCTGAATCTTGACGGGATACACTGCCCAGTTCGTTTATTTTTCTGTACACAAAAAAAACACATCACAACTTTCACAACGAAAGGCAAAAACTGCGATGCGAAACAAATTCCGGCGATAAGCCGCGTTAGCACCAGGGATTTTACACCTGCTTTCTGCTGGTGTTAAGCAGGACGACTACCTGCAGCATGAAAGGGAACATAGCCAAGAGCCACACCGGAACACCCACAGGTGCCATAGAGTCAATGAGCATGATGCACGGATACCCATGAGGGCCACAACACTCATCGCAACAACCCCAGGACCGCCAACACCCCCCGAACCCGCATCTGAGCAAGTGTCTCCGTGTGGTCATTGTGTTAGCATGATGGGCACAGGCCCTGCAACATCACAGTGTTCTGTCTTCAGCAGATGTTACCATGTCACCTCAGCGTTGGCAGTGAGCCTGGACATGTAGCTACGCACACATCCTCCTGCATGCACAAGCGGCGTGTGCTGGTCCGGCGTACACAGGTCAGCGCAGGGGTGTGCCTATCCGGCAAGGGGAACGGGATGTCTCGGACATGTCCGTGTGCAAGAAGTGCGGTAAGTGTGTCTCTGTGTTCTGGTGTGGCCGCCACAAGGGCCGCAGCAGTCAATGTTGTAAAGTGGCATGCACCACCTCCAAACGGCAGTGTCACAGTGTGATTGGAATGCCGTAGGACATGTGCGAATAGGCATTACAATGGTGTGCCGTAGGAGTGCACGGGATACAACAGTGCAGCGCACAAAAGTGTGGGGGCTCGTGGCAGGGAGGAGCAGCGTTTGGCAACGTAACACACAGTGAGCCCGCCCATGTGCCACGTGCTGGGCATCTCATTCATGATGACCAGGGTCGCAGACATCCCACAACACCCACGACTGGCCTTTGTACACATCCTGTATGAATGCAGCTGGAGAAGTTACTGTAGGGATGAAAGGTTCTTTGTCTGAGCTATCTTGCGCTAACACATCTGCTGCTCTGAGAAGGAACTTGCAAGTGGCCAGCCCCCCCTGACAGATACAATAATATTTGCATCCGTCTCCCACACGACGCACTGCCCGATTTGAGAACAACGAGTACACATCCCACACTCAAAAGTTCTTCGTCGTAGTTAGCGTGCGTGAAATGGCCTCCACACGTACTCCCACCACACCCCTGCCCTGCACCCATTGCACACAGACCCGGCTCATTGCACCAAGCTGTGCCATTTCATCCACAAGACTGGCACACGGCAAGCCAGTGCAGCTACAAGCAGAGCCACTGACGCAATGGCA
Organism: Calotriton arnoldi; assembly: GCA_963921515.1. Classification (NCBI taxonomy): domain Eukaryota; kingdom Metazoa; phylum Chordata; class Amphibia; order Caudata; family Salamandridae; genus Calotriton; species Calotriton arnoldi. Next base: position 1,732,359 of record CAWUFW010003598.1, read on the forward strand.
GGGCATCCCGAACACATGGTCGACTCCATTCACGTCCACCTATACCTTGCACATCTGCTGCATGTCCTGGGTGCACTGCCTTTGGCAGTGCTGCGGATCACTTACCGGCTGAGCTTCCGCATTGCGGACGTCACCTGCGTTCAACCTGTATTGCAATGTTGCACGTGCCTATCCGAGTGGCGCATGGACATGTGCCTCTCCAACGTGTGCGTAGCTGACATGTATTACGATGGGTGTGTGTGCCCCCTGTTGGCCCACGACCAGGAGTGTCATGGTGATGCCCGTTTATGGAATGCATGGATGTTTGGCATGCATGTTGGGAACTGGGCCTGGGACATTGCACGTGTCATAGTATGCAGTGAGCAAATTGACCCACTTCCCGATTCTCCTTTGGTGCACATTGGGTACAGTGGTTGGAGTCAGCACATCTGTCCCGGTCAGCTGATGGATTACATCAACGACATGTCAAATATTGTGGCCAACCATCACTCATTAGAGATAGTGGCTTACACAGCTGCACTCGCGTTCATGGACGAGTGACAAGGTACCTGCAACCACGACTCGATGTGCCACATTGCACGTGTCCTGCTGCATCATTGCACGTTGTGCATCTGGTCACATGTCCCAAGACGACAGTGGACATGGCTGCATTGGTGTCGACTCATGTCCGAGGCGCGGACAACCAACGCTGCTTGACACTGACTTGTGTTGGTGATGGACTACCCCGAGGTGAATATGGACGTTTTCCTACGTTCCTTATTCAGGCACGCTGCTGCATTTGTCTGCATATCGTGGCACTACTCTTGGCCGTACTGACACACACTTTTTTTTATAAAGTTTCCACATTTTCACTTGTCTCCAAATGTGTTGTGTCTTCATTTGTATGCCAATGTGTGTGTCACGGACTCTCTGGCTGCCTGCCATACGTGAATTGCTACCCCATCCGGACTATGGGTTTGTACTTATGCGTTCTCATGTGCCTGTTTCGTACTGACGCTTTTGGATGTTTATCCGCCACAGGCGAGTGCATTTGTGTCCTGTGTTCGATTGTGCGAATGTTTGTGTTTGGACAACATTGTGTTGGATGTTGGTGTGCTCTGCTTCCTATGTGTGTGTGCTGCATTCTGTGTGAGATGTCCCTTCATGTGAGGTATTGTTCACCCTTCTCCCTTTCAGGCAGTGTGGTTTTCACTTCTGTGCTTGTTCAGTGGTGTGATGTTGACGGGTTGTGTGACTTGTGCTCCTTGTTGGTGTGTTTCATTTTAGCCATGGTTTGTCTGTACTTGTGCTGTACTTAATTGTGCATGTGTGCCATTGTGCCCATCTCCCCCGTCCCCCACTCCCTGCTTGTTCCTCTTCCTGGTGCTGTTGTGTCTGTAATTTTGTTACTCCACACATAAATACATGTAAAGAACAAATTAGAATAGTTCCTTGATTCTTTTAGATTGCAAAACATCTCTCTATTGGTTATTTTTGAATTTTCCATATAAACAGTTTTTTTAATATTCAAGGACACATAGAAGGCAGAAGTGCAACGTATTCTATCAACACACTTTCTAGAACATTCTACAACACGTGCAGGTTAAAAGTTCTCAATTTTTTTAAACCTAACGATATTTTTTTGCAACATTTTCTCGAATATTTAACGGCACGTGCAGGTTAAAAGTTCACAATTGTTTTAAGTTCGAACAGTGCCTTCCAAATGCAAGTAGCAGGTGTGGTTGAGTTGACCAAATTTTATCCTATCATATGTACTCCACGTTTAAACTGATTTTTCTTAACCAATCACAAAGATGCTTTTCCACAAAACGAATGTGCACCCTACTTTTAAAAAACAATGCTTTTCATCTCCCAATCAGTTATCGCTTTGAATGAGAAAAAAAAGTAGTTCCCCACCTTTAAACATATCTCTTATTCTACGAACGGACTGCATGAGCTACAGACATCTATCTATACTTCCCAGCCATACCTTCAAAATGCTAGCGTGGATCGTAGGACATAGCTATGTTTTCTGGTGCAAGAGGTATGCAGAACAGAGACGTATTGACTTAGACCTAGGTTTACAAAATGTGGACATTAAATGGTTTGGACAGAGAGGATTGAAGTGGCACCAATTGTTGCCTTTGGTTAAAACCTGTTTGCATCTCCAACACCCTGACCTCATGATTGTGCACTGTGGTGGAAACGACCTAGGCACATTGACTGGTGTAGGTTTGGAAATGCTAATGAAAGACACCTTTCGACAATTGATGTTGCTTTTGCCTCAAACTGTCTTTGTATATTCCAATATATGCCAAAGACAGAAGTGGAAATGGTCAAACCAATTTTGTCCTCAGATTGAAAAATCTAGGAAGAATGTCAACAAAGCTGTGTCTGCATACCTCAGAGACCATAGAATGGGGTCGATCTACAACAACAACATACGTTTTGATATGGCTGATATCTACAGAAGTGATGGAGTACACTTCACAGATCAGGGAAATCGAGTTTTTCTGAATAACCTGAAGCTGTGCATCCGCACTTATATGTAGCTCCAACTAATAAACACAAGGGCTCTTTTTAGAGCCGCCTTATATTCCCAATATCGGTTCGCAGAGTGACAGCTGCGATCCGGCTAGCAGAGGGAGGCCTGCGGGCCGTCGGGCAGGCTCGCAGAGGGAGAGCTGCGGCCCGTCAGCTCGGCTTGCACAGGGAGAGCTATGGGCCGTCGGCTCGCAAATGCACACCAGCGTACTGGCTCGCAGAGGGAGAGCTCGGGTCTAACTCGCAAGGGGACACCAACGGGCCAACGGCCCTGCTAGCAGAGACACACCTATCACCTAACGGACTGGCTCGCACATGTACAGCTAGGGACATGACGGCTCGCAGACGCAGACCTGTGAACCGACGGACTGGTACTGTTTTATGCTTTAGGGTAGTACAGTGGTGTTTGTGTACTGTAGGGTGTTCATGCTGGAGGTAGCGTTTTAGGGTTTAAGGTAGTGCACTGCGGTTTGGGTAGTGTAAGAATGGTGCTGGAGGTAGTGTTTTAGAGATTACGACAATGCAGTAAAGTTTGGGTAGTATAAGGGGTCATGCTGGGAGTACTGTTTTGGGGTTTACAGCAGTGCAGTGGTGTTTGGGTAGTGTAGGGGGTCATGCTGGGAGTAGTGTGTTAGGGTTTACGGCAGTGCAGTGGTGTTTGTGTAGTGTAGGGGGTCGTGCTGAGAGTAGTGTTTTAGGATTTAGGGTAGCACAGTGGTGTTTCTGTAGTGTGGGAAGTCATGCAGCGAGTACTGTTTTAGGCTTTAGCGTAGTGCAGTGGTGTTTGTGTACTGTTTGGGGGTTCATGCTGGGGGTAGCGTTTTAGGGTTTAAGGTAGTGCAGTGGTGTTTGGGTAGTGTAAGAATCATGCTGGAGGTAGTGTTTTAGAGTTTACGAAAATGCAGTGGTGTTTGGGTAGTGTGAGGGGTCATGCTGGAAGTAGTGTTTTAGGGTAGTGCAGTGGTGTTTGTGTAGTGTAGGGGTCGTCCTCGGAGTAGTGTTTTAGTGTTTACGGTACTGCAGTGGTGTTTGTGTACTGTAGGGGGTCGTGCTGGGGTAGTCTTTTAGGGTTTAGGGTTGAACAGTGGTGTTTGGGTAGTGTAGGGGGTCGTGTTGGGGGTAGTGTTTTAGGGTTTAGGGTAGTGCAGTGGTGTTTCTGTAGTGTAGGGAGTCATGTTGGGAGTAGTGTTTTAGGGTTTAGGGTAGTCTAGTGGTGTTTGGGTAGTGTAGGGGGTCGTGCTGGGGATAGTGTTTTAGGATTTAGGGTACAGCAGTGGTGTTTGCGTAGTGTACGGAGTCCTGCTAGGGGTAGTGTTTTAGGGTTTACGACAATGCAGTGGTGTTTGGGTAGTGTAGGGGGTTGTGCTGGGGGTAGTATTTTAGGGTTTAGGGTAGTGCAGTGGTGTTTGGGTAGGGGGTCGTGCTGGGGGTAGATGTAGGGTTTACGGTAGTGCAGTGGTGTTTGGGTAGTGTAGGGGATCATGCTGGGGTAGTGTTTTAGAGTTTATGACAGTGCAGTGGTGTTTGGGTAGTCTTTGGGTAGTGTAGGGGATCGTACCGACAGATTGACTCACAGAGCTCCGAGCCGACGGATGGGCTTCTAAAGGCATAGCCGCGAACTGGTGATATGAAGAGAGGCAGCGTGAAAGGCATATCTCACACAGACACAGATGCCAGTGTTGCCTCGCAGAGGTAAAACTACGAACCCAATGGCTTCTACACGGAGAAATGCGAGCTGACGGAGTAAATCACAAAATAGCTGCCAACACTTCCTGGTTTCAACCATTCACAGCCAATAAGCCGCAAGCTGGTGCTTGTAACCCCTCAGCCAATCACATGTCAGAATTCTCAAATATCGATATCTGTAAAATTTGATATTTCTCAAAAACTACTGAATGGATTTACACCATTTAAACAAAAGTGTGCTTTCTGGACCATCACCTTTCTCCCTGCCAAATTTGGCGTCATTCCGTTCAGCAGTTTCACCTGTAGTCTTCTGTAAACTTTCGTATGGAAATTGCATGCAGAAAACACGTTTTAGGACCCTCTTTTTTCTCAGCCCCTCCTACACCATTCACCCCCAAACTTTCAATATAAGAGCTAACCAAAAAAGAGAAACTTTTTGGATAATTTCATAAAGATTTGTCAAACGTTCGCCAAAGTTACAAGCACATAGAAGGCTCCAGAAGGGGGGCCGCGCAACCCCCCTCCCAACATGAGTGAAGCCCCGGGGCTGCACGGACCCCAGCGCACCCCCGCAACCCCTGCGAGCCCCTGCTATTATTTTTTAAGAAATACCCCCGGAACCTAGCCCACCCAAGGGCCTCATTAAAATGAAACATGAGAACCCGCGACCCCAGCGCAAATTTTTGCCGATTTAAAAAAAAAAATGATTTTTGGGGCCCTGGGGCTCCTTCTGGGACCCCCTGAGCAGGCCTAGGGGGTCAGGGTTTTTCTACCCTGCCCCCTTCTCTTGTTTTATACCTTTGTTTCTCCATTTTCAGGTAACTCGCTTCTACCGAGCCACAAGATGGCTGCCAACACTTCCTGGTTTGGACTACTAGCAGCCAATCACAGTGAAGCTCGCGCACGCGACTTAGGCTCTGCCCAGATATCGAAATTTTATTTTTCTAATTTCTCTGCAACTACTGAACGGATTTACACCATTTTTAAACAGGTCGCTTTCTGACCCAAGCACTACCTTTCTGCCAAATGTGGAGTAATTCCGTTCAGTAGTTTCAGCTGTAGCCTTGCACAAAGTTTCCTATGGGAAATTGATTTTTTGACTCTTATTTTTTGAATTTCTCAAAAACTACTGAACGGATTTACACCATTTAACAAAAGGTCGCTTTCTGAACCAAGCTCTACCTTTTTGCCAAATTTGGGGTAATTCCGTTCAGCAGTTCGAGCTGTAGCTCGTCGCAAAATTTCCTATGGAAATTAACATGGAGAAAACGAGTTTTGGGACCCCCTTTTTATGTTTTATATATATATATATATATATATATATAACATTCTTAAACTCTTTAGAAACACTTAGTCACTGGATGATGTCATCAGTGATGTCATTTGAGATGTCATCAGTGATGTCATCAGTGATGTCACTATACCATGTCATGAGTGATGTAATATGTGACATCATCAGCAGTGCTTTGCGGGGGCGTGAGTTATAGTTAGCTCAGGTAAGTATAACAGCCGAATTTCTCTGGTTTTGTATGAGTAAAATGTCAGCCTAACGATAACGTCTCTGAAACCTGTGGTTTTTTCAATGAATTTCTAAGGTTTTTTAAATGCTAACTCCTAACTATAACATCCCTGAAATCTCAGTTTTTTCAGTGAATTTCTATGGTTTTTAAAAGCTAATACTAACTATAACGTCCCTGAAGCCTCGGGTTTTTCAGTGAATTTCTAACGTTTTTAAATGCTAATTTCTAACTATGCCTACATAGGTAGGACATGTGCAGAAAGAGGGAGAAAGGCGCAGAAAGAAGCAAGAGAAGTGCAAAAAGAGGCAATAGAGGTGCAGGAAGAGGAAGAAAGGTGCAGAAAGTAGCAAGAGAAATGCAGAAAGAGGCAACAGAAGTCCAGAAAGAGGAAGAAAGGTGCAGAAAGAAGCAATAGATGTGCAGAAAGAACCAACAGAGGTGTAGAAAAGAGGCCTACTTTGACTGCACCTTACAACAGACTCATCCAAAGTAGCCTAATCACTAATCCTTCTCCCAAGATGTCTTAAACCTCACTTTTCTCTTGAAGGTTCACTATAAATCGACTGCTCAGAATGTTAGGCCTACCAAATATAAAACAGCAATCCTAAGCATATCACTGTTGTAAGACTGACCAAGTTTGTGAAGGTATGCATGCGTGTCTCTGCTTTTACATAGTGACATGTTACATAAAAAAAACATACTAATACTTGAATACCTGTGTTTCAAGCAGCATACTCTGTAAATTTGTGAACAAAAAAGGTGTATGCATTTCTTTCTGCTCATAATACAGGGCACATGGGTATTCAATAGTATATTTGAGGGGCTCTATAACACCTGTATACATAAGACATGTCTGAGAGTGCAACCGAATGACAGAGCAGAACTAAGAAGATTTTACCACCTATAGGAGAAGCTACCCACTTTTTAAGCTACCATCTTCAGATACATAACACATGTACAAGTAGACACATACCTCAGTCATGAGAGCATGCAGACCTTTACACTTGATAGCTTGCACTTCCCATTTGAATACAGAAAGAGGCGAGAGAAGTACAGAAAGTAGCAAGAGAATTGCAGAACAAAACAAGAGAGGTGCAGAAAGAGTAAGAAATGTGCAGAAAGAGGCAAGAGAATTGCAGAAAGAGGCAAGAGAAGTGTAGAAAGAGGCAAGAGAAGTGCAGAAAGAGGCAAGAGAGGAACACAAAGAGGCAAGAGAGGTGCAGAAAGAGGGAAGAGGGTGCAGAAAGAGGCAAGAGGGGTGTAGAACGAAGCAAGAGAAGTGCAGAAAGAAGCAACAGATATGCAGAAAGAGGGGTGCAGAAGGAGGCAAGAGAAGTACAGAAAGAAGCAACAGAGATACAGAAAGAGGCATGAGATGTGCAGAAAGAAAAAGGAGAGGTGCAGAAAGAAGCAAGAGAAGTGCAGCAAGAGGCAAGAGAGTTGCAGAAACAGGCAAAATAGGTGCAGAAAGAAGCAAGAGTAGTGCAGAAAGAACAACAGAGGTGCAGAAGGAGGCAAGAGGGGTGCAGAAAGAGGCATGAGGGGTGCAGAAAGTTGGAAGAGAGGTGCAGAAAGAAGCAAGAACAATGCAGAAAGAACCAACAGAGGTACAGAAACAGACAAGAGGGGTGCAGAAAGAGGCAAGAGAAGTGCAGAAAGAAGCAACAGAGGTGCAGAAGGAGGCATTAGAACTGCAGAAAGAGGCAAGAGAGTTTCAGAAACAGGCAAGAGAGGTGCAGAAAAAGGGAACAGGGGTGCAGAAAGAGGCAAGAGAAGTGCAGAAAGAAGCAAGAGAGGCTGCAGAAGGAGGCATTAGAACTGCAGAAAGAGGCAAGAGAGTTTCAGAAACAGGCAAGAGAAGTGCAGATAAAGGGAACAGGGGTGTAGAAAGAGGCAAGAGAAGTGCAGTAAGAAGCAAGAGAGGTGCAGAAAGAAGCAAGAGAGGTGCAGAAGGAGGCAAGAGAAGTGCAGAAAGAGGCCAGAGAGTTACAGAAACAGGCAAAAGAGGTGCAGAAAGAAGCACGAGCAAGGCAGAAAGAACCAACAGAGGTGCAGAAGGAGGCCAAGGGAGGTGCAGAAAGAGGCAAGAGAAGTACAGAAAGAGGCATGAGAGTTGCAGAAACAGGCAAAAGAGGTGCAGAAAGAGGGAACAGGGGTACAGAAAGAGGCAAGAGGGGTGCAGAAATTTGCAAGGGAAGTACAGAAAGAGGCAAGAGAGGTGCAGACAAAGGGGAAAAGGGTGCAGAAAGAGGCAAGAGAAGTACAGAAAGAAGCAAGAGAGGTGCTGAAAGAAGCAAGAGAGGTGCAGAAGGAGGCAATAGAAGTGCAGATAGAGGCAAGAGAGTTGCAGAAACAGGCAAAAGAGGTGCAGAAAGAAGCAAGAGCAGTGTAGAAAGAACCGACTGAGATGCAGAAGGAGGCAAGAGGAGTGCAGAAAGAGGCAAGAGAGTTGCAGAAACAGGCAAAAGAGGTGCAGAAAGAGGGAACAGAGGTGCAGAAAGAGGCAAGAGGGGTGCAGAAAGAAGCAACAGAGGTGCAGAAGGAGACAAGAGAACTGCAGAAAGAGGCAAGAGAGTTTCAGAAAGAGGCAAGAGAGGTACAGAAAAAGGGAACAGGGGTGCAGAAAGAGGCAAGAAAGGTGCAGAAAGAGGGAAACAGGGTGCAGAAAGAGGCAAGAGGAGTACAGTAAGAAGCAAGAGAGGTTCAGAAAGAAGCAAGAGAGGTGCAGAAGGAGGCACGAGAAGTGCAGATAGAGGCAAGAGAGTTGCAGAAACAGGCAAAAGAGGTGTAGAAAGAAGCAAGAGCAGTGCAGAAAGAACCAACAGAGGTGCAGAAGGAGGCAAGAGGGGTGCAGAAAGAGGCAAGAGGGGTGCATAAAGAAGCAAGACTAGTACAGAAAGAGGCAAGAGAGTTGCAGAAAAAGGCAAAAGAGGTGCAGAACGAGGGAACAGAGGTGCAAAAAGAGGCAAGAGGGGGGCAGAAATTTGCAAGAGAAGTACAGAAAGAGGCAAGAGAGTTGCAGAAACAGGCAAGAGATGTGCAGAAAAGGGGAACAGGGTTGGAGAAATCAATCAATCAATCAATCAATCATGTCACTTATAAAGCGCACTACATACCCGCGAGGGTCTCAAGGCGCTGGGGGAAGAGGGGGTGGTGCTGCTACTGATCGAAGAGCCAGGTCTTGAGGAGTCTTCTGAAGGCCAGTAGGTCTTGGGTCTGTCGGAGGTTGGTGGGGAGGGTGTTCCAGGTCTTGGCGGCGAGGTGGGAGAAGGATCTGCCGCCGGCGGTCGTTTTCCGGATGCGGGGGACTGTGGCGAGGGCGAGGCTGGTCGAGCGGAGCTGGCGGGTGGGGGTGTAGAAGCTGAGTCGTCTGTTGAGGTAGGCTGGTCCGGAGTTGTGGAGTGCTTTGTGTGCGTGGGTGAGGAGCTTGAAGGTTATCCTCTTGTTGACAGGGAGCCAGTGCAGGTCTCTCAGGTGGGGTGTGATGTGGCTGCGTCGGGGGATGTCGAGGATAAGACGTGCAGAGGCGTTCTGGATGCGTTGCAGCCGTCTCAGGAGCTTAGCCGTCGTTCCTGCGTAGAGGGCGTTTCCGTAGTCCAGCCTGCTGGTGACGAGGGCCTGGGTGACTGTTTTTCTTGTTTCGGTGGGGATCCACTTGAAGATCCTGCGGAGCATTCGGAGGATGTTGAAGCAGGATGAGGAAACGGCGTTGACCTGCTTAGTCATGGAGAGGGTGGGGTCGAGGATGACCCCTAGGTTGCGTACGTGGTCGGTGGGTGGCGGGGCTGTTCCCAGTGATGTTGGCCACCAGGAGTCGTCCCAGGCTGAAGGGTTGGAACCAAGGATGAGGACCTCCGTCTTGTCCGAGTTCAGCTTCAGGCGGCTGGTCCTCATCCATTCGGCAACGGCCTTCATTCCTTCGTGGAGGTGGGCTTTGGTGGTGTGAGGGTCTTTGGTGAGGGAGAGGATCAGCTGGGTGTCGTCGGCGTAGGAGATGATGTTGAGGTTGTGCTGTCGGGCGACGTGGGCGAGGGGTGCCATGTAGATGTTGAACAGCGTTGGGCTGAGGGAGCAGCCTTGGGGTACGCCGCAGATGATCTTGGTGGCCTTGGATCGGAAGGGGGCGAGGCGGACGCTTTGTGTTCTGCCGGAAAGAGGCAAGAGAGGCGCAGAAAGAGGGAAAAAGGGTGCACAAAGAGGCAAGAGAAGTGCAGAAAGAAGCAAGAGAGGGGCAGAAAGAAGCAAGAGAGGTGCAGAAGGAGGCAAACAAAGTGCAGAAAGAGGCAAGAGAGTTGCAGAAACAGGCAAAAGAGGTGCAGAAAGAAGCTAGAGCAATGCAGAAAGAACCAACAGAGGTGCAGAAGGAGGCAAGGGGGTGCAGGACGAGGCAAGAAGGGTGTACAAAGAGGTAAGAGAAGTACAGAAAGAGGCAAGAGAGTTGCAGAAACAGGCAAAAGAGGTGCAGAAAGAGGGAACAGGGGTGCTGAAAGAGGCAAGAGGGGTGCAGAAATTTGCAAGAGAAGTACAGAAAGAGGCAAGAGAGTTGCAGAAACAGGCAAAAGAGGTGCAGAAAGAGGGAAAAGGGTGTAGGAGAGTAGGATCCGCTTCACATGGGTACCCCCACTTTTTGCTGATGCTTCACTGTTTTTCGACTTTAGTCTGGCTGGGGCCCTGCTAATCAGAACCCCAGCCTAGCTGCATCCTCTCTAAAATGGTTTCCATGTGCCTTAGGCACATCTCTGATTGGAATCTGGAGTGCCCTTATAAGTCCCTAGTATATGGTATACTATGTACCCAGGGCATAGGTACCTCAGAGGCCTGCCAGGGGCTGAAGCATGTATTATGCCACCCCTGGAAGGCCAGCCAAAGGACACCACAGGTCTGCTACTGCAGCCTGGGTAAGGTGGTGCATGCACCCCTTACTGTGATATAGGTTACCTATATCACTGCATATGCACACATATAAACCTATAAGTCACTCCTATGGCAGGCCTTATCAATCCTGAAGGCAGAGTGCTTGGTTCTTATGTGAGAGGGTGCCCCTGCATGAGCAGAGCCCCTCTGCAGCATTCGGAGACCCTTCTCTGATGCTGTTTGTAGTGCAGCCTGACCATATACTCTTAAGTGCATTATATCCTCGCGGTACAATGCTAACTTTGGACTGGCTGCACCAAAACATGTCGTGTTTGGTGTCAAATATCTTGGAATACTACCCCCCCACCAGTTCTGGCGGCGGGGGTAGCATTCTACCCTTCTAGAGGGAGAGACATGTACACACCGGCCTGCCCGGTAACATCTTTCCAGAGCCCTGGCATCACAAAATGGATGCCGCTGCCACAGACACGGCTCTGGCCTCCTGCTGCTGACTGAAACTCCGGCAGGGGAGGACTGGACAATAGGTTTCCTGTCCAAGGGAGGTGTAACCACCTCCCCAGACAGGATGATGTGTATTGGGGCTGGGCGGGAGCACTCTCTGGTGCTTTGAAGTCCTGCACTGGGGGCACATTTGGTGTCCCTATGCATTCCCCAGTTCAAACCAGCTCAGGGGCTTCCAGCCCCTGCTCTGGCGCGAAACTGGACAAAGGGAAAGGGGTGTAACCACCCCTCTGCCCTGACCCTCCCATAGGTGGGTCCCCAGAGTATGTCCAACCCCTAACTTGGTATAAGTATGGGACCCCAGTCCTTAGGACTTTAGATTTACCTGGATGAAACTCTGATACAGAATCCTGGACCTTCGACGCTCTACTTTAAGATTAGAGGACTGAAGAATCTCCCTTGGGGTCAAGGAGTGACTCCCCTGCTTGGCAGGCACCTAAGAAGCAATTGTCTGGTCTGCATCGCTGAAGCTCCCGTTGGACGCTGAAGTCTTTGCAACACTAGAGGTGGATTTCCAGACTTCCCTGAGGCTGCCCTGAGTCCCCAGCAAAGCTGAGGCCCGTAGCTGTCGTGGGTAACGTGGAACTGTGACCCCTGGACACCAAGCACATTTGCAAGTGCATCCTCTTTCTGGTCTCCCACAAAGTTGTGCTTTGGGCTCCAAGTAGCCCCTGCCTCCAGCACCGAATGCACCGAAGATCACTGGCCTCCACTCCACGAGTGTCCTGTGAGCCAGCTCTAAGTGTGTCCACTTGAGGCTCCTTCGCGGTCGCTAGTCCGTTGGCTAGTGGGCCCTCCCGAAGACAACTCTTCTTCTGCTTGGGTTTCCCTGGTTGCTCCAGACGTGCCCTGACTTACCCTCGCTGGGTGAGTCCCTCAGCCCTTGCTGGTCTGCACCACCGTCCTTCTTCTATTTCCACAAGACTTGCTGTTGTCAAGGCTTGTTGGGTCCAATCCGATCGCCGACACCCCTGCAATCGACAGACATTGTGGGACAGCTCGAATCCAGCTCCTGGTCATCGTCGACACCTCCTGGACCTCGTGGCTGAAGAGTCAAGACAACCGTCAACCTACCTGAAACACCCGACATCGGTGGGCATCCGCTCATCGCCTTCCTGGTCACTGGCTAGTGACCCAGACTCTGTCCCCTCTGCTTTCAGGTTCTTCAGATCTTCGATCCACCTTTGGATCCACCCAAACTCTTTCGACTTGGCCGCCAGCAGCACTTTGCAGCAGATCGCCATTGAAAATGACGACGAAACCCGACCCCGAAAGACACCTATGCACCCTGCTTCCCTGTGTGAGGTAACTTCGAGTACTCCGGTGATCCCGTGGGTATAGACTCTAGAACAACCTAGTTCTAAAGGGGTTTGCTCCAAGTCCTCCTCTAAGTGTCCCTTTCCTTTAAAACTCCAACCGCGACATTCCCCATAGAAGTCAACGGCGGCTCGCGGCTGTGTTCTCACACTGCACGCGTCCCCCGTGGGTCCCCTGTGTCACTACCTTGGGTGGTTCCTTGAGGGCCAAGCACTTCTACAGGCTCTAGGCCTTGTGTCTAGCTCAGTCGTGGTTCTTATACCACTTTATTGGTATATGGTTTGAGTACGCCCCTAGGGCTCAAACGTGTATTTGTGCTATTACTGTTGCTAACTAACTTATAACTTATGTACTTGAACTCTAGCCTCATAAAGAGACTAGAGGGGTGTGTTTAGCAATAAATACATATATTTTGAATATATACCTGGTGTGGTCCTCTTTCATTTGGTCACTCAGGAGATTATAGACTGGTAAAACAAGCTGCTTTACATTCCTTCAAGACTTAGCCTGAAGGCTGCTCTCCATAGCTACCACTAGGATAGCTTTCAATAAAGGTTGTCTTTAACCTATCTCCAATAAGGGGTTGTTTGGACTGGTGCAAGGTGCCCACTATAATTAGTGGACAGCATATACCAGGCCAACTTCTCACATTGGTGTGCAGCGTGTGGGATTCCAGCTTGCTATTGTTTTACCAGATAATCTCAATTGAATTGATCAACTGAAAACCACTAAGGGTACCTTAGGTACATATAAATCAAGCGTAGGATACAGTAAGTTCTACTGAACTTAGAGTTGTGTGTTAAGGGATAGCACACCCTTTCTACAACTCAAGAGAGTTTAGTAGGCCACACTAGAGTAGGTAGTGCATACACCACACCTCACTAGTAATGTCTTCAAGGCCAGGACCCAGTGAGTCCTTGCCAGAAGCCAGTGGGCTTCTTCCCTCCAAGTATGATAATCTCCCATTTTTGGAATTGAGAGCATTGTGCAATACTAGGAAGCTGAAGACAGGCAAAAGTGCCAGCACCCAACACCTCAGGGAGGTGCTACTGTCAGATGATCTCAGCAGACCCCTAGAGTCTGAAGGGGTAGGCAGAGAGGGTGAGGCAGAAGATGAGGAAGGGGCCAGGGGTGACATCACCCAGGACCCAACCTCTGAAACTGGCCAGGAAGGTGACAATGACCTTGACCTGGAAAATCCAGCTCCTCCTGTGGATGAGGAGGAGGATCAGAATGACCTCCCCTTTGTCCCCCAGGAAGAGTTGTGAGTGTGCCCAGAAGGCCTAGATCTCCTTCTCAGGAGTCTAACCACTCTGACACCTCAGTAGGGACCTCTGTTTCCTCTCATAGGAGGGAATCCTCAAGTGAGAGGAAAGAGAGACTGCTCAGATATGGAGAAGCTCAGTTGAGACTCAGAAGATAGCAGTTGGCTATAGACAGGGAGTCCCTAGAGCTTGAAAAGCAAAGAAAAAGATGGGACTAGAGTCCCATGGTGGCAGCAATTTCCCCAGAGATAGGGAAAGGTCTTATGACCATAGAAACCTGAGCAAGATTGTCCCTCCCTACCAGAGTGGGGATGACATCCACAAATGGATAACTGCACTGGAGAGGGCCTGTAAAGTACAGAGGGTCCCTCAGGAGCAGTGGGCAGCAATCTTGTGGCTCTCCTTTGCAGACAAAGGTAGAGACAAGCTCCTCACTGTTAGAGAAGAGGATGCTGACAATTACAAAGTCTTGAAGAGTGCTCTGATTGATGGGTTTGGCCTAACAACTGAACAATACAGGTTAAAGTTCAGAGATACCCAAAAAGCACAGACACAAGACTGGGTGGACTATGTGGATTGTTCTGCTAAGGCTCTGGAAGGTTGGTTGATGGACAGTAAGGTATGTGACTTCTCAGGATTGTACAATCTTATCATGAGGGAGCAGATTCTTAATAACTGTCAAAATCAGCTGTTGCATCAGTACCTGGTTGACTCTGATCTGACCTCTCCCCAAGAATTGGGAAAGAAGGCAGACAAATGGGTCAGAACCAGGGTGAGGCAGAAGGTACAGAACCAAGGTGGTGACCCAAAGAAGCAAGATTCTAAGAACTCTGATAAGGGTGGGGAGAAGGGTAAAGACCAGAAGTCTTCACAAGGCCCCCAAAAATCTTCTTCAGGTGGGGATTCACAGTCTAACAAGGGAAAAGGCCAAAAGAAACCATGGTGCAAAGTCTGTAAGCAAAAGACACACTGGACCAGTGATTGCACCAAGTCCAAAGACTCTATTCCAGCCCCCACCAATGCCCCTAAGGCACCTGTTCCCCCTAGTGCAGTTACAATTGGTGGTGGGAGTACACAGGCCAAGGGTTTAGAAGGGTTGACCCTGGGTAAGGAGATGAGCTCTGACCTAGTCAGAGAACTCACTCAGGCTGTCCTAGTCTGTGATGGAGGCATGGATGTGACCTCCTCTGTGAGTCCCAGTAATCTGGGCAAGTACAGGCAACAGCCCTTTATCAATGGAAAAGAGGCTTTGGCATTTAGGGACACAGGGGCAAGTGTCACCATGGTGACACAAGACCTTGTGGATCCTGGGCAGATTATACTTGGTGAAATGTACCAAGTGACCAATGCTAGCAATGTCAGAACAGACCATACTCTGGCAGTTGTTAACTTCTCCTGGGGAGGGGTAACTGGCCTTAAGAAGGTTGTGGTGAGTGCCAACCTACCAGTGGAATGCTTGCTTGGCAATGATCTGGAAACTTCAGCTTGGGCAGAAGTGGAGCTCAGGACCCATGCAGAAATGCTGGGGATCCCTGCAGATGTGTTTGCTGTGACCAGGTCACAGAGCAAAATGTCTAACACTGAACAGGCCTTGGATTCTGAAATAATGGACCAAGTGCCATCCAAGAGGAGGAGTAGTAGGGTAAAGGCAGGGCCTTCCCCCTTGGCTCAGAAGGAAGATCAGTCTCTTGAGGGGGATGATCTCAGTCCTGAGGAAGGAACTGTCCCAGAGGAGCTTGAACCTGACCAGGTTGAGTTCTTGGGGACAGGGGGCCCTTCCAGGGCAGATCTGAGCCAGGAGCAGCAGAGCTGCCCCTCTCTTGAACCCCTCAGACAGCAAGCTGCTGCTGAGGCTGCTGGGAAAGCTAGTGGTCCCCATACAGTGTATTGGGATGATGGACTCTTGTACTCAGAGTGTAGAGACCCCAAGCCTGGTGCCACCAGGAGGTTGGTTATACCTCTGAAGTTCAGGGGCTTCCTATTGACCCTAGCCCATGACATTCCCTTAGCAGGTCACCTGGGCCAGAACAAGACTTGGGACAGAATTGTCCCTCACTTTCACTGGCCCCACATGTCTGAAGACACCAAGGAGTTTTGTCGCTCCTGTGTAACCTGCCAGGCCAGTGGCAAGGCAGGTGGCACTACAAAGGCCCCCTGATACCACTACCTGTGGTGGGGGTTCCCTTTGAAAGGGTGGGGATTGACATTGTTGGTCCCATGGATCCCCAAACAGCATCTGGGCACAGGTTTATCCTGGTGGTAGTGGATCATGCCACCAGGTACCCAGAGGCTATTCCCCTTAGGACCACTACAGCACCTGTGGTGGCAAGGGCCCTCCTGGGAATTTTCTCAAGAGTGGGCTTCCCTAAGGAAGTTGTATCCGACAGGGGTGCAAACTGTATGTCTGGATACTTGAAGGCAATGTGGAAGGAGTGTGGAGTGACTTACAAGTTCACCACACCCTATCACCCACAATGCAATGGTTTAGTTGAGAGATTCAACAAAACCTTAAAGGGCATGATTAAAGGGCTCCCAGAAAAGCTCAGGTGAAGATGGGACATACTCTTGCCCTGCCTTTTATTTGCATACAGGGAGGTGCCTCAAAAGGGGGTTGGCTACAGCCCTTTTGAACCTTTGTTTGGTCACCCTGTCAGGGGTCCATTGTGCTTGGTAAAGGAAGGATGGGAGTTACCTCTCAAGCCCCCAAAGCATGACATAGTGGACTGTGTACTTGGTCTCCGCTCCAGGATGGCTGAATACATGAAAAAGGCAACTAAAAACCTTGAGGCTAGCCAGGAACTGCAAAAAGCCTGGCATGACCAAAGGCTGTACTGACTGTTTACCAGCCAGGACAGAAGGTGTGGGTGTTGGAGCCAGTGGCCCCAGCAGCTCTCCAAGACAAATGGAGTGGACCCCATACCATTGTTGAACAGAAGGGTGAGGTTACCTATTTAGTAGACCTAGGAACACCCAGGAGTCCCCACAGGGTTCTCCATGTCAACAGACTGAAACCATATGTGGACAGGGCAGACATGGGCTTGCTCATGGCTACTGATGAGGGACAGGAGGAAGAGAGTGACCCACTCCCTGACCTGCTCTCACAGAACCCTGATGATGGGTCAGTGGATGGTGTAGCCTTGGCAGGCAGCCTCACTGCTCAGCAGCAAACTGATTGTAGACAAGTGCTCAATCAGTACAGACATATGTTCTCTCTGACTCCAAGTCAGACCACCTGGTGCACTCATGAAGTGGACACTGGGGACAGTCTGTCTATTAAAAATAAGATTTATAGGCAACCTGACCATGTCAGGGGCTGTATCAGGACAGAAGTCCAGAAAATGTTGGATTTGGGAGTTATTGAACCCTCAGATAGCCCTTGGGCTAGTCCAGTGGTCCTTGTGCCAAAACCTCACACCAGTGGTGGGAAAAGAGAGATGAGGTTTTGTGTGGACTACAGGGGTCTCAATGCAGTCACTAGGACTGATGCCCATCCAATACCTAGGGCAGATGAGCTAATAGACACTTTGGCCTCAGCCAAGTATCTAAGCCCATTTGACCTGACAGCTGGCTACTGGCAGATCAGACTAGCTGATGATGCAAAGCCAAAGACAGCATTCTCAACCCCTAGTGGGCATTATCAATTTGTGGTAATGCCCTTTGGTCTGAAGAATGCACCTGCCACTTTTCAGAGGTTGGTGAATACAGTCCTTACAGGTCTGGAAGCCTATAGTGCAGCATATCTAGATGATATTGCTGTCTTTAGCTCCACCTGGGAGGATCACCTGGTCCACCTCAGAAATGTTTTGCAGGCCCTGCAGAAAGCAGGCCTAATTATCAAGGCCACAAAGTGCCAGATAGGGCAGAGTCAGGTTGTGTACCTGGGCCACCTTGTGGGTGGAGGCCAGGTTCAACCATTGCAGAGCAAGATCCAGACCATCATGGACTGGACTGCTCCAACTACCCAGACTCAGGTGAGAGCCTTTTTAGGCCTGACTGGGTACTATAGGAGATTTGTCAAGGGGTATGGATCAATAGTGACACCCCTGAATGACTTAACATCCAAGAAAATGCCCAAAAAGGTTCAGTGGACAGTTAGCTGTCAAAAGGCATTTGATGACCTGAAGCAGGCCATGTGCACTGCTCCCATTCTACAGAGTCCTGATTACTCCAAGGAGTTCATTGTCCAAACAGATGCATCTGAATTGGGGGTAGGGGCTGTACTGTCACAATTGAATGATGAAGGTCAGGATCAGCCAGTAGCTTTTATTAGCAGAAGGCTGACCCCTAGAGAGAAACGTTGGTCAGCCATAGAGAGGAGGCCTTTGCTGTGGTTTGGGCTCTGAAGACGTTGAGGCCATACTTGTTTGGTACTCACTTCCTTGTTCAAACAGAACACAAGCCCCTCCTATGGCTAAAACAAATGAAGGGTGAAAACCCCAAACTGCTTAGGTGGTCCATTTCCCTACAGGGGATGGACTTTACAGTGGAACATAGACCTGGGCGTAACCATGCCAATGCAGATGGACTCTCTAGGTACTTCCACTTAGAACATGAAGACTCAACTGGTCAAGGTTAGTTTAATGTCCCTACGTTTGGGGGGTTGTGTAGGAGAGTAGGATCTGCTTCACATGGGTACCCCCACTTTTTGCTGATGCTTCACTGTTTTTCGACTTTAGTCTGGATGGGGCCCTGCTAATCAGAACCCCAGCCTAGCTGCTTCCTCTCTAAACTGGTTTCCATGTGCCTTATGCACATCACTGATTGGGATCTGGAGTGCCCTTATAAGTCCCTAGTATATGGTATACTATGTACCCAGGGCATAGGTACCTCAGAGGCCTGCCAGGGGCTGAAGCATGTATTATGCCACCCCTGGAAGGCCAGCCAAAATGACACCACAGGACTGCTACTGCAGCCTGGGTAAGGTGGTGCATGCACCCCTTACAGTGATATAGGTTACCTATATCACTGCATATGCACACATATAAACCTATAAGTCACTCCTATGGCAGGCCTTATCAATCCTGAAGGCAGAGTGCTTGGTTCTTATGTGAGAGGGTGCCCCTGCATGAGCAGGGCCCCTCTGCAGCGTTCGGAGACCCTTCTCTGATGCTGTTTGTAGTGCAGCCTGACCATATACTCTTAAGTGCATTATATCCTCGCGGTACAATGCTAACTTTGGACTGGCTGCACCAAAACATGTTGTGTTTGGTGTCAAACATCTTGAAAAACTACCACCCCACCAGTTCTGGTGGCGGGGGTAGTATTCCACCCTTCTAGAGGGAGAGACATGTACACACCGGCCTGCCCGGTAACTTCTTTCCAGAGCCCTGGCATCACAAAATGGATGCCGCTGCCACAGACACGGGTCTGGCCTCCTACTGCTGACTGAAACTCCGGCAGGGGAGGCCTGGACAATAGGTTTCCTGTCCAAGGGAGGTGTAACCACCTCCAGACAGGATGATGTGTATTGGGGCTGGGCGGGAGCACTCTCTGGTGCTTTGAAGTCCTGCACTGGGGGCACATTTGGTGTCCCTGTGAATACCCCAGTTCAAACCGGCTCAGGGGCTTCCAGCCCCTGATCTGGCATGAAACTGGACAAAGGGAAAGGGGTGTAACCACCCCTCTGCCCTGACCCTCCCATAGGTGGGTCCCCAGAGTATGTCCAACCCCCTAACTTGGTATAAGTATGGGACCCCAGTCCTTAGGACTTTAGATTTACCTGGACGAAACTCTGATACAGAATCCTGGACCTTCGACGCTCTACTTTAAGATTAGAGGACTGAAGAATCTCCCTTGGGGTCAAGGAGTGACTCCCCTGCTTGGCAGGCACCTAAGAAGCAATTGTCCGGTCTGCATCGCTGAAGCTCCTGCCGGACGCTGAAGTCTTTGCAAAACCAGAGGTGGATTTGCAGATTTTCCCGAGGCTGCCCTGAGTCCCCAGCAAAGCTGAGGCCCGTAGCTGTCGTGGGTAACGTGGAACCGTGACCCCTGGACACCGAGCACATTTGCAAGTGCATCCTCTTCCTGGTCTCCCACGAAGTTGTGCTTTGGGCTCCGAGTAGCCCCCACCTCCAGCACCGACTGCTCCGAAGATCACTGGCCTCCACTCCATGAGTGTCCTGTGAGCCAGCTCTAAGTGCGTCCACTTGGGGCTCCTTCGCGGTCGCTAGTCCGTTGGCTAGTGGGCCCTCCCGAAGGCAACTCTTCTTCTGCTTGGGCTTCCCTGGTTGCTCCAGATGTGCCCTGACTTACCCTCACTGGGTGAGTCCCTCAGATCTTGCTGGTCTGCACCACCGTCCTTCTTCTATTTCCACAAGACTTGCCGTTGCCAAGGCTTGTTGGGTCCAATCTGGTCGTCGACACCCCTGCAATCGACAGACGTTGTGGGACATCTCAAATCCATATCCTGGTTGTCGTCGACACCTCCTGGACCTCGTGGCTGAAGAGTCAAGACGACCATCAACCTACCTGAAGCACCCGACATCGGTGGGCATCTGCTCATCACCTTCCTGGTCACTGGCTAGTGACCCAGACTCTGTCCCCTCTGCTTTCAGGTTCTTCAGATCTTCGATCCACGTTTGGATCCACCCGAACACTTTCGACTTGGCCGCCAGCAGCACTTTGCAGCAGATCGCCATTGAAAACGGCGACGAAACCCGACCCCGAAAGACACCTATGCACCCTGCTTCCCTGGGTGAGGTAACTCGAGTACTCCAGTGCTCCCGTGGGTATAGACTCTAGAACAACCTAGTTCTAAAGGGGATTGCTCCAAGTCCTCCTCTAAGTGTCCCTTTCCTTTAAAACTCCAACCGCGACATTCCACAATAGATGTCAACGGCGGCTCGCGGCTGTGTTCTCCCCCGTGGGTCCCCTGTGTCACTACCTTGGGTGGTTCCTTGAGGGCCAAGCACTTTTACAGGCTCTAGGCCTTGTGTCTAGCTCAGTCGTGGTTCTTATACCACTTTATTGGTATATGGTTTGGTACGCCCCTAGGGCTCAAACGTGTATTTGTGCTATTACTGTTGATAACTAACTTATAACTTATGTACTTCGAACTCTAGCCTCATAAAGAGACTAGAGGGGTGTGTTTAGCAATAAATACATATATTTTGAATATATACCTGGTGTGGTCCTCTTTCATTTGGTCACTCAGGAGATTATAGACTGGTAAAACAAGCTGCTTTACATTCCTTCAAGACTAAGCCTGAAGGCTGCTCTCCATAGCTACCACTAGGATAGCTTTCAATAAAGGTTGTCTTTAACCTATCTCCAATAAGGGGTTGTTTGGACTGGTGCAAGGTGCCCACTATAATTAGTGGACAGCATATACCAGGCCAACTTCACACAAAGGGGTGCAGAAAAAGGCAAGAGAGGTACAGAAAGAGGGAAAAGGGTGCAGAAAGAGGCAAGAGAAGTACAGAAAGAAGTGAGAAAGGTGCAGAAAGAAGGAAGAGAGGTGCAGTAGGAGGCAAGAGAAGTACAGAAAGAGGCAAGAGTGTTGCAGAAACAGGCAAAAGAGGTGCAGAAAGAGGGAAAAGGGGTGCAGAAAGAGGCAAGAGGGGTGCAGAAAATTGTAAGAGAAGTACAGAAAGAGGCAAGAGAGTTGCAGAAATAGGCAAAAGAGGTGCAGAAAGAGGCAACAGGGGTGCAGAAAGAGGCAAGAGGGTGCAGAAATATGCAAGAGAGGTATACAAAGAGGCAAGAGGGGTGCAGAAGGAGGCAAGAGAAGTGCAGAAAGAAGCAAAAGAGGTACAGAAAGAGGCAAGAGGGGTACAAAAAGATGCAAGAGAGGTGCAGAAAGAGGCAAAAAAGGTGCAGAAATTTGCAAGAGAGGTACAGAAAGAAGCAAGAGAGGTACAGAAAGAAGCAAGAGAGTTGCAGAAACAGGCAAAAGAGGTGAAGAAAGAGGCAAGAGGGGTGCAGAAAGAGGCAAGAGAGGCACAGAAAGAGGCAAGAGAGGTACACAGAGAGGGAAGAAGGGTACAGAAATAGGCAAGAGGGGTGCAGAAAGAAGCAAGAGTGGTGCAGAAAGAAGCAAGAGAAATGTAGAAACAAGCAACAAATGTGCAGAAAGAGGCAAGAGGGGTGTAGAAGGAGGCAAGAGAAGTGCAGAAAGAAGCAACAGAGGTACAGAAAGAGGCAAGAGATCTGCGGAAAGAAACAGGAGAGGTGCAGAAAGAAGCATGAGAAGTGCAGAAAGAAGCAAGAGAAGTGCAGCAAGAGGCAAGAGTGTTGCAGAAACAGGCAAAAGAGATGCAGAAAGAAGCAAGAGCAGTGCAGAAAGAGCAACAGAGGTGCAGAAGGAGGCAAGAGGGGTGCAGAAAGAGGCATGAGGGGTGCAGAAATTTGGAAGAGAGGGGCAGAAAGAAGCAAGAACAATGCAGAAAGAACCAACAGAGGTGCAGAAACAGACAAGAGGGGTGCAGAAAGAGGCAAGGGGAGAGCATAAAGAAGCAACAGAGGTGCAGAAGGAGGCATTAGAACTGCAGAAAGAGGCAAGAGAGTTTCAGAAACAGGCAAGAGAGGTGCAGAAAAAGGGAACAGGGGTGCATAAAGAGGCAAGAGAGGTGCAGAAATTTGCAAGAGAGGTACAGAAAGAAGAAAAAGAGGTGCAGAAAGAAGCAAAAGAAGTGCAGAAAGAAGCAACAGAGGTGCAGAAAGAGGCAGGAGGAGGCAGAAAGAGGCAAGAGAAGTGCAGAAAGAAGTAACAGTGGTACAGAAAGAGGCAAGAGATGTGCAGAAAGAAGCAAGAGAGGTGCATAAAGAAGCAAGAGAAGTGCAGAAAGAAGCAACAGAGGTGCAGAAAGAGGCAAGAGAGGTGCAGAAAGATGCAAGAGAGGTGCAGGAAGAGGGAAGAAGGGTGCAGAAAGAGGCAAGAGGGGTGCAGAAAGAAGCAAGAGAGGTGCAGAAAGAAGCTTGAGAAGTGGAGAAACGAGCAACAGATGTGCAGAGAGAGGCAAGAGGGGTGCAGAAAGAGGCTAAGAGAAGTGCAGAAAGAAGCAACAGAGGTGCTGAAGGAGGCATTAGAACTGCAGAAAGAGGCAAGAGAGTTTCAGAAACAGGCAAGAGAGGTGCAGTAAAAGGGAACAGGGGTGCAGAAAGAGGCAAGAGAAGTGCAGAAAGAAGCATGAGAGGTTGCAGAAGGAGGCATTAGAACTGCAGAAAGAGGCAAGAGAGTTTCAGAAACAGGCAAGAGAAGTGCAGATAAAGGGAACAGGGATGCAGAAAGAGGCAAGAGAAGTGCAGTAAGAAGCAAGAGAGGTGCAGAAAGAAGCAAGAGAGGTGCAGAAGAGGCAAGAGAAGTACAGAAACAGGCAAAAGAGGTGCAGAAAGAGGGAAAAGGGGTGCAGAAAGAGGCAAGAGGGGTGCAGAAAATTGTAAGAGAAGTACAGAAAGAGGCAAGAGAGTTGCAGAAGGAGGCAAGAGAAGTACAGAAACAGGCAAAAGAGGTGCAGAAAGAGGGAAAGGGGTGCAGAAAGAGGCAAGAGGGATGCAGAAAATTATAAGAGAAGTACAGAAAGAGGCAAGAGAGTTGCAGAAATAGGCAAAAGCGGTGCAGAAAGAGGGAACAGGGGTGCAGAAAGAGGCAAGAGGGTGCAGAAATATGCAGGAGAGGTGTAGACAGAGGCAAGAGGGGTGCAGAAGGAGGCCAGTGAAGTGCAGAAAGAAGCAAAAGAGGTACAGAAAGAGGCAAGAGGGGTACAGAAAGATGCAAGAGAGGTGCAGAAATAGGCAAAAGAGGTGCAGAAATATGAAAGAGAGATACAGAAAGAAGCAAGGGAGGTACAGAAAGAAGCAAGAGAGTTGCAGAAACAGGCAAAAGAGGTGCATCAAGAGGCAAGAGGGGTGCAGAAAGAGGCAAGAGAGGTGCAGAAAGAGGCAAGAGAGGTGCACAAAGAGGGAAGAAGGGTACAGAAAGAGGCAAGAGGGGTGCAGAAAGAAGCAAGAGTGGTGCAGAAAGAAGCAAGAGTGTTGCAGAAAGAAGCAAGAGAAGTGCATAAACAAGCAACAGATGTGCAGAAAGAGGCAAGAGGGGTGCAGAAGGAGGCAAGAGAAGTGCAGAAAGAAGCAACAGAGGTACAGACAGAGGCAAGAGATGTGCAGAAAGAAACAGGAGAGGTGCAGAAAGAAGCACAAAAAGTGCAGAAAGAAGCAAGAGAAGTGCAGCAAGAGGCAAGAGAGTTGTAGAAACAGGCAAAAGAGGTGCAGAAAGAAGCAAGAGCAGTGCAGAAAGAACAGAGCCACAGAAGGAGGCAAGAGGGGTGCAGAAAGAGGCATGAGGGGTGCATAAATTTGGAAGAGAGGTGCAGAAAGAAGCAAGAACAATGCAGAAAGAACCAACAGAGGTGCAGAAACAGACAAGAGGGGTGCGGAAAGAGGCAAGAGAAGTGCAGAAAGAAGCAAGAGAGGAGCAGAAAGAAGCAAGAGAAGTGCAGAAAGAAGCAACAGAGGTGCAGAATGAGGCAAGAGAGGTACAGAAAGAAGCAAGAGAGTTTTAGACACAGGCAAAAGAGGTGCAGAAAGAGGCAAGAGCGGTGCAGAAAGAGGCAAGAGAGGTGCACAAAGAGGCAAGAGAGGTGCACAAAGAGGGAAGAATGGTGCAGAAAGAGGAAAGAGGGGTGCAGAAAGAAGCAAGAGAGGTGCAGAGAGAAGCAAAAGAAGTGTAGAAACAAGCAACAGATGTGCAGAAAGAGGCTAGAGCGGTGCAGAAAGAGGCAAGAGAAGTGCAGAAAGAAGCAACAGAGGTACAGAAAGAGGCAAGAGATGTGCTGAAAGAAACAGGAGAGGTGCAGAAAGAAGCAAGAGAAGTGCAGAATGAAGCAAGAGAGGGCAGAAAGAGGCAAGAGAGTTGCATAAACAGGCAAAAGAGGTGCAGAAAGAAGCAAGAGAAGTGCAGAAAGAAGCAACAGAGGTGCAGAATGAGGCAAGAGAGGTACAGAAAGAAGCAAGAGAATTTTAGACACAGGCAAAAGAGGTGCAGAAAGAGGCAAGAGCGGTGCAGAAAGAGGCAAGAGAGGTGCACAAAGAGGCAAGAGAGGTGCACAAAGAGGGAAGAATGGTGCAGAAAGAGGAATGAGGGGTGCAGAAAGAAGCAAGAGAGGTGCAGAGAGAAGCAAAAGAAGTGCAGAAACAAGCAACAAATGTGCAGACAGAGGCAAGAGGGGTGTAGAAGGAGGCAAGAGAAGCGCAGAAAGAAGCAACAGAGGTAGAGAAAGAGGCAAGAGATGTGCAGAAAGAAACAGGAGAGGTGCAGAAAGAAGCACGAGAAGTGCAGAAAGAAGCAAGAGAAGTGCAGCAAGAGGCAAGAGTGTTGCAGAAACAGGCAAAAGAGGTGCAGAAAGAAGCAAGAGCAGTGCAGAAAGAGCAACAGAGGTGCAGAAGGAGGCAAGAGGGGTGCAGAAAGAGGCATGAGGGGTGCAGAAATTTGGAAGAGAGGGGCAGAAAGAAGCAAGAACAATGCAGAAAGAACCAACAGAGGTGCAGAAACAGACAAGAGGGGTGCAGAAAGAGGCAAGAGAAGTGCATAAAGAAGCAACAGAGGTGCAGAAGGAGGAATTAGAACTGCAGAAAGAGAGTTTCAGAAACAGGCAAGAGAGGTGCAAAAAAAGGGAACAGGAGTGCAGAAAGAGGCAAGAGAGGTGCAGAAAGAGGGAAAAAGGGTGCGGAAAGAGGCAAGAGAAGTGCAGAAAGAAGCAAGAGAGGTGCAGAAAGAAGAAAGAGAGGTGCAGAAGGAGGCAAACGAGGTGCAGAAAGAGGCAAGAGAGTTGCAGAAACATGTAAACAAGGTGCAGAAAGAAGCAAGAGCAATGCAGAAAGAACCAACAGAGGTTCAGAAGGAGGCAAGGGGGTGAAGGAAGAGGAAGAAGGGTGCAGAAAGAGGCAAGAGAAGTACAGAAAGAGGAAAGAGAGTTGTAGAAACAGGCAAAGAGGTGCAGAAAGTGGGAACAAGGGTACAGAAAGAGGCAAGAGGGGTGCAGAAATTTGCAAGTGAAGTACAGAAACAGGCAAGAGATTTGCAGAAACAGGCAAAAGATGTGCAGCAAGAGGGAAAAGTGTTGCAGAAAGAGGCAAGAGAGGTACAGAAAGAGGGAAAAGGGTGCAGAAAGAGGCAAGAGAAGTACAGAAAGAAGCAAGAAAGGTGCAGAAAGAAGCAAGAGAGGTGCAGAAGGAGGCAAGAGAAGTATAGAAAGAGGCAAGAGGGTGCAGAAATATGCAAGAGAGGTGTAGACAGAGGCAAGAGGGGTGCAGAAGGAGGCCAGTGAAGTGCAGAAAGAAGCAAAAGAGGTACAGAAAGAGGCAAGAGGGGTACAGAAAGATGCAAGAGAGGTGCAGAAATAGGCAAAAGAGGTGCAGAAATATGAAAGAGAGATACAGAAAGAAGCAAGGGAGGTACAAAAGAAGCAATAAAGTTGCAGAAACAGGCAAAAGAGGTGCATAAAGAGGCAAGAGAGGTGCAGAAAGAGGCAAGAGAGGTGCACAAAGAGGGAAGAAGGGTACAGAAAGAGGCAATAGGGGTGCAGAAAGAAGCAAGAGTGGTGCAGAAAGAAGCAAGAGTGTTGCAGAAAGAAGCAAGAGAAGTGCATAAACAAGCAACAGATGTGCAGAAAGAGGTAAAAGGGATGCAGAAGGAGGCAAGAGAAGTGCAGAAAGAAGCAACAGAGGTACAGACAGAGGCAAGAGATGTGCAGAAAGAAACAGGAGAGGTGCAGAAAGAAGCACAAAAAGTGCAGAAAGAAGCAAGAGAAGTGCAGCAAGAGGCAAGAGAGTTGCAGAAACAGACAAAAGAGGTGCAGAAAGAAGCAAGAGCAGTGCAGAAAGAACAGAGCCACAGAAGGAGGCAAGAGGGGTGCAGAAAGAGGCATGAGGGGTGCATAAATTTGGAAGAGAGGTGCAGAAAGAAGCAAGAACAATGCAGAAAGAACCAACAGAGGTGCAGAAACAGACATGAGGGGTGCGGAAAGAGGCAAGAGAAGTGCAGAAAGAAGCAAGAGAGGAGCAGAATGAGGCAAGAGAGGTACAGAAAGAAGCAAGAGAGTTTTAGACACAGGCAAAAGCGGTGCAGAAAGAGGCAAGAGAGGTGCACAAAGAGGCAAGAGAGGTGCACAAAGAGGGAAGAATGGTGCAGAAAGAGGAAAGAGGGGTGCAGAAAGAAGCAAGAGAGGTGCAGAGAGAAGCAAAAGAAGTGCAGAAACAAGCAACAGATGTGCAGAAAGAGGCTAGAGCGGTGAGAAAGAGGCAAGAGAAGTGCAGAAAGAAGCAACAGAGGTACAGAAAGAGGCAAGAGATGTGCTGAAAGAAACAGGAGAGGTGCAGAAAGAAGCAAGAGAAGTGCAAAAAGAAGCAAGAGAGGGCAGAAAGAGGCAAGAGAGTTGCATAAACAGGCAAAAGAGGTGCAGAAAGAAGCAAGAGAGGTGCACAAAGAGGCAAGAGAGGTGCACAAAGAGGAAAGAAGGGTGCAGTAAGAGGCAAGAGGGGTGCAGAAAGAATCAAGAGATGTGTAGAAAGAAGCAAGAGAAGTGCAGAAACAAGCAACAGATGTGCAGAAAGAGGAAAGAGGGGTGCAGAAAGAGGCAAGAGAAGTGCAGAAAGGAGCAACAGAGAAACAGAAAGATGCAAGAGATGTGCAGAAAGAAACAGGAGGTGCAGAAAGAAGCAAGAGCAGTGCAGAAAGAACAACAGAGGTGCAGAAGGAGGCAAGAGGGGTGCAGAAAGAGGCAAGAGGGGTGCAGAAATTTGGGAGAGAGGTGCAGAAAGAAGCAAGAACAGTGCAGAAAGAACCAACAGAGGTGCAGAAACAGACAAGAGGGGTGAAGAAAGAGGCAAGAGAAGTACAGAAAGAAGCAACAGAGGTGCAGAAGGAGGCAAGAGAACTGCAGAAAGAGGCAAGAAAGTTTCAGAAACAGGCAAGAGAGGTGCAGAAAAAGGGAACAGGAGTGCAGAAAGAGACAATAAAGGTGCAGAAAGGGGGAAAAAGGGGGCAGAAAGAGGCAAAAGAAGTACAGAAAGAAGCAAGAGAGGTGCAGAAAGAAGCAAGAGAGGTGCAGAAGGAGGCAAGAGAAGTGCAGATAAAGGCAAGAGAGTTGTAGAAACAGGCAAAAGAGTTGTAGTAAGAAGCAAGAGCATTGCAGAAAGAACCAACAGAGGTGCAGAAGGAGGCAAGAGGGGTGCAGAAAGAGGCAAGAGGGGTGCATAAAGAAGCAAGAGTAGTACAGAAACAGTGAAGAGAGTTGCAGAAAAAGGCAAAATAGGTGCAGAACGAGGGAACCAGTGTGCAGAAAGAGGCACGAGGGGTGCAGAAATTTGCAAGAGAAGTACAGAAAGAGGCAAGAGAGTTGCAGAAACTTGCAAAAGAGGTGCAGAAAGAGGGATCTGGGGTGCAGAAAGAGGCAAGAGGGTGCAGAAATTTGTAAGGGAGGTGTAGAAAGAGGCATGCAGAAGGAGGCAAGAGAAGTGCAGAAAGAAGCAAAAGAGGTACAGAAAGAGGCAAGAGGGGTACATAAAGAGAAAAGAGAGGCACAGAATGAGGCAAGTGAGGTGCAGAAATTTGCAAGAGAGGTACAGAAAGAAGCAAGAGAGGTGCACAAAGAAGCTAAAGAAGTGCAGAAAGAAGCAAAAGAAGTGCAGAAGGAAGCAACAGAGGTGCAGAGAGACGCAGGAGGGTGCAGAAAGAGGCAAGAGAAGTGGCAAAAGAAGCAACAATGGTGCAGAAAGAGGCAAGAGATGTGCAGAAAGAAGCAAGAAAAGTGCAGAAAGAAGCAACAGAGGTGCAGAAAGAGGCAATAAAGATACAGAAAGAAGCAAGAGAGTTGCAGAAACAAGCAAAATAGGTGCATAAAGAGGCAAGAGGGGTGCAGAAAGAGCAAGAGAGGTGCAGAAAGAGGCAAGAGAGGTGCACAAAGAGGAAAGAAGGGTGCAGTAAGAGGCAAGAGGGGTGCAGAAAGAATCAAGAGATGTGTAGAAAGAAGCAAGAGAAGTGCAGAAACAAGCAACAGATGTGCAGAAAGAGGAAAGAGGGGTGCAGAAAGAGGCAAGAGAAGTGCAGAAAGGAGCAACAGAGAAACAGAAAGATGCAAGAGATGTGCAGAAAGAAACAGGAGGTGCAGAAAGAAGCAAGAGCAGTGCAGAAAGAACAACAGAGGTGCAGAAGGAGGCAAGAGGGGTGCAGAAAGAGGCAAGAGGGTGCAGAAATTTGGGAGAGAGGTGCAGAAAGAAGCAAGAACAGTGCAGAAAGAACCAACAGAGGTGCAGAAACAGACAAGAGGGGTGAAGAAAGAGGCAAGAGAAGTACAGAAAGAAGCAACAGAGGTGCAGAAGGAGGCAAGAGAACTGCAGAAAGAGGCAAGAAAGTTTCAGAAACAGGCAAGAGAGGTGCAGAAAAAGGGAACAGGGGTCAGAAAGAGGCAAGAGAGGTGCAGAAAGACGGAAAAAGGGTGAAGAAAGAGGCAAGAGAAGTCCAGAAAGAAGCAAGAGAGGAGCAGAAAGAAGTACGAGAGGTACAGAAGGAGGCAAGCAAAGTGCAGAAAGAGGCAAGAGAGTTGCAGAAACAGGCAAAGGAGGTGCAGAAAGAAGCCAGAGCAATGCAGAAAGAACCAACAGAGTTGCAGAAGGAGGCAAGGGGGTGCAGGAAGAGGCAAGAAGGGTGCAGAAAGAGGCAGGAGGAGTACAGAAAGAGGCAAGAGAGTTGCAGAAACAGGAAAAAGAGGTGCAGAAAGAGGGAACAGGGGTGCAGAAAGAGGCAAGAGGGGTGCATAAAGAAGCAAGTGTAGTACAGAAAGAAGGAAGAGAGTTGCAGAAAAAGGCAAAATAGGTGCAGAACGAGGGAACAGGGGTGCAGAAAGAGGCAAGAGGGGTGCAGAAATTTGCAAGAGAAGTACAGAAAGAGGAAAGAGAGTTGCAGAAACAGGCAAAAGAGGTGCAGCAAGAGGGAAAAGGGGTACAGAAATTTGTAAGGGAGGTGTAGAAAGAGGCGTGCAGAAGGAGGCAAGAGAAGTGCAGAAAGAAGCAAAAGAGGTACAGAAAGAGGCAAGAGGGGTACATAAAGAGAAAAGAGAGGCGCAGAACGAGGCAAGTGAGGTGCAGAAATTTGCAAGAGAGGTACAGAAAGCAGCAAGAGAGGTGCAGAAAGAAGCTAAAGAAGTGCAGAAAGAAGCAAAAGAAGTACCGAAGGAAGCAACAGAGGTGCAGAGAGACAGGAGGGCGCAGAAAGAGGCAAGAGAAGTGGCAAAAGAAGCAACAGCGGTACAGAAAGAGGCAAGAGATGTGCAGAAAGAAGCAAGAGAAGTGCAGAAAAAAGCAACAGAGGTGCAGAAAGAGGCAAGAAAGGTACAGAAAGAAGCAAGAGAGTTGCAGAAACAAGCAAAAGAGGTGCATAAAGAGGCAAGAGGGGTGCAGAAAGAGGCAAGAGAGGTGCAGAAAGAGGTAAGAGAGGTGCAGAAAGAGGGAAGAAGAGGTGCAGATAAGAGGCAAGAGAGGTGCAGAAAAAGTCAAGAGATGTACAGAAAGAAGCAAGAGAAGTGCAGAAACAAGCAACAGAGGTGCAGAAAGAGGCAAGAGAGGTGCAGAAAGAGGCAAGAGAAGGTGCAGAAAAAAGCAACAGAGGTACAGAAAGAGGCAAGAGATGTGCAGAAAGAAACAGGAGAGGTGCAGAAAGAAGCAAGAGAAGTGCAGAAAGAAGCAAAAGAAGTGCAGCAAGAGGCAAGAGAGTTGCAGAAACAGGCAAAAGAGGTGCAGAAAGAAGCAAGAGCAGTGCAGAAAGAACAACAGAGGTGCAGAAGGAGGCAAGAGGGGTGCAGAAAGAAGCAAGAAGGGTGCAGAAATTTGGAAGAGAGGTGCAGAAAGAAGCAAGAACAATGCAGAAAGATCCAACAGAGGTGCAGAAACAGACAAGAGGGGTGCAGAAAGAGGCAAGAGAAGTGCAGAAAGAAGCAACAGAGGTGCAGAAGGAGGCATTAGAACTGCAGAAAGAGGAAACAGAGTTTCAGAAACAGGCAAGAGAGGTGCAAAAAGGGAACAGGGGTGCAGAAAGAGTCAAGAGAGATGCAGAAAGAGGGGAAAAGTGGTACAGAAAGAGGCAAGAGAAGTGCAGAAAGAAGCAAGAGAGGTGCAGAAAGAAGCAAGAGAGGTGCAGAAGGAGGCAAGAGAAGTGCAGAAAGAGGCAAGAGAGTTGCAGAAACAGGCAAAAGAGGTGCAGAAAGAAGCAAGAGCAGTGCAGAAGGAACCAACAGAGGTGCAGAAGGAGGACAAGGGGGTGCAGGAAGAGGCAAGAGGAGTGCAGAAAGAGGCAAGAGAAGTACAGAAAGAGGCACAAGAGTTGCAGAAACAGGTATATTCGGTGCAGAACGAGGGAACAGGGGTGCAGAAAGAGGCAAGAGGGGTGCAGAAAGAGGCAAGAGAAGTACAGAAAGAGGCAAGAGAGCTTGCAGAAACAGGCAAGCGATGTACAGAAAGAGGGAACAAGGGTGCAGAAAGAGGCAAGAGGGTGCAGAAATGTTGCAAGAGAGGTACAGAAAGAGGAAAGAGAGGTGCAGAAAGAGGCAAGAGAAGTACAGATAGAAGCAAGAGAGGTGCAGAAAGAAGCAAGAGAGGTACAGAAGGAGGCATAGAGAGGTACAAAAAGAGGCAAGAGAGTTGCAGAAACAAGCAACAGAGGTGCAGAAAGAGGAAACAGTGGTGCAGAAAGAGGCAAGAGAGGTGCAGAAAGTTGTAAGAGAAGTACAGAAAGAGGCAAGAGAGTTGCAGAAACAAGCAAAAGAGGTGCAGAAAGAGGCAAGAGGGTGCAGAAATTTGCAAGAGAGGTGCAGAAAGAGGCATGAGGGGTGCAGAAGGAGGCAAGAGAAGTGCAGAAAGAAGCAAAGCGGTACAGAAAGAGGCAAAATGGATACAGAAAGAGACAAGAGAGGTGCAGAAAGAGGCAAGAGAGGTGCAGAAATATGCAAGAGAGATGCAGAAAGAAGCAAGAGAGGTGCAGAAAGAAGCAAGAGAAGTGCAGAAGGAAGCAACAGAGGTGCAGAAAGAGGCAAGGAGGGTGCAGAAAGAGTCAAGAGAAGTGCAGAAAGAAGCAAAGAGGTGCAGAAAGAGGCAAGAGATGTGCAGAAAGAAGCAATAGAGGTGCAGAAAGAAGCAAGAGAAGTGCAGAAAGAAGCAACAGAGGTGCAGAAAAAGGCAAGAGAGGTGCAGAAAGAAGCAAAGAAGTTGCAGAAGCAGGCAAAAGAGGTGCAGAAAGAGGCAAGAGTGGTGCAGAAAGAGGCAAGAGAGAGTGCAGAAAGAGGCAAGAGAGGTGCACAAAGAGGCAAGAAGGGTGCAGAAAGAGGCAAGAGAGGTGCAGAAAGAAGCAAGAGAGGTGCAGAAGGAAGCAAGAGAAGTGCAGAAACGAGGCAACAGAGTATGCAGAAAGAGGCTAAGAGAGGTGCAGAAAGAAGCAACAGAGGTACAGAAAGAGGCAAGAGAGGTGCAGAAAGAACAGAAGAGGGTGCAGAAAGAAGCAAGAGAAGTGCAGAAAGAAGCAAGAGAGGTGCAGAAAGAAGCAAGAGAGGTGCAGAAGAGAGGCAAGCAGAGGGCAGAAAGAGGCAAGAGAGTTGCAGAAACAGGCAAATGAGGTGCAGAAAGAAGCAAGAGCAGTGCAGAAAGAACCAACAGAGGTGCATAAACAGGCAAGGCGGGTGCAGAAAGAGGCAAGAGAGGTGCAGAAAGAGGCAGCAGAGGTGCAGAAAGAGGCAAGTGAGCTGCAGAAAGAGTGCAATAGAGTGGTGCAGAAAGAGGCAAGAGGGTGCAGAAAGAGGGAACGAGGGGTGCAGAAAAAGGCAAGAGAGGTGCAGAAAGAGGGAAAAGAGGTGCAGAAAGAGGCAAGAGATAGGTGCAGAAAGAAGTAAGAGAGGTGCAGAAAGATGCAAGAGAGGTGCAGAAGGAGGCAAGAGAAGTTCAGAAAGAGGCAAGAGAGTTGCTGAAACAGGCAAAAGAGGTGCAGAATGAGAGAGCAGAGTGCAGAAAGAGACCAACAGAGGTGCAGAAAGAGGCAAGAGGGTGCAGAAAGAGGCAAGAGTGATGCAGAAAGAGGCAAGAGAAGTACAGAAAGCAGCAAGAGAGTTGCAGAAACAGGCAAAAGAGGTTCAGAAAGACAGAACAGTGGTGCAGAAAGAGGCAAGAGGGGTGCAGAAATTTGCAAGAGAAGTACAGAAAGAGGCAAGAGAGTTGCAGAAACAGGCAAATGAGGTGCAGAAAGAGGCAAGAGGGTGCAGAAATTTGCAAGAGAGGTGTAGAAAGAGGCATGAGGGGTGCAGAAGGAGGCAAGAGAAGTGCAGAAAGAAGCAAAGAGGTACAGAAGAGGCAAAATGGATACAGAAAGAGACAAGAGAGGTGTAGATAGAGGCAAGAGAGGTGCAGAAATTTGCAAGAGAGATACAGAAAGAAGCAAGAGAGGTGCAGAAAGAAGCAAGGGAAGTGCAGAAGGAAGCAACAGAGGTGCAGAAAGAGGCAGGAGGGGTGCAAAAAGAGTTAAGAGAAGTGCAGAAAGAAACAAAAGAGGTGCAGAAAGAGAAAAGAGATGTGCAGAAAGAAGCAATAGAGGTGCAGAAAGAAGCAAGAGAAGTGCAGAAAGAAGCAACAGAGGTGCAGAAAAAGGCAAGAGAGGTACAGAAAGAAGCAAAGAAGTTGTAGAAGCAGGCAAAAGAGGTGCAGAAAGAGGCAAGAGTGGTGCAGAAAGAGGCAAGAGAGGTGCACAAAGAGGCAAGAGAGGTGCACAAAGAGGGAAGAAGGGTGCAGAAAGAGGCAAGAGGGGTGCAGAAAGAAGCAAGAGAGGTGCAGAAAGAAGCAAGAGAAGTGCAGAAACAAGGAACAGATATGCAGAAAGAGGCTAGAGGGGTGCAGAAAGAAGCAACAGAGGTACAGAAAGAGGCAAGAGATGTGCAGAAAGAAACAGGAGAGGTGCAGAAAGAAGCAAGTGAAGTGCAGAAAGAAGCAAGAGAGGGCAGAAAGAGGCAAGAGAAGTGCAGAGAGAAGCAAGAGAGGGCAGAAAGAGGCAAGAGAGTTGAAGAAACAGGCAAATGAGGTGCAGAAAGAAGCAAGAGCAGTGTAGAAAGAACCAACCGTGGTGCATAAACAGACAAGACGGGTGCAGAAAGAGGCAAGAGAAGTGCAGAAAGAAGCAACAGAGGTGCAGAAGGAGGCAAGTGAACTGCAGAAAGATGCAATAGAGTTTCAGAAACAGGCAAGAGAGGTGCAGAAAGAGGGAAAAAGGGTGCAGAAAAAGGCAAGAGAGGTGCAGAAAGAGGGAAAAAGGGTGCAGAAAGAGGCAAGAGAAGGGCAGAAAGAAGTAAGAGATGTGCAGAAAGATGCAAGAGATGTGCAGAAGGAGGCAAGAGAAGTTCAGAAAGAGGCAAGAGAGTTGCTGAAACAGGCAAAAGAGGTGCAGAATGAAGAAGAGCAATGCAGAAAGAACCAACAGAGGTGCATAAGGAGGCAAGGGGGTGCAGGAAGAGGCAAGTGTGATGCAGAAAGAGCCGAGAGAAGTACAGAAAGCAGCAAGAGAGTTGCAGAAACAGGCAAAAGAGGTGCAGAAAGACAGAACAGTGGTGCAGAAAGAGGCAAGAGGGGTGCAGAAATTTGCAAGAGAAGTACAGAAAGAGGCAAGAGAGTTGCAGAAACAGGCAAAAGAGGTGCAGAAAGAGGGAACATGGGTACAGAAAGAGACAAGAGAGGTGTAGAAAGAGGGGAAAAGCATGCAGAAAAAGGCAAGAAAAGTACAGAAAGACGCAAGAGAGGAGCAGAAAGAAGCAAGAGAGATGCAGAAGGAGGCAAGAGAAGTGCAGATAGAGGCAAGAGAGTTGCAGAAACAGGCAAAGAGGTGCAGAAAGAAACAAGAGCAGTGTAGAAAGAACCAACAGAGGTGCAGAAAGAGGCAAGAAAGTTTCAGAAAGAGGCAAGAGAGGTACAGAAAAAGGGAACAGGGGTGCACAAAGAGGCAAGAGATGTGCAGAAAGAAACAGGAGAGGTGCAGAAAGAAGCAAGAGAAGTGCAGAAAGAAGCAAGAGAAGTGCAGCAAGAGCCAAGAGAGTTGCAGAAACAGGCAAAAGAGGTGCAGAAAGAAGCAAGGGCAGTGCAGAAAGAACAACAGAGGTGCAGGAGGAGGCAAGAGGGGTGCAAAAAGAGGCATGAGGGGTACAGAAATTTGGAAGAGAGAAGCAGAAAGAAGCAAGAACAATGCAGAAAGAACCAACAGAGGTGCAGAAACAGACAAGAGGGGTGCAGAAAGAGGCAAGAGAAGTGCAGAAAGAAGCAACAGAGGTGCAGAAGGAGACATTAGAACTGCAGAAGAGGCAAGAGAGTTTCAGAAACAGGCAAGAGAGGTACAGAAAAAGGGAACAGGTGTGCGGAAAGAGGCAAGAAAGGTGCAGAAAGAGGGAAAAAGGGTGCAGAAAGAGGCAAGAGAAGTACAGAAAGAAGCAAGAGAGGTGCAGAAAGAAGCAAGAGAGGTGCAGAAGGAGGCAAGAGAAGTGCAGATAGAGGCAAGAGAGTTGCAGAAACAGGCAAAAGAGGTGCAGAAAGAAGCAAGAGCAGTGTAGAAAGATCCAACAGAGGTGCAGAAGGAGGCAAGATGGTTGCAGAAAGAGGCAAGAGGGGTGCATAAAGAGGTAAGAGTAGTACAGAAAGAGGCAAGAGAGTTGCAGAAACAGGGAAAAGAGGTGCAGAAAGAGGGAACAGGGGTGCAGAAAGAAGCAACAGAGGTGCAGAAGGAGGCAAGAGAACTGCAGAAAGAGGCAAGAGAGTTTCAGAAAGAGGCAAGAGAGGTACAGAAAAAGGGAACAGGGGTGCGGAAAGAGGCAAGACGGGTGCAGAAAGAGGCAAGAGAGGTGCAGAAAGAGGAAAGAGAGGTGCAGAAAGAAGCAAGAGAAGTGCAGAAAGAAGCAACAGAGGTACAGAAAGAGGCAAGAGAGGTACAGAAAGAAGCAAGCGAGTTGCAGAAACAAGCAAAAGAGGTGCAGAAAGAGGTAAGAGGGGTGCAGAAAGAAGCAACAGCGGTACAGAAAGAGGCAAGAGATGTGCAGAAAGAAGCAAGAGATGTGCAGAAAGAAGCAAGAGAAGTACAGAAAGAAGCAACAGAGGTGCAGAAAGAGGCAAGAGAGGTACCGAAAGAAGCAAGAGAGTTGCAGAAACAAGCAAAAGAGGTGCAGAAAGAGGCAAGAGGGGTCCAAAAAGAGGGAAGAAGGATGCAGAAACAAGCAACAGATGTGCAGAAACAGGAAAGAGGGGTGCAGAAAGAGGCAAGAGAAGTACAGAAAGTAGCAACAGCGGTACAGAAAGAGGCAAGAGATATGCAGAAAGAAGCAAGAGATGTGCAGAAAGAAGCAAGAGAAGTGCAGAAAGAAGCAACAGAGGTGCAGAAAGAGGCAAGAGAGGTACAGAAAGAAGCGAGAGAGTTGCAGAAACAAGCAAAAGAGGTGCAGAAAGAGGCAAGAGGGGTGCAAAAAGAGGGAAGAAGGATGCAGAAACAAGCAACAGATGTGCAGAAAGAGGCAAGAGGGGTGCAGAAAGAGGCAAGAGAAGTACAGAAAGTAGCAACAATGGTACAGAAAGAGGCAAGAGATGTGCAGAAAGAAACAGGAGGTGCAGAAAGAAGCAAGAGAAGCACAGAAAGATGCAAGAGAAGTGCAGAAAGAGGGAAGGGAGTTGCCGAAACAGGCAAAAGAGGTGCAGAAAGAAGCAAGAGTAGTGCAGAAATAACAACAGAGGTGAGGAAGGAGGCAAGAGGGGGTGCAGAAAGATGCAAGAGGGGTGCAGATATTTGGATGAAAGGTGCAGAAAGAAGCAAGAACAGTGCAGAAAAACCAACAGAGGTGGAGAAACAGACAAGAGGGGTGCAGAAAGAGGCAAGAGAAGTGCAGAAAGAAGCAACAGAGGTGCAGAAGGAGGCAAGAGAACTGCAGAAAGAGGCAAGAGAGTTTCAGAAACAGTTAAGAGAGGTGCAGAAAAAGGGAACAGGGGTGCAGAAAGAGGCAAGAGAGGTGCAGAAAGACAGAAAAAGGGTGAAGAAAGAGGCAAGAGAAGTCCAGAGAGAAGCAAGAGAGGTGCAGAAAGAAGCAAGAGAGGTACAGAAGGAGGCAAGCAAAGTGCAGAAAGAGGCAAGAGAGTTGCAGAAACAGGCAAAAGAAGTGCAGAAAGAAGCAAGAGCAATACAGAAAGAACCAACAGAGGTGCATAAGGAGGCAAGGGGGTGCAGGAAGAGGGAAGAAGGGTGCAGAAAGAGGCCGGAGAAGTACAGAAAGAGGTAAGCGAGTTGCAGAAACAGGCAAAAGTGGTGCAGACAGAGGGAACTGGGGTGCAGAAAGAGGCAAGAGGGGTGCATAAAGAAGCAAGTGTAGTACAGAAAGAGAGAAGAGAGTTGCAGAAAAAGGCAAAATAGGTGCAGAACGAGGGAACAGGGGTGCAGAAAGAGGCAAGAGGGGTGCATAAAGAAGCAAGTGCAGTACAGAAAGAAGGAAGAGAGTTGCAGAAAAAGGCAAAATAGGTGCAGAACGAGGGAACAGGGGTGCAGAAAGAGGCAAGAGGGGTGCAGAATTTTGCAAGAGAAGTACAGAAAGAGGAAAGAGAGTTGCAGAAAGAGGCAAGAGAAGTACAGAAAGAAGCAAGAAAGGTGCAGAAAGAAGCAAGAGAGGTACAGAAGGAGGCATGAGAAGTACAAAAAGAGGCAAGAGAGTTGCAGAAACAGGCAAAAGAGGTTCAGAAAGAGGGAACAGTGGTGCAGAAAGAGGCAAGAGGGGTGCAGAAATTTGTAAGAGAAGTACAGAAAGAGGCAAGAGAGTTGCAGAAACAGGCAAAAGAGGTGCAGAAAGAGGCAAGAGGGTGCAGAAATTTGCAAGAGAGGTGTAGAAAGAGGCATGAGGGGTGCAGAAGGAGGCAAGAGAAGTGCAGAAAGAAGCAAAGAGGTACAGAAGAGGCAAAATGGATACAGAAAGAGACAAGAGAGGTGTAGATAGAGGCAAGAGAGGTGCAGAAATTTGCAAGAGAGATACAGAAAGAAGCAAGAGAGGTGCAGAAAGAAGCAAGGGAAGTGCAGAAGGAAGCAACAGAGGTGCAGAAAGAGGCAGGAGGGGTGCAAAAAGAGTCAAGAGAAGTGCAGAAAGAAACAAAAGAGGTGCAGAAAGAGAAAAGAGATGTGCAGAAAGAAGCAATAGAGGTGCAGAAAGAAGCAAGAGAAGTGCAGAAAGAAGCAACAGAGGTGCAGAAGGAGGCAAGAGAGGTGCAGAAAGAAGCAAAGAAGTTGCAGAAAGCAGGCAAAAGAGGTGCAGAAAGAAGCAAGAGCAGTGCAGAAAGAGGCAACAGAGGTGCAGAAAGAGGCAAGAGAGGTGCAGAAAGAGGCAAGAGGAGTGCAGAAAGAGGCAAGAGAAGTGCAGAAAGAAGCAAGAGAGTTGCAGAAAGAGGCAAGATAGGTGCAGAACGAAGGAACAGAGGTGCAGAAAGAGGCAAGAGGGGTGCAGAAAGAAGCAACAGAAGTACAGAAAGAGGCAAGAGAGTTGCAGAAAGAGGCAAGAGAGGTGCAGAAAGAGGCAAGAGAGGTGCAGAAAGAGGCAAGAGAGGGTGCAGAATGTTGCAAGAGAAGTACAGAAAGAGGCAAGAGAGTTGCAGAAAGAGGCAAGAGAAGTACAGAAAGAAGCAAGAAAGGTGCAGAAAGAAGCAAGAGAGGTACAGAAGGAAGCATGAGAAGTACAGAAAGAGGCAAGAGAGTTGCAGAAACAGGCAAAAGAGGTTCAGAAAGAGGAAACAGTGGTGCAGAAAGAGGCAAGAGGGGTGCAGAAATTTGTAAGAGAAGTACAGAAAGAGGCAAGAGAGTTGCAGAAACAGGCAAAAGAGGTGCAGAAAGAGGCAAGAGGGTGCAGAAATATGCAAAGAGAGGTGCAGAAAGAGGCATGAAGGGTGCAGAAGGAGGCAAGAGAAGTGCAGAAAGAAGCAAGAGAGGTACAGAAAGAGGCAAAGATGGATACAGAAAGAGACAAGAGAGGTGTAGATAGAGGCAAGAGAGGTGCAGAAATTTGCAAGAGAGATACAGAAAGAAGCAAGAGAGGTGCAGAAAGAAGCAAGGGAAGTGCAGAAGGAAGCAACAGAGGTGCAGAAAGAGGCAGGAGGGGTGCAGAAAGAGTCAAGAGAAGTGCAGAAAGAAACAAAAGAGGTGCAGAAAGAGGAAAGAGATGTGCAGAAAGAAGCAATAGAGGTGCAGAAAGAAGCAAAGAGAAGTGCAGAAAGAAGCAACAGAGGTACAGAAAAAGGCAAGAGAGGTACAGAAAGAAGCAAAGAGAGTTGTAGAAGCAGGCAAAGAGGTGCAGAAAGAGGCAAGAGAGGTGCAGAAAGAGGCAAGAGAGTGCAGAAAGAGGCAAGAGAGGTGCACAAAGAGGGAAGAAGAGGTGCAGAAAGAGGCAAGAGAGGTGCAGAAAGAAGCAAGAGAGGTGCAGAAAGAAGCAAGAGAAGTGCAGAAACAAGGAACAGATATGCAGAAAGAGGCAAGAGGGGTGCAGAAAGAAGCAACAGAGGTACAGAAAGAGGCAAGAGATGTGCAGAAAGAAACAGGAGAGGTGCAGAAAGAAGCAAGTGAAGTGCAGAAAGAAGCAAGAGAGGGCAGAAAGAGGCAAGAGAAGTGCAGAGAGAAGCAAGAGAGGTGCAGAAAGAGGCAAGAGAGTTGAAGAAGACAGGGCAGAATGAAGGGTGCAGAAAGAAGCAAGAGCAATGCAGAAAGAACCAACAGTGGTGCATAAACAGACAAGACGGGTGCAGAAAGAGGCAAGAGAAGTGCAGAAAGAAGCAACAGAGGTGCAGAAGGAGGCAAGTGAACTGCAGAAAGATGCAATAGAGTTTCAGAAGCAGGCAAGAGAGGTGCAGAAAAAGGGAACATGGGTGCAGAAAAAGGCAAGAGAGGTGCAGAAAGAGGGAAAAAGGGTGCAGAAAGAGGCAAGAGAAGGGCAGAAAGAAGTAAGAGATGTGCAGAAAGATGCAAGAGATGTGCAGAAGGAGGCAAGAGAAGTTCAGAAAGAGGCAAGAGAGTTGCTGAAACAGGCAAAAGAGGTGCAGAATGAAGTAAGAGCAATGCAGAAAGAACCAACAGAGGTGCATAAGGAGGCAAGGGGGTGCAGGAAGAGGCAAGTGTGATGCAGAAAGAGCCGAGAGAAGTACAGAAAGCAGCAAGAGAGTTGCAGAAACAGGCAAAAGAGGTGCAGAAAGACAGAACAGTGGTGCAGAAAGAGGCAAGAGGGGTGCAGAAATTTGCAAGAGAATGTAGGAAGGTGGAATCTGACTATATGGTTGCCCCCACTTTTTTTATGGTGTTTTGCTGGTTTATGACTTAGTTGGACTGGGATCCTGCCATTCAGGGCCCCAGTCTATCTGCTTTCTGTAAAAAGGTTTCCATGTGCCTTAGGCACATCTCTGATTGGAATCTGGAGTGCCCTTATAAGTCCCTAGTATATGGTATACTATGTACCAAGGGCATAGGTACCTCAGAGGCCTGCCAGGGGCTGCAGTATGTATTATGCCACCCCTGGAAGGCCATCCAAACTGACACCACAGGTCTGCTACTGCAGCCTGGGTAAGGTGGTGCATGCACTCCTTACTGTGATATAGGTTACCTATATCACTAAATACATACACACATATAAACCTATAAGTCACTCCTAAGGCAGGCCTTATCAATCCTAAAGGCAGAGTGCATGGTTCCTATGTGAGAGGGTGCCCCTGCATGAGCAGGGCCCCTCTGCAAGCGCTCGGGAGACCATCTCTGATGCTGTTTGTAGTGCAGCCTGACCATATACTCTTAAGCGCATTATATCCTCGCGGTAAAATGCTAACTTTGGAATGGCTGCACCTAAACATGTCGTGTTTGGTGTCAAACATCTTGGAATACTACCCCCCGCCAATCCTGGTGGCGGGGCAGCATTCCACCCTTCTAGAAGGGAAAGACATGTTAACTCTGGCTTACCCGGTAACTTCTTTCTGAAGCCCTGGCATCACAAAATGGATGCTGCTGCCACAGACACAAGTCTGGCCTCCTGCTGCTGGACGAAACTCCGGCAGGGGAGGCCTGGACAATAGGTTTCCTGTTGCAGGGAGGTGTGACCACCTCCCAGACAGGATAATGTGTATTGGGGCTGGGTGGGTGCACTCTAGAGTGCTTTGAAGTCCTGCACTGGGGAGCAAAAGGCTCCTCTGTGCATATGCCAGTTCAAACCAGCTCAGGGGCTACCTGCCCCTGCTCTGGCACGAAACTGGACAAAGGGAAGTGGGTGTAGCCACCCTCCCTTGACCCTCCCATAGGTGGGGTCATAGAGTTAGTCCCTCCCTGTTTTACTGGTTAAAATGGGGAACCCT